>OY821759.1:6955825-7355825 GCA_963682095.1 Potentilla sterilis
TGGGAGGAGGTGCTGCCAAAACAATAACAATTTAATTAGAGAGTAATAACACTCATTTATAACTAAATGACTTAATTAAAAGTGTTGGATTATGTTTACCTCCATCAGGCCGAGGACGAAATGTGCGCCGACAGCTGATCTCTTCACCATCGCTGTCTTCGACGTCAGGTGTGGTTTCTGCTACTGGAGGGACTGCAGTATCTTCCACCGGCAACGGGGGAGGGGGGGAGGTGCTGATACGTTCGCAGATGATTCTGTACGTGGCTGCGACGAACTTCCTTCAGAGACATTTGACCTGTAGAAGCGGTCAAATAACTTCTGCCTCTTCTTCTTGAGAAATCTATGAGTCGGCGGTATATTTTTCCTGTAAAGAAACACAAATTTGTACTGTGCATGTGTTTCAGGTACAAACAATAAAATTATACTTAATCACATGCTTACTATGTATGTTATATTTAGTTTATGTGTTTAATACTAGGGTCTTCATGTGCATTACAGAAGCAGTATGATAAGACAATTCAAAGCTAGGTAGAATCAATTACCCTTCATTGGAAGCTAGCTTTTAAGTACCTTGCAAAAAATGGAAGCAATATACCATTGATCTTACAGATTCACAGAAGTCAGAATGGGACTTCAGCCTTGAGGAGCTTGTAAGATGATTAAACATTGGGGAAAAAAAAAAAGGAATTTCTGAAAGGAATAAGCTAACCTAAACAAGTGGCTGGTGAAGGTTGAAAAAAATCTGGAAGCAATCAAACAAACCATGATTCTTCAAACAGAAAGTTCCATCAGCTAACTTATACCTTCCAATTGAAGTAGTGCTGCCCTCCTTACATCAAACAATAAAAACAGAAGGGAAAAGGAAGAAGATGATGATTACTAAAAAGACCAGTTGATTATCCAATCCATATGGGGCCATGAATCTGAAGCCTATGATGTAAATATAGAGACAACTCAATGACAGCCACATGAGGACCACGAGTACTAATTCACTTCATTTATAGAGAGCACAAGGAGCACAAGACCCAGAGAAAAACAAAACCTGATCGAAATAAGAGAAACTCAGATGACCCACACCCACTATATTGAACCCAGAATCCGACAGAGTAATTTATCTTTGATGCAATTAAAGAAATGAAAACAATAATAAAAGGTATAAAGCCAGAGTCACTTGGTGTCCACTAGAGCCCTAGGTTGATCTACTCAAGTTCAAAGAAAATATATAGTTAAAAAGAAATATAACCTTTTAGTGAGCAATTGATCGAGCTTAATAATGTAGACTTAATTACTCGAAAATTTCCCATACATATTGTTGATTACTAATGAGAGAGTGAGGAAGAGTCTAGCGATCGAAGTTCTAGCTCTTTTTGTCATACATATTGTTGATTACTAAATTACCCTAGGATGATTTTATGCGGGAGACACTTGGATGAGTATTGAAATGATATTAGAGTTGGAATTTAAGATACGGAAAATTGTACATATTAATTAGCTTGTTTTTGCGGTCATGTGATATAATCATAATTGTGAGGGATGACATGTAAGTTCTATGCTGGACAACAATGCATCTTGATCTCTTTTCTTCTTCGTTTTGGCAGTTCGTGAGTAGTTTTCCAGTCACAATGTTGGTGTAATGTACTGTGTAAGAACCCCTAAAATAGAAGACAGAATAATACAAACTACTATTTTGGACAATCAAGAAAAGAAAACCAAACCCTTGCTCAACCTATCCATAACAATTTTCAATCCTCACAGCTCAACCAAACTAAGAAACATCAAAATCAAACATAAAAACCATGATTCTTAATTGCATTATGTTATTTACTGTAATTTAATTGGTTAATATTTTACCTTGCCAAAAGAGAAAGAAAATATTTTACCTTGCTGGCTAAGGAGGTGGCTAGGGCGGAGGCGAGGGCTGGTAGAGGCGGAGGCGAGACCGGCGAGCGACAAGGAGGCTGGGGCGGAGGCTGTCTGAGGACGTGGCTAGGGCGGAGGTAGAGGCGGAGGCGAGACCGGCGAGTGAGGCGGCGGAGGCGAGACCGGCGAGTGAGGCGGCGGAGGTTGGGGCGGGGGCAACAAGGCGGAGGAGGGAGCGGAGGGTGAGGCGGCGTGAAGAATCGGGGAGAACGAAACAGACCAAAGATGAATTAGGAATTGCAGATCGGGTATATTTAACTGACTTAGGCGATGAAACTGCCTCTTTCGTCTCATAAGAGCAAACCTTAGACGACGAAATCAAAAATTCGTCGCCTAAGAAGTAAAACTTAGGCTACGAATAAATATTTCGTCGCCTAAGATAATTTCGAATTTTTCACAATTGCTTGAAATTCAAATTAGGCCGCCAATTTATTAAATGAAAAAATATATATTTACTTAGACGACGAAAATTATATTTTCGTGGCCTAAGTTATTACTTAGACGACGAAAAAACAAGTTTCGTCGTCTAAGTAATAACTTAGGCCACGAAAATATAATTTTCGTCGTCTAAGTAAATATATATTTTTTCATTTAATAAATTGGCGGCCTAATTTTACTTTAATGTGTTAAAACATTTACGACGAGTTGATCATAGGGGAAAACAATTAGGTTTATAACGTTTATATATACTAAGTATCTGTCAGTCGGATCCCCGAATAGTTTAAGACGCATATATTAATTAACAGTCGAAGTACGTACGTACACACCGTTTTATAATTGTAATTATACATCACAAATAAATTTATTGAATTTAAAAACATAATTTAAATCTGATCATAGCTCTGCATCATATCGTCATCGTTTGTATCATTTGTATCTTCAATCGTATCAGTGAAGTCATCATTGGAATTTTCATCGTCGTCTGATTCCTCATCATCCTCGTCATTAATGAAGTCATCATTGGCTCTGTTTTGAGATGTAGATGCAGTTGGGACTGCAATGTATTCATCAGAAGTGATGAAATGCAAGCGGTTGTCGTCGCGAATAGCCTCTACATTAGGGATTTGAGAAGCCGAATGCTCTTGATATGGTTCATCAGTGTCGCCGTCATCTTCATCATCATGTTCTTCACCCCCTTCAATTGTAGGCGCACTCCATATATTCCTATGTGACATCGGGTTAACCACTTTCCAAAATCCACCGGCTTTAGGATCATCGAGATAAAACACCTGTTTTGCCATGCTAGCAAGAATGAACGGCTCATTTTCATACCAACTTGTATTTTTATTAACCGATAACATGCCGTAATCCATCTTTGTACTCCCAGGAACACTTTGATTAGTGTTAAACCATCTACACTTGAACAAGACAACGAGCATATTTCCATATACTAATTCGACAACGGCGAGTAGCACTCCATAGTAGGTGAAGTCGTCACCATCTACCATGACCCCGCAATTTTGCGTTCTGCGGTTTACATCTCGTTGAAGTGTCACAAACTTGACGCCGTTGACAAAACACATCGCTCGCACCCTGTGGGAAATTGGCATTCTAGCCAAATGGTGCAATTCAGACGAGTACCAATCACTGTTCTGTATTTGGAGATTTTCCACCTGTCACGTTGTGATAAGTTATTATTTAAATTGAACTGACTAGCTAAAATACTAATATTGAAATGGAGATATTGTAACATAAAAAATATTGTGACGTACCCATTTGCGAAAGTAAACAGGAAATGTTCTTTTGTGCGTCTCTTTCGGCTTTCAGTCTCGACGATTTGCTTCAATCAGCTTTAAATGCTCACGCATGAAATATTGTGCTTCGTCACAGTGTTGTAGTACGCACCAATGAGCTTTAATTAGCTCAGCATCTGTCAGTCTTTTTGAAGTTGGTAAATTACCAAACAGACGTACAACACTTGAAATGACTGAAAGTTTTAACTCTGGTACTGTAGAGGCTGTTGTAGAAGATTCTGCAATGTTTTCGTCACTGTTACGGAGATATAAGTTGCAGTATGTTATACATTAATGTGTAATGTACGACTCCGCTATCGATCATTCAGGGTGACTCTTGCTTTTACATAACTGTTTGTATTGAAACAGTTGTCTGAAATTACACGTACAGTTATTAGTGAAGTATATACACAAGAGAATATTATAATGAATGGGGAAATACGAATAATAAATAATACCTTTCTTGAGGATACATCCAGGTGCAATGAACTGGACCAGTAAGCAGTGCTTGATCTGGAAGATGGATCATCAGATGAATCATACTATCAAAGAAAGCAGGGGGGAAAATCATTTCCAATTTGCACAAAATGTAGATGATGTCTTCTTTGAGAATGAGAACATCTGACTTCTTCAGCTCTTTAGCGCATAACTTCTGAAAGAACCTACACAATGCTATTATAGGTTCGACCACATCTGGATGCAAATAGGGTCGGATAACCACTGGAATAAGACGTTGTAGCAATACATGACAGTCGTGGCTCTTCAATCCATTAAACGTATTAAGCCCCAAGTTAATACACCGAGATATATTTCCTGCATACCCATGAGGATACTGTACTCCTTTAAACCATATGAAAACCTGCTTCTTGAAAGCCAGTTTAACTGTGTAAGGTGCAATAGGTATGAAAGTCCCTGACGCCGTCTTCACTGGCCACAAGTGTTTTCGTAATCCCTTCTCCTTCAGATACTGACGTGTTTTCAAAGTGTCCTTACTCTTTCCTTTGATATCAAGAACTGTTCCCACAATGCTGTCACTTACTCCCTTTTCTATGTGCATGACATCTAGGGTGTGCCTAAGAATGGATTTCGACCAGTAAGGCAAATCATAGAATCTACTCTTGTGTGTAAAACACTTGTACTCGTCAGGGCGTTCCGGAACTGGTATAGATAAATCACCGCTCAACACCCCGAAATCGAAAGAGTTCAGCTTCTCTAAAATTTCATCACCGTTCCAGGGACGGGGTTTAGGACGAAGCTCTACTGTTTTATCAAATGCTTTAGCATGAAATCGCCACTGGTGGTCAGCTGGAAGCCATCTACGGTGACCCAAGTAACACACCTTCCCAGCGCACCAAACAGAATGGACTTCGTTCAAGCAAACAGGACAAGCTTTATAACCTTTAGTCGCCTGAGACGACAACATCCCATAACCAGGAAAATCACTTATGGTAAACATCAGCATTGCTCTCATCATAAATGATCTTCCACTGTGCCTGTCAAAAGTAAGAGCTCAATTTTCCCATAAGTCTAACAGCTCGTCGATCAAAGGTTGCAGATACACATCCAAACACTTTCCTGGAGACTTTGGGCCGGGAACTAACAGAGACATCATACTAAATTCCTTCTTCATACACATCCAATGAGGCAGGTTGTACGGCACAAGAATAACAGGCCATGTACTATGACTCAAACTCATATTTCCATGGGGATTGAATCCATCTGAGGCAAGGCCGAGTCTAACATTTCTAACATCTCTTGCAAAATCAGGGAATGATCTGTCAAAGGACTTCCACGCCTCGCCATCTGCAGGGTATCTGAGAGTATCATCATCTGTCCTTCTCTCTCCATGCCATCTCATTTCTTTTGTTGTGTGTAAAGACATGTAAAGACGCTTCAATCTAGGAATTAAAGAGAAATGACGAAGTACCTTCACAGGAACACTGTTTTCCTTAACTGTGCCTTGCTCCCACCTCCACGCATGACATATGGGACATCAAAACACAGTTGTTCTTGCAGGCGTGGATTTTGTTATAACTGAGACTGAGATCGCCCAATATCTTATGTAGCGTGTAATAACTATCAGGTAGATAGTTAGGTTGTGGAAGGTGTTCCTTAAACTGTTTTAGAATACTATCAAAAGAGTCATTTGTCCACTTACTCTTGACTTTCAACTGCGTCTGTGAGATGATGGTCTCTAAAACAGTGTGAGGACTACCCTCGAATAATGGGATCTGCACTTGAGCAAGGAGTCTCGTATACTTATCATAATCAGCACTGTCAACAAGAGGAATTGTGACATCCTCAAAAACTGCCTCTTGGAATTCCTCTTCCTCGCGTACTGGAGCAAAAGTAGGAAAAATGTCATGTAGAATGTTCATAGCCGGGTCAGTATAAGGCTCGAAACCACCAGTAGTTGTTCGGTCATGGTATCCAGCCTAGATTTCAGCAGCCGTAGGTTCATAATCTACTGCTTCACCGTGTTTACTCCATGTTGTATAATTCTGTATAATACCTCTGCTACACAGGTGATCGTAGATTCGGCTGATCGTCTTGCGCTTAGTATTCATACAACTTAAGCAGGGACACCTGTGTGTTTTCTTTCCTCCACCATGTTCACGTACAAAATTTATAAAAATTCCTACTCCTTCATGGTATTCTTCGCTCTGTCTTGGGTACTGCATCCAACTCCTATCTCTATCCATCGATCACCTGTTATATATATTAAATAATATAAGACAAACAATAAATAATCACAAATTAACAAATAAACAATTTATATGCATGTTTTTTCTCGACCTTATGCCTCCGGTTAGGGTCCTAATAATCTCATTCAGGAACACAAGACTTTGTTTCACAGTTTGTAGATCTTGTGTATTCGTTTTCAGTCGTGGGAAAATTTCGACAGCATCTCCCCACAGTTCCTCAAGTGCACGAATATCTATACACCTAGTATGTGCGCACTCGAGGAACAGTGATGGGAGACCTCGTCGAAATATATACCCATGACCGCAAACGAATACACAAGACCTATACAAACTGTGAAACAATGTCCTCTGCCCCCAAACTGTCCAAAAATGGGACAATTCAAGAATCTCTCCATGATTCTCGAACGGGATTTCTAATGATATATATAAATGCATGTATATCAGTGAATAAAAGAATGACATTCTTTTATTCACCGCTAATTATAAATCATATACCAATGATTTTCGTCAAATAATTATAATTATTAATTAAATTAATTAAAGCATTATTAAAATATATAATTAATATATATAATTCACTAATTTCACAAAAACCAACAATTTAATTGAGTATATATAGGTATGGATCAACAAAAGCAACATACTATCACCTCACAATATACACACACAACAATATATATTTCTATAATTCTCTACCTCAAAAATGAAATATTTCAATGGAAAAAATTGAAATTATTGTTGAAAAAGATGAATAAAGAGATCATACCAAGTTAAAAATCAATGGGTAGTAGTGGAGAAGGCTTAGGAAGACCCGATTTGAAGCTTTTCACATCCAAAAATGAAAATCGGTGGAAAAATTTGAGGGGAGGAAAAATTTGATGTTTTTTGCCTCTTTTCCTGATTTGGAAAACGAGTGTAGGTTTTATAGTCTGAGTTTACTTATGCGACGAAACTTATTTTTTCATCGCCTAAGAGTCACACTTAGGCGACGAAAATTTAGTTTCGTCGTCTAAGAAGAAAACCTACCGACGAAAAAAAAATTGTCGTGCTCGTCATTTCTTAGACCATGAAAAAAAAGTTCGTCGTCTAAGATTTTTCCTTAGGCGACGAATTTTCAATTTTCGTCTCCTAAGATTTATTATTTTCGTCGCCTAAGTGTGGCTCTTAGGCGACGAAAATTAAGTTTCATCGTCTAAGAAGAAAACCTACCAACGAAAAAAAATTTGTCATGCTCGTCATTTCTTAGACCACAAAAAAAAAGTTCGTCGTCTAAGATTTTTTCTTAGGCGACGAATTTTCAATTTTCATCTCCTAAGTACAAATCTTAGGCGACGACTTCTTTTTTTCGTGGTCTAAGATAATGCACGGACGACGAATATTTTTTTTGTCGGTAGGCTTTTGTCTTAGACCACGAAAATAAGAATTCGTCGCCTAAGACTGTTCTTAGGCGACGAAAATTTTTTCTTAGGTGAGGAAAGTTTTTTCGTCTCCTAAGCTATCTTAGGCGAGGAATTTTTTTAAGTTTCGTCGCCTAAGGTTTTTTTCCTTGTAGTGATACTAGCCCCTTTTACTAAGAAATTCCTTATTTTGCCTATTTTAAGGGATAGATCATTTAACATACTCTTCGATCACATATTAACATCTTCAGTGTTCAACTTTCATGTTTATATGAGTAGATCATATTTGGAAATTTTCATTCAATTTGATAATCATTAGAGTATTCAAAATTAAAATTTATAAATAAAAACATGAACGGTTCAGCTTTGACAGATTTCTTACGTCATTGATTTCATCTAGTTAAATACCTTAACGATCACCATTTTGGCTAAAAATTTACAAGAATGATCTACACATACAAACCTAGTAATTGAACGGTGGAGATGTTAAAATGTGATAAAAAAAATTTGTTTAATAACCAATCTCTTAAAATGGACAAAATAAGGGATCTCTTAGAGCATCAGCAGTGGGGACTTATTTTTTAGACTCAAATTTGGGTCCAAATAAGCCTGAATAGTGATTTGAGTCCATCTAAATAGTGTATAACAAGACTAATTTTTTTGGGTGTTGTAGTAGTACATGACTTATTTTTGGACATATATTTTTAATTCAATTTTGTAGACTCATATGTATGTTCAGAACACAATTTTTTTTTTTTACTTATATTCATACTTGAGTCTTTTATTTATGTTTGATTTAATTTTTAGGCATGTATACATTTATTCCAATTAAGTTAAAAAAAAGATTAATAAACTTAGTTTAAGATAATAGAATTTATTCATCAGACATGAAACATAAAATCAAGAATTTTTATTCATTACAATATAACAAATATCAACGTGAATTACATGTGTTAGTAAACTTGAATATCAACTCAATATAGAATTTGAATATATAATGATATTATCCAACTTCAATAATAACCAATTGAACATGCAAAAGATTATTAGGCATAGTCAAAAATATAGCCGTTGTTTCAATAGGGTTCAGCAAAACAGCCTCATTTGGTGGGTCCCAGTTTTGAGTCCAAAGCAAATTTGCTCACACTTTGGGTCAAATTTGATCCAACATTTGGCTCTCCGACTAATTTGAGTCTTTTTTTCTGACCCACTGCAGCTCCTAATCTACATTTTTGGACCCAAAATTTGAATATTGACCCAAATTTGGGTCTCCACTGCAGTTGCTCTTAGTGGAAGGGCTATATATATATATATATATATATATATATATATATATATATATATATATATATATAGAGGGCCCTTCCAATGAGGGATCCCTTATTATGACTTATATGAGGGATTGAGAATTACACCAACTTTTCGATCATCATTTTCAATCTTAACCATTCAATCTCTTCATACATATGAGTAGATCATTTCTGGAAAATTTCATCCCAATTGGTGATCGTTGAGGTGCTCAAAACTGCGATGTGCATGAATGGTTCAAGTCTGCCAGATTTGAGCCGTCTATTGATTTAAGCTAGTTCGAAGCCTTAACGATCACCAATTGGGATGAAATTTTCCAGAAATGATCTACTCATATGTATGAAGAGATTGAATGGTTAAGATTGAAAATGATGATCGAAAAGTTGGTGTAATTCTCAATCCCTCATATAAGTCATAATAAGGGATCCCTCATTAGAAGGGCCCTATATATATATATATATATATATATATATATATATATATATATATATATATATATATATATCAGATTCTATTCAGAGCGAAACTTCGCTTTGAACTTACAGTGCGAAGTTCAATTTTGGGCACACTTTTCGGTTATATTTTAACATCTACATGTTCAGATGTTAGAACGTAACGTATAGATCGTCTCTGCCAAATTTTATTCAATTTGGTGATCTTTAAAGTATCAAAATTATATTAATTCAATAAACAAACCGAATTTGTTCAACCTGAACTGACTGTTTGTCTAAATCACTATAATGAAATGCCAAACAATTATCAAGTTGGATAAAATTTTACAAAGAATATCTATACATTAGGTTCTAACATCTTAACAGTGAAGATGTTAAAATATGACCGAAAAACGTGTCAAAAACTGAACTTCGTACTGTAAGTACAAAGCGAAGGTTCGCTCTACATATATATATACTTCGTTCTGAAATTAACATGTGATGTTCTTTTTTGACACAATTTTCGGTTATATTTTCAGATCTCCACCGTTTAGATGTTAAAACCTAATATATAGATCATCTTTACAAACTTTCATTAAGCAGCCAAAAATTGAACTTCGCACGGTAAGTTCAAAGCGAAGATTCGCTATTTTTATTAAGTAGCCACAGTTAAAGAATATTCTACAGTACCTTCATGTATATGATACCATCATTTAAAATTTGACTATAAATTTTATTGTCATTATGGTAAATAAAGTGATTGTTTGGATAATTGTAGTTTTGTTTGTTATAATTAGAACAAAATACTTGTCACTCCTCACACTTTTAATGACTCGACAATTTAATCCATATGGTTTCAATTTCAACCAATCACTCCCCATATTATCCAATATCAAACAACTTGCTTATTCCGTTAAGTCTTCATCCAATCACTCAACTGAATGCATGCCATGTCATTAGAAAAAGACAATAACATCCTTTGTTTCATTTCTCTAAACATCTCCACCAAAAGCCTTGGAATCCATGGCTACTGCGTTACTCCTCACATAAGCAAATTCTTCATTGAGACCCATCAAGAACTTCATTGTCCTTTGATTCTCCTTGTAAGCCTTGATATGCTCTGCTGCCTCACAAATGCATGGAGGTGCCATGCATAATGCCTCTTTTTCATCCCAGAGGCTCTTCAATTCAGTGTAAAACTTAGTCACCGAGTTGGTACCCTGCTCCAAGTCATGAATCGCATTCTCAACATGAAATAATCGCACTGTGTTTACTTGAGAGAGTCTCTCGTTTAGCTCGAGCCACACAGTTCTTGCATCCTTGCAATGAGCAACACTTATCTCTTTGGACATGGATCCGCAGCCAAGTTTTGACCAAGGTATCACAACAATCCCATTGGTTTTGCTCATCAGCCCCTTCTGTTGGCCTCTTGATGGATCCATCAATGAACCAATGTTTGTTCTTAATTTTTAAGGCACTGGACATGGACTGGGACCAATCTACATAATCATCTTCCACCAATGGTTGTGGCACAAGAATAGCTCTGGCTAATCCGAGTGGTGGAGAAAAAGAGGATGGTTTTGATTCTCCCATGGCTGAGAAACATTCACAGATCTAGTAGATGATTCGAGACTGAGAGTCATTCTTTTTCTGTTCATCGTCTCCAGCCATGAGGAAATTGGTATTGGTAAAGGTGTTTGGGATTGTGTTTAGGTATAAATCAAAAGCTCTGATACCAAAAAGAAAAGTAAATTTTGAAGAAAGTTTATTTCACACTTTGATATGATACATAGTCTTACTCTTATACAGATTACTTACAATCAAGATCCACAATCTGGGGTCTATAATAGAAATGCTATCATGTACAATAACTAATATCTATAACCAGCTGATCTCCCGTAATCTACTCATTCAATAAACAAGAAAGATTAAACACAGGACACTTCAAATTGAAACAGAAAGAACAAGAATTGCAGATTTTTGCAACATACCATACCTATAACTTTAGAAAATCATAACTAATTCTAAACAAAGTGTTTTTAGGAGATTCCAATTCTGGGATGACCTTTACGATGTCTACTGCAATTTTTATGAAGACAGCAATTTCAAATTCCCAACAGAGAAGTACAGTTTTTAGGTAGCAGCAAACTGAGTCAGAAACTCATAAACACAATTGCATATTTGCAGACCTGTAACTTTGAAATATCATAACTAATTCTAAAAAAAATCGTTTTTAGGGGATTCCAATTCCAGAATGACCTTTAAGATGTCTACTGCACCTTCTATGAAATAGTCAATTTCAAATTCGCAATAGAAAAATTCAGGTTTCAGATAGAAGCAAACTGAGTCAGATGCTCCTCTAAAAAAAAAATTAAAAAAAAAAACTGAGTCAGATACTCCAAAATGAATGTAGATTCCAGACATAACCAAATAAATGAATGTAGGATTTTGGAAAAGAAGGAACTTGTAAGAACACAACCAAATACCGAACACAACACTTTATATGAAAACCCAAACCCAGATTCTCCACCAATAATTTTGACGATATTGTAGGCACTAAAAATTAGGTAGCAAAATATGTGTGAGCTCTGAACGGAAAATTAAAATCCCACGTGATTTTCCGTGGCACTAAAAATTTTCTTAGTGTTATCCGCTATATGTGGGTAAAGATATTGAAAGTTGAAATATGGGTAAAGATTTAGGGACGTGATATTCGGCAAAAAAATATTTTCATTATTATGGTATAGCATATACGTAGTATGGAACTCTTGATTTTCTATTTTATTCTTACCAGGGCGGGTTAATTACAAGCAAGTTAATTACCCATAAGTGGTCGATTTAGTAAAAGTTTTCATGTGAGAATCTCTTATACCCAGATTTGAATCTCACAGACGTTAATTGGAGTTAAATTTCAATTTATTATTGGTATCTAAGAAAGAGGAAGCGTTCTAATAAGATCTTCCGACACGGATTAGTTTCTGAACGACTTTAATGACACTGTTGTTGATTCTAAAAATAAATAAAAAATACGAACAACCTAGAATTAGTGGTGGGTAGGAAAATCATGTGGTCACTGAACAAACTGATATAGGAAAGCTACTGCCATATATAACATTTATAGGAGGAACCCCCAACGTACGTACCCACCACCCACCGACGACATGCAAGTGGTTCTCGTATGGGGCATGAACTTTTCGATCAATCATGTTCATATCAATGGTAGTAAGGTATGGGCTTTAAGCGTTTAACTATTATGCCCAGTAGTATTTGCTAAGAGGAGAAATTAGTAGTGATTCAGAAGTACCAGGGCATCTTATCTTGAATGTTTTTGCTTCACTATATTATTTGGACTGCTTAAAGGCAGAGGATTAATTTGACCTGTTGCTAGTGTAATTAGTTCTCACAGCAAGTTCACAATATATAGATCATCACCTCGATCTAGGGCCGGGGTAGTTGAAGAGTACATAAATATTTTTGTTGCAAGTAGGACTGTACGTAGGAGTGTGTTGTCACCTTCTTGCAGCGCGCATTAAGGGATCAAAGCGACTAAGCTCATCAAAGCTATCACCCAACCGTTTGAATCCAAAGTTTCAGCAAGTGATCGAATTGTGATCGGTGCAACCATAGCCCATTGCCAGACAAAATAATGGAACAGATGTGGAGAAGGTACGTTACTCCACATACTCAGAAATATGAACGTTAGTTGTTGAATAGTTATTGTATAAGAAGTAGAAACATGCATTTACGTTCATATAGTAAATCTGACAATTATTAGGTATAGCTGTGTAAATGGTGTTACAGTTCTACGTTTTTTTTTATCTTCGTTGTGTACAAATAGTTGCACTCGGTACTCACCACGTACTCTACTGTGCTCCTTAAACGCAAGTCTCTAATTGTTGTATTCTTCATTGACGTACGTACGTCTCTCTAGAAATAGTTAGATATTCACTTGCAAGTTGCAGAATAAGTATATCATCTATCCATTTTTCTTATCCATGGAGAACATCGATCCGCTTCATCTCAACAACTTATGCTAAACCCAAAAGACAAATCGATCAGCAGTATACTATTATAGAATTAGCTCCGTGTGATGTTCAATGGCTGCCTGTAGGTCCGATCGATCTAAAAAGGCCTTCTCTTCCGCAAACCCCAACCCGATCATGAAAAATACATCAACGACGAGCAGAGCTTGAAGCTGATTGAGCAACTGAAATCCTCCTTCTCAAGCACATTGGACATCTTCTACCCTCTTGCTGGCCGGCTCGCTGTCACGGAAAACGAGGACGACAACACCATCTCGGTTTACCTCGACTGCAATGGGGCCGGGGCCAAATTTGTCCATGCAGCACTGATGGTGCATGTTACCGTTGCCGATATCCTCGACCTTGTTTATGTTCCAGATCACATCGTCAACTCTTTCTTTCTGATCAATGGGATTCCAAACTACGGAGGCAAATTGAAACCCTTGCTTGCAGTGCAAGTAACTGAGCTCGTTGATGGCATTTTCATTGGTGTGACTATGAACCACTGTACGTGTTGGCGATGGTACAACCTCCTTAATAGGATTAAATTGAAGTGTTTTATCCATTTCTACTTTTCAAGGAATCTTTGATATTATTTTATGATTTTCATATATTTAACCAGTACTATTTGCGAAGAGGAGAAATTATTAATTAGTGATCCGGAAGCACTAGATCATCCTATATGAGAATGTTTTTGCTTCATTGGTTAACTTAATTTTTCATAGCTTAAATTCATAGGCACTAGCCTTCCTGCACGCGCGATGCGCGTGCGGAAGGACCGCGCTCACGCGTGCGTTTATTTGTCTCTGTCGTTTATTTATTATCACTATGTATAAATACGTTGAGTATATACATAGTCTTCTCTCTGTCGTTATGGTTCAAAACGTGGAATTTAATTTGTTTTTACTTTCTTTCATTTTGTTTCATGGTTTTTCTTATAGCATAATCCTTTTATGTAATTTAATTTAATACAAAGGGTAAAATTGGCATAACACAATTTGGTGATATTTCTAAGGGCCTGGCTTTCTAATAGTAGAGATAAGTATCACGATCTGTGAGTAGTTTTTCATATAACATGTGGTATGAAAATTTTTCAATACTTTAAAATGCTCATAACTAAATTAAGAAAATCAAAATCAAAATTAAAACATGTTTCACAAGATGCGCGTCATTTTCTTGCTCCGATAAGTCATAACTTCGTCCTCATGAATCATGATATCTTGTACATGATTGATATTGTCGAAATGGGAAAAATAAATTAGAAATTGATCATATTTGTAGCTGCCAGTGTAATAATGCATAATTGGATACACCAAAGGTATGAGACCCAATCACATGTGGTTGGTAAAAAGAAACTTTGCATGCACCCATTTGATAATGGAAGAATAATGATAAAAGTTAAGCAACGTATCTGTCACAGAACATATATTCCTCTTTCATGATAAATAAGATAATCATGTTACGGCAAAATTACTGTTTTGGTCACTGATCTTTGTCAAAAACGACAGTTTGGTCACTATCGAATTTCAAATATCAAAATGGTCACTCAAGTTATGCAAAAGTATATCAAAATGGTCACTCCGTGAACTGAGACGTTAAAATATGTCACGTGCCGTCGATGTCCACTACATGTGCCAAAGTATTGAGGGTATATATGTCATTTTAAGCCTTGATCGATTTAAAAACTCTAAAAGAAATAAATAAGGGGTATTTCATATTTGTGTGAAACCAAATGACTGCATCTGGGTTTAGACCAAGAAAACATTCCAATCCTTCCTCTGATCCTTTTGCATAGCAGCACTAATCCATTCCATAGCACATCCATCAATGAGTTTGGGGATAGAAGGACACTGGAAGCACCATCAAAGTACTGTTTACTCCTCCATTTCTCTATGAACAACAACATTAAATGAAGAAAATACAGTCCTCAGTTGCAATGCTCTTCTTTTGAAGGTACTATGTGATTCTCACTCTTTAATGGGTCAATAGTTATTGTTTGATGGCCATTACGAACAATTTCTTAAATTTATTTGTGGTACAGGTGAATCAAATTGGGTCTGTAACTGAGAGTATTGAGGCTGTAAGAATGTCCAAGAAAGCTGGGTGGGGTGTTATGGCCAGCCACAGAAGGTTTGGAAGTTGAAAAACTTGAAATTGAATTGTAGTTGCATAACAATTGTCTTCAGTCTTCTCCATATTCAAGTGGATTTGAGTAGCTTATGTATCTTACCTTTCTTTACTGCAGTGGAGAAACTGAGGACACTTTCATTGCTGATATTTCTGTTGGTTTGGCCACGGTATTCATCTGCTCTAATAATCTTCAAGCATCGTCAAGTTAACTGAATCTCCCTTTTGTTTTTCTCATGATATATTTTTTTCTGCTTGATCAGGGTCAAATCAAGACCGGAGCTCCCTGCAGGTCTGAGCGTCTTGCCAAGTATAACCAGGTCCGAATTAGCATCAGTTTTTGTGCCTCTGTTTGATTTTGGACTTTTCTTAGTAACTTTCAGGGACTGTCTTTTGCTTGATTGTGAACATTTTATGTATCACCATATGCAGCTCTTGCGTATTGAGGAGGAGCTCGGTTCAGCAGCAGTCTATGCTGGAGCAAAGTTCCGTGTACCAGTTGAACCCTATTAGAACATGAAGGTGGTGAAGTGTCTGAGCGGGATTTAAGAAATCGGCGATTCACATTGTGGTGAATAAGTTTTACATGTAGAATGGCTTAGTTATATGGAACTTGAATCCCTTTTTTCAATAATTTTCAGCCGAAGTTTTGTTTTGAGAGCTTGAACATAGTGCTGTACTGAATTTTTGTTTAAGCAAGAGAGTTCGACTGCGTGAATCTTTTCCAAGTTGCTTTTGATGTTTACCACTACATAGTGCTGATACATACCCTTCTTTTATTAGCTAGTATTTTAATCAATGTCCACACATTCTGCACTTCTGAGTACGAAAATAAGGAAACAAACTAGTAAATTCTCTCGGCTATGGATACAAGACGAAGGAAGACGACTATGACGGTGATGTTATCTTTGCTGCCACGCTCGGCAGCTTCCGTTGCCAATCGCTTAGAGCACATTCCAGGCTCTTTCACAGTGTCCTTGATTATGCTTATAATCTCCGCATTGCTCATAACATCCCAGAGTCCATCACTTGCCATAACCAAATACTCATCAAAAACCTACACAACAAACACCCCATGGCCTTCATATATGCATTGCTGAAGTGCTAAATCAATGTGCTATAATCAAAAACTCACACTAACTCAATCAATTCATTAACCCCAATCATATGTAAACCACCTTAGGATCAACTCAAACTCAAACAAACCAATATACAACTAAAACATAACCAAATGAACTTCAGAAATCCAACATGCACATAAGCAAAAGGGATTAAACCTTTTCCAACATACAAAACCCATCCGAAAACCGCGGCAGAGATGACACACAGCAGCAGCATTCCCACCTTCTTCCGGCCAGCAAACTTGCAGATCGAATGGTACAACCTCTCCTTCTCCTTGAGCATTTTGGAAGGCTTTCTTGCTGATTGAATAGGCAACACTCCGTTGTTGATGACAATGCTATTGTTGTTGTTCTGTAGCTGTTTATCCAAAGACCCATAACTCCCTGAACGAATTCCTAATGACCCTCCAGTCATTGTTCTTCCAAACCTTCATCTACACCTCTCATCTCCCCCTCAATCCTCTCATTCACAATCTCAATCCAAATTTCCAACCTTTCCAATCACCCACTACACAAAATCACCCCAATTACAAAACCCACTTCACCAAATCAGCCCCAGACTTGAAATTTTCACTTCCCAAATTTCACTGAATCAATAGCTCAATAAGCCCAAAATGCACTGCAACAAAATCACCAAACTCACAACTCAATCTTCCAAAAACCAAACTTGGGCAGTGAAAAAGAAGCAATTTTGCTTCTGGGAAACAACTGATCAGAGCAAAAATCTGTGCTTTATGAGTTTTTTGTTTTTCAATGAGTGAATGAGATAATAGATATGAACAAAAAAAGGGAATGAAGTATAAATACAAAGTGGGAAATCTGAGATTGGTGATTGGAGGGTTGTAGGGTTTATGAGTACAAATCTAGGTTTTTATGAAATCTAGGTTTTTTTATTTATGAATGAAATCTGGGATCACAATTTACAACAAAGCTTTTGTTTTTCTTTGTGTGTTTGCTAATTTTGAGGGAAAAAAATCATTGGATTATTTATAAGTCAGAATTTATGAAAAGGCGCCAATATACCTCAGTGACCATAATACCCTTGGCAATAAACGGAATATTCGAAGAATATCCTATAATTAACAGTCGTTTGACCTCTAATGACCAAATTGATAATGGAACATTAACTTGAGTGACCATTTTGATATTTGAAATTCGATAGTGACCAAACTGTCGTTCTTGACAAAGATCAGTGACCAAAGCAGTAATTTTGCCATCATGTTACGCACTTGGGCAATTCTATTCTATAAGTTAATGTGAAGTTTTGGTGATCGATGATCTTTCATTCGTACGTTCAGTAATGAAGAGCAAGAAAACCATCTGCTTCTGCATCCCGGCCTGGAAACTCAAAGAAGGGAATGATCAAGACAAGCACGACGACGAATCCAATTCCAGCTCTAGTCGTCGGCGCGGCAAGAGAAGAGGAGGGAACGTCGTCTCAACGGCTTATAATGATGATCATGGTGAAGGCAACACTGATACAAGCACTACTACTGCCTCAAGCACAGGTGTTGGCGCTGCGGCTGTTGTCATGGTGACTACTGCCAGTATATCTTCCATTGACGGCGGTGACGGTGGCAGCGCACATGGCAGTGGTGGTGACGGCGGTGCCGGTGGTGGTGATGGCTAATGATTGATTATGAAGTGGAAATTTGTTGTTTTCTGCCAATTTTCCAATGTTTCTTTCATGTTTTATTCTGCCTGTTTGGTTATTGGGATTGAATCTATGAAGCTCGAATAGTAAGAGAGGCCTACACTAGATTGTATTGATTTTTGTAATGAGTGAAATTTGTGAAATAAAAGAAGTTATGCGTACGAAGACTTTTTTTTTTTTTTTTTTTTCAATAGCAACAATTTCATGAATTTATAAATAATTTAGTATTTTGATGTTTTTTTTTTTTTGTTTCTTAAGACTAGTGTTTTGATGTATGACCGACCGATAAATGTACCAAAAGCCCACATATGACATATCTGCCCAAATTAATCAGGCCCGCCCACGAAGTAGTCTCTGAAACTGTCGAAATATATAAACCCTAACTAAGAAACTGATGATCGTCCCTCCCAAATTCCCAAAGCCAAAGCAAGCCCTAAACCCTTAGAATCTTACTTTTCTTCTCCTTTCTAGTAGTTAGAATCAGCCAAAGAGCATGTTCGTCATGAAAACAGGAACAGTTGATGAGGTCCAACCGGCGAAGCCCAGGTGGGGAGAGCTTGATGAGGACGATGGAGACAACCTGGACTTTCTTTTGCCGCCGAAGGAGGTGATCGGACCCGACGAGAACGGCGTCAAGAAGCTGATTGAGTACAAATTTAATGAGGAAGGCAGAAAGGTTAAGATCACTACTACCGTTAGGACTCGGAAACTCGCTAAAGCTCGACTCAGTAAGCAGGCCGTGGAGCGCCGTTCGTGGAACAAATTCGGCGACGCCGTCAATGAGAACGTCGGCGAAAGTCGCACCTTGGTCTCCACTGAAGAGATCCATCTTGAACGCCCTAAAGCTCCTGGTATGGTTTTTTCTTCTATTGTCTAGCTTGTTCTTTTGTGTTTGGTATAATTCGATGCAAGGTTTCTGATCAGGAAGGTTCTGAAATGGAGTCTATAATCTGTTTGTGTTCGAAGTCTTTGGAATTGCTTAGTATTAATCACTTTTCATTAAGGATTAACTCTTCTGATGAATGATGATGCCCGAGAAGAAGGTAGGTATATCCGATCCGTATAGAGTAAAACCCTTTTAAAGTGATACTCTTGCGACCCGGATCCAAATATTACTTTAGAGAGGTTATTACATAAGAGGAGTTTACATTTTCTTTGCTCCAAAATGATTAAAATTATGTTTTTAGCCACTAAATACTTATACATATTTCTTTGTCTATATTCAACTCACCAAAATTGAACATTCATATAGGTAGTTATTTCTTTGTTTATATTCAACTCACCAAAATTTCAATAATTTATTGGATTTCCAAAAGATTTACTAACATTCATGTATGTTAACACTTTCACTCCAAGAAATTACTTATAAATTAGATAACATTCTCTAAGTTTATCAAGACTTTCCATAGGTATGGGTCCGAAATATTTTTCAAATTCGTAAAGTATATAAAAAAATATGTATTTAATCGAAAATATCACTTTATGCGAAAGTTGGGATCGGGATTTAGCACTACGATTTTCTGAAAAAATATTATCACAATATAGAGATTATTAAATTTTAACACTGGTCCCGATTTAGGACCGAGACTTTTTATCAGTTTAGAGGGGATCACTTTAGAGGGGTTTCACTGTATATAGTCTTATATATCACATAAAATACTATGGATTTGAACCTCCACGTCAGCTTTGTAGTTCAGATCCGCGCCGGTGGCTTGAATAGAGAAGTTTCTCCTTCAGTTGGGTTTTTGTTTGTGTGATCGAAGAAGATGCCCAACTAAGGCGTCGTTAGGGTTAGGGAATTTGAATTAATTAAAACAAGAACTAGAATTAGAATTATAAAAACAAAAATTGTGGTTGAAGCTGTTTCGCGGATTTTGGTTTAGTGTATTAGCATTTGGCTATTGAATTTGCTGAAACATTAACAAAGTTGGAAGTTTTGAATTATCATTTGTTATACCAAAGTTGCATTATATTGCCTTTTATTTTTGAACAAATTGAACTCTAACTTGATCTGAAATATCTTCTTTGGAAGATGTCGGATTTTGAGTAAATTAAGTAGTGCTGATTTTTTTTTGCATGATCTTGAATGAGGGAATGGTTTTTTCTGTTCACAGTTTTGTTGGTAGAAAAATCGGCACTTAATTTGTCGTTTATCCTTGAAAATTATACTCGACTTCCATCTATTTATAATATGTTTTGGATTGGCTGAGCTGTTTGTAGCTGAAATAATAACCTGAAAGTTAATTTTATGATCGATGGAGTCATATATAGCCTTATACGTAGGATCTGATTCTTCTACTCTATTGTTGCTTTTGTTGCATACTACATGCTCACAGTCGTAACTGGTTTTAATTTGGTTTTGTCACAATCATCACCTAAATTATCAAATTTTTCTATTTGACTAGGTACTAACAAGGTGGCAGAACCAGAACCTTTGGCCCCCAGAAAAAATGCTACTTACATCAAATGCAGGTATTGTAAGGGTGAGCACTGGACTTCAAGTTGTCCACACAAGCATCTTTTCCCAGATACAGAAACATCTGAAGTACCTGTATTAGATACCAAAACTGCAGAACCCAGCAAGACTACATATGTTCCACCAGGCTTGAGACCTAGGGCAGACAAAACTGAAGTGATGAGAGCACGACGGAATGATGAGAATTCTGTGCGTGTCACCAACCTATCGGAGGATACGAGGGAGCCTGACTTGCGGGAACTTTTCCAGCCTTTCGGCGACGTTACCCGAGTTTATGTTGCTCTTGACAAAGAAACTCAAGTCAGCAGAGGATTTGGTTTTGTTAACTTTGTGAGGAGGGAAGATGCTGAGAAAGCCATCAACAAATTGAATGGATATGGTTACGACAATCTCATTCTCAGTGTGGAATGGGCCGCACCCAGGCCGAATTAGAGTACTCGTTTCCCTCTCCGTGCCCCTCTGATCGATCTGTTCCTTTATTCTCAAACATAACTAACTGTGTTAGTTCTTAGTAGACGCATGGAAGCATATTAAGCTTCAGTTTGAAATTGCTTTTGTGTGAGCAGACGTTTAATTTCTAGCTAGCTAGGGAGTGGCACGGCGTGCTTTTTGTTCACTCTTTGTTTTTTAAGACTGTCCTTGAAGGACGCCTTCGGCATCAAACATTATCAACAAAATTCATTTCATTTGCCAATTTACTCATTTTAGTGACTTTATTTTGAACTTAACAGTAAAAAATAAAAAGTAAACAGGTAAAATAATAGAAACAGAGAGGGGGTAATCATTTCCCAAGGTTTTAGAACAAGACCTAAAAAATCTGACGGCCACTGTCCAAACCGAACCGAAAAAGCAATCTCATTTGTCTCTATTATCTCACTCAACTCGCAGCCATGGCTCTAGTCCGACCAGGCTCAGCCAACCAACCAGCAAAGATCCGATGGGGCGAGCTCGACGAGGACGACGGTGAGGACCTCGACTTTCTCCTGCCGCCGAAGCAGGTGATTGGCCCCGACGAGAACGGCATCAAGAAGACCATTGAATACAAGTTCAACGATGAAGGCAATAAGGTCAAGATCACCACCATCACTCGAACCCGGAAACTCGCCAACGCTCGGCTCAGCAAGCGAGCCGTCGAGCGGCGCTCCTGGCCCAAGTTCGGAGACGCCGTTCATGAAGACGTCGGCGCCAGGCTCACTATGGTCTCCACTGAGGAGATCCTCCTTGAACGCCCTAGGGCTCTTGGTATGCTCTCTCTACTCATTTCGCCTTCTTTTTTTTTTAATGAAATTCATTTCTTAATGAATGTTAAATTTGCTAGAAATTTCATATACATTGTGAGCTTTGATAATTGAAAATAGCTGAGAGATATTTTTTTTTTCTGATAAAGTTTCAGTCTTTTTGTTGTGTGCTTCTTTTATGAATAGTTGAGATTAAAATTATGCAACTTTTGGCTGCTTTTTTTTGTGGTAAATAAATTTGTGAATGAAATTTACTCTTTTTTTATGATTATGAATGTTAAGTTTTGGTTTTTGTGTTAGAATTGTCTTCCACATTTTGAGCTTTGATGATTCACAATAGTTTGTTCATTAGTTATGTAAAGTTGAGATTGAAAATCATGCAACTTTGTGGTGATTTGAGGTGTTGGGGTGGAATTGGTATTGGGACAATTAAGGGGATTATGGAATCAGACGATTTGTTCAAGAATTGAGGGAGGGAGGATGAGGAAATTTTTTAGTGAAATCACCATTCCCAAGCATTTGCCTCTGCTTTCTGTTGTTTTAAGAGTTATTTCTGGTTCGCAGGAAATTTAGTGTATTTTGTGTTTGTAGCATGTGAATGGGAAATGGAAACGTAAAAGTGGTTGATTGGTGTTGTTTGTGTATTTATTAGGAACATTATTTAGAATTTGCTGTGTGTGTCGCGAAGTCTTTTGTTATAGAGTTTAGTTTTTGACATTGAATAAGTTATGCTCTAAGGGAATTAGATTACTAGTTCTTTGGTAGATTAGAAGGGAATTAGATTTCAAAGGAAAATCTTGCTTTCTTTCTCTTGCAGTATTTGAATGAGTGACTTGAAATAGTAAAATTGTTGATTTGCATTGTTTGCTGTGTGATTTGTGAGGAAGTTATCCAAATTTTGTAACTTGGATTGGAAGATTGAGTGAGGTCAAAGACACTGGTCAATGTCTTTAACAAGACCAACCATTGTCTAATTCTTTCGTTCACTTTCCTTGGTTTAGTCCTTTTTCTATGCAGTATTTGGACGAGGGAATGATCTTTTTAGCGCCTTTGTTTATATGAGAGAAGGCGTTTTAGTGCATCACTAAGCAGTTTGTCTAGCTTACCTCGTGTCTTTTCTTATCCCCGCTTGGGGCATGTAGTCAATATGCTGACAAACCTGCTGAGAACTCCTCGACTTGAGTTAATGTTTTGCAATTCTGTAGGGAGAATTGTATATCTATTTTAGTTTTGGATAAATAGTGATATTGGTAGTTGAGATTCAAACTTGCAACATTGACAATCCTTCCTCGTGGACACCAGTATTTTTGCAGTCCCTTGATTTAGGTTTTTTTTTTTTTTTCTGGAGCTTATGTTTTTTTGTGGTTTTAGAGAAATATATAAATTGATGGCAACTGATAATATCCAGCCATTTTTCTCTCTGCTTGATACAGAACTTTCATTTCCTTATGTAATGTAACTTGATGTTGATGGTGTCATGGATGTCCTTTGCATCTTCAGCTTCTTTGCTTTATGTTTTTCATCAAAAATGTGTTTTTACTTTTGTTATGACTGTCATACGTGGGCAATTATTCTATGCCATGTGGTTAGGGTAAATAACTTTTACGGTTTTGTCATATCACCCCTGTTTTTAATTTTTTGTTCATAATTATTGAACTTCAAACAGGTACCAAGGCCGAAGAACCGAAGAATGCAGGTGACTCTTTGGCACAACTCGGCAAAGGCGGTACTAGTCTCAAGCTTTGTAGGGTGTGTGGTAAGAAGGGTGACCACTGGAGTGCACAGTGTCCGTACAAAGATCTTGCCCCACAGACGGGAGCTTTTAGTGATAAGGCTCCTACGTCAGATGCAACAACTGCAGTTCCTGGGTCTGGCAAGAGTACATATGTTCCTCCAGGCTTAAGAGCAGGGGCAGAGAGGGGGGCTGGAAGTGATATGAGACGGAGGAATGATGAGAATTCTGTTCGTGTCACCAACCTCTCTGAGGATACACGAGAGCCTGATTTGCTTGAGCTTTTCAGGCCTTTTGGTGCCGTTAGTCGTGTTTATGTTGCTCTTGATAAAGACACCCAAGTTAGCAGAGGATTTGGTTTTGTTAACTTTGTGAACAGGGAAGATGCCCAAAGAGCCATCAACAAACTGAATGGTTATGGTTATGACAATCTCATCCTCCGGGTTGAATGGGCCACACCCAGGGCGAATTAGATTATTTTCCTTTGTCCCCCACCACCCCCCCCCCCGCCCCCCCCCCCCTCCTCTCTCCCTGTTCTCTTAATCTTAATCTTATAAAGATGTTGGCATTAAGAGTGTTTAGCTAAATTTTAGTTCTATAATGTTTTGTTCTGATCCTCCATGTAAACTTTATTTAAGATTTTGGCTTCCCTCTTTGGTTACCAAATGTCACCAAATGTACGGTACGAGTATTTATTTACTTGAGTCGAGTAAACCCTCGAGGTTGTGTGCTTGAATTTGTTATATTGTGCTACTAAATGAGATGTGGAACAGTAGATCATAGCTTCAATCTAGAAAACTAGCCTCTGCTACATAAATACACATTGCTTATATCAGATCCTTACACTTGGTTTTGCATTCATTTTTCACCTAAATAATAGCAGTTAGTTGTATTTTCGTATTATTTTCGTATTGCATGAGTATAGTATAAGTATAGTGTTTTAACAGCATTGTGCATGACAGATGTAATAGTCTGTTACACAGCTGTAATAGTTTGTTGCGTTTTCTGTTAGTTGTACTGTAGTTATAAGGGGATCTCTTGTTTTACTTGTTCTGTAAGAAACACTTCAGAAATACAAAGAATCCATTCTCTCTCAAAATATCTCTCTTCACTTTATTGTTCTTCTGAATCAAACACCTTGCTGCCATGGCTATCATGGTATCAGAGCCATCACCGATCCAAGACCTTGTTTCATGCTTCCGCTTCTCTGTTTCCAAAAGATAATAGTGAATCCAGGTTCTGTAATCAGTTTATCAAAGATTAAGGTTTTGATTTACTTGAATTCTTTTTTAGGTTTCTTCAAGCTATGATTTGAGGAGTTCTCGTTCCTGGAGATGTTCATCAAGATTGTTGAGGTTCGCTTTGCTTGGATTCAGTTTTTCGAAGGTTAGGATTCTGCTCTAGAATTCCAGGATTCAGATTTGAGAGGTGGTTAAGCTCGAAGCTTAAGAAGTCTTTCGGCTCCATCGATCCTCTGTGGTTGTGATTCTGTACTGCTCTCAGGTGATTCTTCATCTAAAAGAACCTGATTCTGATTTCTTTGATGATATTTTGAGGTGATTTTGTTCTTGAGTAAAATTCTGGAATTGAGCAATTGTTTTTGAGCATGCTGCGTTGAAAAGTAGAGCAAAATTTAGTCTTGTTATCTTTAACTGGTGATTAACTGAGCTAAATTCTTGAGAAAATTGAGCTGTTTGTGTTGAAAATTTGAGCAAAATTGAGTTGTGAAATGATTATCTGAGCTAGATTCTTGAAGAAAATTGAGTTGTAGAAGCATGTATATGAGCTGTTTGTGTTGAAAAGTAGAGCAAAATTACAGATTCTTGTGCAAATCTTGAAGATAAGACACCATGTTTGTCTATACAGTAACTTGAAATGAAGGAGTGAGATTCACTGTGACTCTCTGATTTTCTGTATTTGGTCATCCTGCTTATATTTGGTTATATTTGGTAAAAGTGTAGCTTGTGTGACTATTGGTAATGGCTTCACAACAAGAGACTCATATTCCAGCTGCATTGACTCATTCTGATGTTCACTCCTTGTTGAGCATTATTACTCTGAGACTTGGGGAAAGAAACTTCATCAAATGGAGTTTTCAGTTTCAATCTACCCTATCAGGAAATGGTTTGTTTGGCCATTTTGATGGAACTGATAGTGCTCCACCTCGATATATTCTAACTGAAGAAGGAGAAGTAACAGACAAGGAGTCTACTGCCTATAAAGTGTGGAAGCAAACTGACATGGCACTTATAAGTCTACTGATGGCAACTCTAGAAGAAGACATTGTAGATGTGATCATTGGTTGCAAAACTTCTAGGCAAGCATGGCTTGCTCTTCAAGAAAAGTTCTCAGCAGTATCGAGAGTAAGCATAATGCAGATTAAAACTGAGCTTCAAACTATGAAAAAGGGAAGTGAGTCCTTTGAAAAATACCTGCAACATGTTAAGAATGCTCGTGACCAGTTGATATCTGTTGGAGTTTCTGTTCCAGATGAAGACATTGTTATTATAATTCTGAATGGTCTTCCAGATGAATATTCAACAGTCAGAACTGTTGTTGAGGGAAGAGAAACTCCTATTTCTCTCAGAGATTTAAGGTCTCAATTACTAGCAGTTGAGAGGCGCATAGAGGGAAGCTTTCCTTTGTTCTCAAGCATGTCAGCTATGGTAGCACATGGACATAATTCAAGGAATGCAGGAACAAATGACTCTGCAAGAGATTGGAACTTCAAACATGAAGTAAAAGGGAGAAATGAGAGAGCCAATAACAGCACAGTTGAATGTCAGGTGTGTGGGAAAAGAGGACATACTGTGGAAACCTGTTTTCGTGTACAAAAGTGCCAAATATGTGGCAAGCATGGTCATCTCACATCTACTTGCTATCAGAATCCAGATTACAAACCTACCTTTCAGAATCATGGATCCTCAAGTCAAGTGAGTCAGACTAATACTGGTCCAACTCCTGAGTGTCAAATCTGCTCTAAGAAAGGTCATACTGCTTCAAATTGTTTCTACAGAACTGATGTTCCTGCTGATCATCCATCACTGTCCATTTCAACATGTCAAATCTGTGGTCTGAAGGGGCATGTTGCTTTAAATTGTTCTCACAGAACTAATTTTGCTTATCAAGGCACAAATCCTCTTGCTACATTGACAACTTTGTCTGCTCAGACCAACAACAGTTACAATTCTACATCTCAACAGCCACATTCTCAAGGAGGAACTCTGATATCTAATGGCTCATCTCACACTACTTTTCCTGGTGGATTTCTTCCAAGTCCAGGAGCTTCTTCTTCAAACTCAAACTTTCTAATGACCTCTTCTCCTACAAATGCTCATGAAGTTTGGATTGGAGATTCTGGTGCTACTCATCATATGACATCAGATCTGAGGAATCTTTCTGTTGCTCAACCATACTCCTCTGACAGCAAAATCACCATTGGTAATGGTGCAGGTTTGGAAGTTGCTCACTCTGGCTCAAGTTATATTAAACCTGCTTCACATATTTTGAAATTGGAGACAGTTCTTCATGTTCCTAGTCTGGCAGTGAATCTTCTGTCATTCTCAAAATTATGTAAAGATAACCACTGCTTTATTACCCTTGATGAGACTGATATTGCTGTGCAGGATAAGGTATCCAAAACAGTTCTCTATCAAGGAAAGAGTAGTGCTGAGGGACTTTTTCTGTTCAAGACTCCTCCTGTGTCTTCCATTACTGATCTTTCTCATTCAGCCTTCATCAGCTCCTCATATCCAACATGGCATCAACGTCTAGGTCATCCCTCTTCTCCTATTGTCTCAAAAATGTTGTCTAATTGTCAAATAAAGATGTCTAGTCCAAGTTCTAGTTCAGTCTGCTCTTACTGTCTTGATGGTAAGATGCATAGGTTGCCATTTTCTGAATCTGTAACTCATGAGTCTGGACCTTTTCACAAAATACACTCTGATGTTTGGGGTCCAGCACCATGCCTGTCAATTGAAGGATATAAGTATTATCTTACCTTTATTGATGACTGTACAAGATTTGTGTGGATTTTTCCACTTATCAATAAATCTGAGGTGTTCAATCAGTTTGTGAAATTATGTGCTTTTGTGGAAACACAGTTTGAAACACATATCAAAATTTTCCAAACTGATGGAGGGGGTGAATTTAACAGTAAAGCTTTAAAAAAATTTCTTGATTCAAAAGGAATACTGCATTATATCACTTGTCCCTATACTCCCCAACAGAATGGGGTTGCAGAGAGGAAAAATAGACATATTATGGAAACAGCCATATCCTTAATGTCTACTGCTGGATTACCAAAAGAATTCTGGTTCCATAGTGTTGCTCATTCCTGCTATCTTATCAATAGGATGCCATGTAAATCCCTTAACATGATTTCTCCATATGAGCAACTGTTCCACAAAATTGCTGATATCTCTTAGCTCAAAATTTTTGGCTCTTCCTGTTATCCATATCTTAGACCTTATAGCCATGACAAGCTTGATCCTAGAACTACTCAATGTGTCTTTCTAGGTTATGCCTTAGGGTACAAAAGTGTTTTCTGCTATAGTATCTCTCTAAACAAGCTGTGGATGTCTAGACATGTCATATTTGATGAAAATGTATTTCCCTTTAAATCATCCTCATTCTCAGTGTCATCTCATCTTGATCCAACTACATTCTTTCCTCCTCAAAGTTCCTTATCCACTTCTCACACTACCCTTTCATCAAGGATACCTGTCCCTTTTGTTAGAATCAATAATATTCAGAATAAGGTTAGCAATGCTGTTACTGAAGATACTTCTGCTGCAAATATTCCTGAAGATAATCATGACAGTAGGTCTCATGATCAGAATGGTTCAAACCCTAATTGCTCACTTAGACAGATTGTTGATAATCCAGAGGGGAATCAAAATACAGAAGTACTTTCCTCAGGTTCTTCTGCTGCTCAAACAGATGTCCAAGCTCAGATAAATCCTACTCTCAATGAGTCACTAAATCATGCAGTAAATCAAGTTTCTGGTCTCTCTCAAGATCAGACAAATGCTGTTCAATATGGAGGCAATTTTGATGTGGATAATATTGTTCCTCAGGAACTTGATTTTATTGTGAACCAGGATTATAATTCTCACTCAATGATGACCAGGGCAAAGAATGGAATTATTAAACAGAAATCTTTTGATGATTTTCATTGTTATTCTGCTATAGTTCAACAGAAATTATATGATGAATATCCCTTCTTCAGTGGCTTTACAGCTGTGCAGATATCACTGATTTTTGTGAACCAAAGTCATTCAGAGCTGCTGTGGGCAAACCTGAATGGGATCAAGCAATGTTAGAAGAAATTGAAGCCCTTCAAAAACAAGGTACATGGTCTCTTGTTCCCTGTCCCAAAGATAGAAATATTGTTGGCTGTAAATGGATTTACAAGATTAAGAAAAATCCAGATGGGACTGTTTCTAGATATAAGGCCAGACTTGTTGCTCAAGGTTATAAACAGTCAAAGGGAATTGATTATGATGAGACTTTCAGTCCTGTGGTTAGACATAGTACTGTGAGAGTCATTCTTGCCCTTGCAGCTATGCACAATTGGAAAATGAGACAATTAGATGTCAAAAATGTTTTTGTTCATGGTGAATTGAAAGAAGAAGTCTACATGTCTCAACCTAAAGGCTTTATAGCAGTTGATCATCCTGACTATGTTTGCTTGTTAAAGAAATCTCTGTATGGTTTAAAACAAGCTCCAAGAGCGTGGAATGAGAAATTCACTAGTTTTCTTCCTAGCCTTGGATTTATTTCATCTCATTCTGATCCTAGTCTGTTCATTCGACACTCTACAAGTGGTATAGTAATCTTGCTGTTGTATGTGGATGATATTGTTATTACAGGCTCAGATAATAGTGGCATTCATGATGTGATCTCTGAACTAAACATGGTGTTTGATATGAAGGACTTAGGTTCCTTGTCTTATTTTCTTGGTCTGGAGGTTACTCAAGTTCAAAAAGGAATATTTCTGAGTCAGACCAAGTATACCAAAGATCTTCTTACTAAAGCAAGAATGGAAAACATCAACTCCTGCAGCTCTCCTTGTCTTCCTCATGCTCAAATGACCAAAGACCAAGGTATTCCTCTTACTGATCCAACACTGTATCGAAGTATTGTTGGTGCTCTTCAGTATCTAACATTCACCAGACCAGATATTTCTTATGCTGTAAACACAGTCTGCCAGTTTATGACAAGCCCCTCTGATGTACACTTTCATGCTGTAAAGAGAATTCTTCGATATCTAAAAGGGACTATTCTTCATGGCATGTTTTATAGCTCCACTAGTTCTGTTTCTAATGGTGTTGCTGTAAAAGCTTTCTGTGATGCTGACTGGGCTGGAGAAGTCATTCAGAGGCGCTCTACTACAGGATTTGTTGTCTATATTGGCATGTGTCCTGTATCCTGGCAGTCCAAGAAGCAAGGGTCAGTATCTCGAAGTTCTACTGAATCTGAATACAGGAGTTTGGCAAACACAGCTGCTGAGGTGAGTTGGATTCGACATCTTCTTTGTGATTTACAGATCTCCATTCCTCATGCTCCACTTCTGAAATGTGATAATCTGTCTGCTTTGGTCTTGGCTTCAAATCCGGTTTTTCATTCTAAGATCAAGCACTTAGATAATGACTTCCACTTTGTCAGAGAAAGAGTACAGCTGAATGATATTCTACTAGAGTATGTTTCTACAAAGGAGCAAACTGCAGACATTTTAACAAAGGGCTTACCTTCTCCAATCTTTAGGACTCATTGTACCAATCTCAAGCTAGTTACCCTAGCTGAGCTTGAGGGGGGGGGGGGGGGGGGGGGGGAGGGGGTAATAGCAGTTAGTTGTATTTTCGTATTATTTTCGTATTGCATGAGTATAGTATGAGTATAGTGTTTTAACAGCATTGTGCATGACAGCTGTAATAGTCCGTTACACAGCTATAATAGTTTGTTGCGTTTTCTGTTAGTTGTACTGTAGTTATAAGGGGATCTCTTGTTTTACTTGTTCTGGAAGAAACACTTCAGAAATACAAAGAATCCATTCTCTCTCAAAATATCTCTCTTCACTTTATTGTTCTTCTGAATTAAACACCTTGCTGCCATGGCTATCACTAAAAAGTCATTTATTTTAGATATTGAACAGTATTCTGCAAGAAACACCAGGTACCAGTTCTCTAATCAGATGGCGAACAGGGATCTAATTTTGCCATAATAGACCATTTTGCATCTTTATGTAAGCGCCAGTCCACCATTCTGTCAGGAACTCAGGATAAGGTCCCTGGAGAGGCAATGAGGTCTGAGTTGTGTGCGGGATTCTCGCAGAATCTGAAGAAAATAGATCATCCAAGTGTTAAATTCCAATCGATTGGAGTTTGTTAGATCCTCTGAAGTTCTTAGATATGGCACTGCAGGTAATCCACTGAACCAGGATCTTGGTGTGGATCGCTTACGACTTTACGATTAGCATTATTCTGAATTATAACTCCTGTATACCAACGGTGTGAGGCATTTCATCAGAAAAAGAGGAGTGATGGATAGGATTTGGAACTTAGTTATAAGCAAATCGAGGGACCAAGATGATTAACTGGTAGAATGTCATCTTCTTCGTACCTAAAAGTAACCCTAGGAAGCAAAAGGAAAGCTCAACTCCCATTGCGAAATCTAAGTGAAAAAAAAAAACTGTTAGAATGATTGCAATTAGTCAAGGTTCCAGAAATGGTATGCGTTTTCATTCTTTCATTGTCGGTATTGTTATACATTCCCCGCCAATGAGTCCGATATCTTTTGAAGACTTGAAGATGGTGAAATTTGCAAAAATTAGTCGAAGATGTGAATTTGAACGGTTCATGTTTGATAAATGTAGTTAATTCATTGATTTGATAGTTTAATACTTTAACGATTCCCGATTTTGCTAAAAACTTGCACAAGTAATATACGCAATCACATAGACCTAAAACTGAACAGTTAAAATGCCAAAATGTGATTGAAAAGTCACTCTCATAAACGACTAATTTAAAAATCATTATCTAATCTTTATTTTAGTGGTCTCATTAGAATGACTCCTTGTTAAAAAAATTAATTATGTAAGTTTGATTAGCACTTTTGCATGTTAAACTATTTGATTAAGATGTTTTTTTTTCTTCCAAAAAAGAAAGATGTGTTTTTCTTCTGTTCTTTTATAAGACTTTCTCATTTTAGTAATAGGTAATTAGGTATGGTAAAAGCACAATTAATTGCAAGTCTCCTCCAATTGAAGCCGTCAAAATCAACTTTGATGGCTCGAGGCTTTGGTATCTGAACAAAATATTGTTGGAAAGTTAATTATGTGAATTTGATTAACACTTTTGTATCGAATAAATGCAATACGAGTCATCAATGATGCTTTGTAATTGGGATGTTTTTTTTTTCTTTCTTTTTCGTTTCGTTTGTAAAAAATTGAACATTTGATACTATATCTTTTTCCATTTGGTACTAGACCACTAGCCTTCTATGTTGTCTCGTGAATTCGTTCGACTTGAGTCTCTTAATTCACGGTACCGACCCTGAATTCATTGGAAAAATACGTTACACACTCATCGCATGTATTTTTTTTTTTTTTTTTTTTCTATTCAAAAGACCACACAGTATAGGCAGACGTGCGCGGTCTGACTCCTCTCGTCAGCACCATCGCAATTTGGTATATAAACAAAAGACTCCAAATCATAAAGAACCCAGATTCCCCTGACAGTCTGTACCCCTCTCTCTCTCTCTCTCTCTCTCTCTCTCGTGCGGTGTTTACTGAGCCCTCTCACATCACACCTGACTCTCCTTCTCAACAGCAGAGACTTCTCCACTACCTCATTCATTGTTCTCCTGCTTCCTCTCAAGTTTTCATGGCTTCCATTGTTGAATCTGGCTGGCGGGTAAGACTTTTTCACCACCCTTTATTTACTTTTCAATGAAAGTTTCAAACTTTTCTTGCTTTGTTTATTAATCTTGGACCAAGATTTGATCTTTGGGATTTCTTACTCTTGAATCTGGGAACCCATTTGTGTGTTTGAATGAGTAATGGTGGAATGTGGGTGTGTTGGGTCATGATTGGTTTCTCTCTTTTTATCTTTTTGTGCAATGATTGTGATCTGGCTAGTGCATTTGGATTTGGATGTTTTGGTTATTGGTTTTTTTTTTCTTTTTCTTTTTTCAATTTTGTAAATGATATGGACTGTGGAAAGAGACAATAGTGCAGCATTAGGTGTTCAAGAGTAAATTCAGGTGTGGATTTGGTGATATTCTATTGAAAAATGTGTTACTTCAAACTGAAGATTTGTGGTCAAACGATTTCATATGCCCAGTGCATTGATTTCGAATGAGGATTGTTGTTTTGATTAATAGTTAATATCATGGTGACTTGGTGAGATTAGGGCAGATTTAGGTGTTGGTTAGGGTCTGTAGGTACTTTTTAGAGGTAATATACTCTCAAACAGAAGCAGGTTTATGTGATTTGTAGTTAAACAATGCTTGGATTTGAAGCAAAGTAGATTATTTTATGGTTTTCTGTTCTTCAGTTGTTTAGGTAGTGTATGTGCTAGGTGTAGGAATGTAATTTTAATACCTGGAGAGACAATCTAGGATTTAGCAGTGCATTGTGGCTATTACGCATTGTGTGCTGTGTACGGAAAGATAATGAACAGGATCACATGAATTGAGATCTGCATCCTAAGTTATAAGAAACACTGTTTAGGTAGGTGTCGCTATACTCTAATTTCTCAATGATGGCAATTACTGTTTTGATTTTTTTACTTATGATGGGTCTATGTTTGAAAATTAAGTGTTGTAATGTGATTAGCCTGAAATAAGCTCTTAAATCGTACTTTGTTCACTTCCCAGATGAAAGGGAAATGTATACTTCTCTATAGCAAACTTCTGTGCTCTGGACTCTGGAATGATGACCTTTTCCACTTCATGCTTGCTTTGGTCTTTATTGTTATCTGATACTTCTCTTACATGCAAAACTCTTCTTTGCATATTGCAGTATCTCATCACAAATTTCAACGACTTTCAACTGGCATGTCTAGGAAGTTTCTTTCTCCATGAAAGTGTTTTCTTCTTGTCTGGACTTCCTTTTATATATCTTGAGAGGGCAGGATGGCTAAGCAAGTACAAGATTCAGGTGCGTCCCCTTTGCTCTACTGATTTCCAGATAATGAAGATTATACCTGAAGATAAGGGACGCATTAGTTTCTTATTGTTTGGAAGTAGTAGGAACAAATGGGGTTTGTATTCCATCTTTTAATAAAAGTTCAATGAATGGGAGATGGAAAGGATATGTTGAAGCCTCCTTGCAGATCTGTTGAAGCCTTTGTGTGGCGTAAGTTAAAACAGTGGAAAGGATATGTTATGTGGAGCTTGATGGTCAGAAAAAAGTTTAAGACCAAAACAAATTTTGGTAATAGGTGTTATTTCGAAGTACTGGGGAAGAGGACAAGAGGTGGGACTCAACCATCTTCTATTCCAACTTACACTACTCAATGGTCTAGCTCTGTTTTGTTTATTAAGATAATTTTGGTTTAAACCTAGTTTATCAGTGAAGTAAATTGTGTTGGTAGCATCGATTTGTCTTTTGAGAAGAGCATGATTTCTTTGGTGTTTGTTGAGATGAAGGAGGATTTATCAAGGACCTACAGAAAATATTTTTTGATAGGACGATATGGCTTTTTGCTTCCTTGATTTTCAGATTCATGAAAAACTATTCTTCCCATCCCTTGACTTGTTTTATTTTTCTTTGGTAGTTTTATTCATGTATTTTGTACCTAGGTATTTCCTTTCCCTTGACTTAATTCTGGTTTTTTGCAGGCAAAAAATAACAGCCCAGCCGCTCAGGAGAAATGCATCACTCGCCTGCTGCTGTATCATTTTTGTGTCAATCTGCCAGTTATGATTGCTTCCTATCCTGTCTTCAAATTCATGGGCATGCGAAGTAGTCTTCCATTACCATCCTGGTATTTTTTATATGCTAGAGCATATAACTTAGAAAATTGTGGAATCTGATGTTACAACTCAAAATCAAGAAGCTACATAAATTGTTTTTCATCTTTCTGAAGAGTTAAACTAAACAGCGGATAGTTACTGATGTACTGCATGTAAAATGCAGGAAAGTGGTTTCAACTCAGATAATTTTCTACTTTATCCTGGAGGATTTCATATTCTATTGGGGACATAGGGTTCTGCATACAAAATGGTTATACAAGCATGTGCACAGCGTCCATCACGAGTAAGTGAGACTTTGAATTTAACATATTATGTACTGATAGTTCTTAATAATGTTCTTTTTAATTATGTGCTTATTTGTGGATCTGTATATTGTACAGATATGCTACACCTTTTGGATTGACTTCTGAATATGCTCACCCAGCTGAGATATTATTCCTTGGCTTTGCTACAATTGTTGGTCCTGCCATAACTGGGCCTCATCTGATCACTCTGTGGTTATGGATGGTACTCAGAGTGCTGGAGACGGTTGAGGCACATTGTGGTTACCATTTCCCATGGAGCCTCTCCAACTTTTTACCTTTATATGGAGGGTCAGTTGAAATATTTCTGTTCTTCTCCTAGCAGTCTCTGTACAATTTTTATTAATATTTTCCTTTTGTGACTGAAATGGTTGTTCTATAATTATCCAGTGCTGATTTTCATGACTATCATCACCGTTTGCTTTATACCAAGTCTGGAAACTATTCATCAACTTTTGTCTACATGGACAGGTAAGTTTTCGGTATATTGCTCTTGAAGCATTAGGAATAGGATATTTCTATGTTAATATTCATAGTCGAAATATGGATGAATCTTCTTACTCATATTCAGTCAGTTGACTGTTCAGTTCAGTCTGTAGATGAGTAGCACAAGGTATGTATTCTAGTGATTAAATCTTATGGACTTGTTGTGAATGGTATAGAATCTAATTGGTCTTCATCCTTAAAAGATAATAACACAAGGAATATAATAACTTAGCTGTGATGATTGATATATGGTCTGTTGCACTGCACTTTTTTCAAAACAACAAAACAATCTTATGTTGCTGATTATCCCTTAAACTTTCCTTGAATTGAATTGGCTCCTGATATATTAAGACCGGGTTTGTTGCTGAGACCGGAAGTCTTTGTGAAAGGCATTAGATGACTCGGTGCTCGTCCTCTTTTAGTTTTGTAGATAGAGTGCTTTAGTCATTGTTTTTAGTATAGCTTTAAATCATCTGAACGAGTAGAGATGAGATCCCCAGTTAACCAACAACTTTCTCACACCGTCTCTTTATCTTCCCTGCATTATTTTTCAGGATATTTGGAACCGACACCGGTTACAGAAAGTTGAAGGCGCTGGAGAAAGCTGGAGTTGAAGATGATGGCGAGGGTACATACTTTGGCAAGGGTAAACGCAACGGCAAGGAGATGTGATAAGGGAGACGGGTTTTCTCGAATTAGCCTGGACATTAGTAAATGAGGTCTTTTTCTGAATGAGGTCTATTTCTGTAGGAGCATTTCCAAGGAGGTCTCTGTTTATTCCCCCTCCTCATCGTGTGTGCAACCACCTTTTTCTGTTTAATTTTTTACACATTTTGAGGTAGTGCTAAGTTGGAAACTTGAATCATTACGATCATGCACACACTTCCGGCCTCCTATTCATTGCTTGAATGAAACTGCCCTTCAAGTCTCTCCAGCTTCGTAGACAGATTGACTCCAACCCACAAGAGTTGTTATTTCAGTTTATGGTCTCGCTGCTACCGTCATATTTACTCAAAGTAACCCTCTAGTGGTTGGATAGTTGAACATTCAATACACAACTGTAACAAGAAAGAACATGATCCAATAGCTTTTGGCCAGAACTTGACACTTCTTTTTTCGATTAAACAAAATAAAATTACAACAAAAACCTTTATTATTACTATATTACATTCGGCCCAGGGGTCGTGCACTATTCCTAAGTATAGTAGCTATAGTAGTGGGTCAGGCCGGGGAGATTATGCTTTGATCTTCATATGTGCTTCAGCCGAGTTAGAGAGCGAGCAGCGTTAGAGAGTCCCATGAATTGGGGCGTCTCTGTGTAAAACCACATAATTGAGGGTTTTGGGTTTGCACATTCCATTAAAAATAATCCATGGCTGAATCAAACATCGGACAAGTCTTATTTTCTAAAAGAAGACGGTCTAATCTCATCCAATCTTATGAAACAAACACCCATTTAGATCTAAACGCTCACCATCTTCATGGGTTTAGTGATGGTGAATCTGGTGTTGGTGAATTTTAAAATAAAAATTGAATCTAAAATTCTTGGTGGGAGAAACTATTAGCATTTGTTCTCCCCAGGTCACTTTAAAATTCTAAATCTTGCTAAATTGGCGGAATATGAAAATTTTGATTGAAAATTTGGAGCTCTTTTTGGACCTGAGATGACATGGAAAAGAAGAGTGATGTGTCGGCTTGTAAATGGATAGTCTCAAGATCCACGTGGTGTGTTTGTCTTTGTTTATATATAACCTATTTAGGTTGCGTGGTACATAAGACCCAGGTAAGAGGGGGTTGTGTTGATTTTGACTTGTGAGGTTTTTGATTGATTTGAAATGGTTGATGCTAGTGCTGCTGCTGGTGTACTTGGGGAAAATGAGTTTTCTTGGTTTAACTCGTTTTAAGAATTTTTTGTCTCCATAGAAATTCTGGGTAATCATAGCGCCGGCTAGTGCGAGGGATGCCGACCATCGCCGGTAGTAGATGGAAGTAAGTAATTGCAGAATTGCAGGAACTCTTGATTTATCGGATTCTGGCTTCGTTTCTTTAGCAGTGCTGATGTGGAAAAATTGAAAACGTGGCATTTGCTGATTAATTGGCCTCATAGGACACGTGGTGTGTATGCCCATGTAAGAATTTCTCGGATAACAATATTGCAATTGAAACTATAGTGCACATGTAAGGAACTGGCCAGTCAGTTGAACTCATTAAACGATGACAAGAGCAGCATACACAAGACCATATATGAAAGATTACATGAAAAAATTGGGAACCAAACCAAGATACCAGATTGTGAAACTCCTACTCGCGTTTCCATAGAGAATGGGCCTTGATGACTCTTCCTTTCCATCCCTGCAACATCCACTTCTCATCTTCATCAATACTAAAATTATTGTGATAACCCATTGACTTCGAAATAGCCTTCACCTTCTTTAACAGCTCTTGGTCTAATGGGAGCTGCTTGAACCCAGCCCTCACGTTCCTCACCTACCACTTCTGATAAGTTTCAGGCCGTTCAACTATTTCGAGTCCCTCACATGCCACTACATTCATTATCGGTACACCATAAAAAATGCTTTCGCATAACAATCGTTGTTGATCTTCGAGAGATGTGGTGGCCTCAAAGGCATCAAAGAGTGCATTGAAGTGGAAGAGTGCCTGTTTGAAACGTGTAAGAAAGAAGGATGAATTGTATGCCCCGTTGGTAACCCCATGAATGAATATTTCTGGATTGATTTTCCTGATCAATTCTAGGACAGCATCTCTCGGACTGTTCCCCATCATTGAAACATCAGGAACGTGCTGTAATCGGTGCAGACAGTTCACCACAATCAGCTCAGTTCTGTCGATTTTGAGATCATCAAGTCCTATAGTTTCCCATTTCTGAGCAATGACATGGAACTCAAATGGTACACCAAATCTTGCAGAATATTTTGCTAACCGACGAATGGTTTCTTCAACCCTCTCTGCGGGACGAAAACCTGGTTGGGGAAGCTCAATCGCAGTGATACGAAGGTTGGGAGGTCCACCATGTCTCTCTGAAAGCCACTGGATGAGAGAGGGCCATTGGAAACCATGAGCAGTACCAAAATCAATAATGTGAAGACTTGTTGCTTTCTCTGCTAGTTTCATAATTGTCAGATTGGCAAAGAATTGTGGCAGGGTCCTCCAAGGGGATGCAGTGATATACGTCTGGTAAGCTCTCAATATGTCAGCATTTGATGTATGCATACTTGCAACAGGAAAATGCAACGGGATCCTAGTGCCAGCTATGCGTACCTCGAGGCCATCAGCAAAGTAATGAGCCACTCTCTGGGTTGCATCACCATAGGGAGACGAGTGCTGCCGAATCTGCTTCAGTAGTTCACTTGCATTTCGTTGGTCATAACTTGCAACAGCTTGCGCGCATTGAATTAACATTGTGCACAAATCTACCACCTTCTTTTCTTTATTTTGTCTCTGTGAACGCGCCGGTTTAAATCCTTTTGCATGCCCGCTTCCCTCATTAGAATGATGAGAGCTAAAATCAGCGGACTCATGATTCATACCTTGAAAGAGCAATGCCTTGTCAAACATTTCTTGTAGCTCACCGAGCTCAGAGTCGTCAGCACAATATGCAACTGACTGCTTGTTGCTTCTCCATTCTTCTACACAATGACCATCCTTCCTTCGACGATTTTTCTTTCCTTCCGACCTATTTTCACTCTGTTGCTCATACGCCGAATCTGATCCTCTCTGTGTTAGAGAACCTTGAAGCATCGGTTGGTACCTCTCTGCGTCAATGATTTTAAAATTTGCATGCAGCACTACTACAAAAACACCTTCAGATGACGCCTTTCAGATGACGCAAAAAAATTAACCGTCATCTGATTGATTTTGAAATAATCAGACGTCGGTTCTAGTTTGTCCGTCATCTGAATCGCTTTTAGACATCACATTTTCTCAGTTTATGAGGAAAACATCAAAAATTTAGTATTGACAATGGTAGACATCTCAAAAACTCATCGTTCAAAAATTATACTTAATTCAGATGACGGTTGACTGTCATCTGAGGGTTTAGGGTTTCTACCAAGTTATAAGCGGGAACATTCCCTCCCAAACTCAGCCTAGGTATGCCATCAAAAATTGAAAGGTTGAAACATCAGACGACGGTTGCACGTCATCTAATGTTTGGGTGCGAAATTTATTAAAATTTTGCTTGAAGGCACAGGTTTTGGGATTTTTCCTAGTAGGCTCACTAGAATAATGCACTCAATCAGATGTCGGTTCGACTGTCGTCTGTATTTAGGGCTGAAATTTTAACAAATGGCGGCATTTTTACCTCCGAAAACCAACCAATTTTGGGAAACCTATAGCTAGCGCGCCACACCAACCAATTGTCTCAAAAGCGTCTTAAGTGAAAAAAAGAGAGGAAAGAACAAAACAAGTGAAAAAACTAACTCCTTCGCACTCACACCCTAACTCAGTCTGAAACCTCTTCTCAGCCCCAACTCTGATCCGTCAAAAATCAAACCTCATCAAAATCTCAGCTTCAACTGAATCTCAAAGACCCATCTGCTGTCAAAACTAAACCGCAAGAAGGACCTAGCTACCTCCGTCGTGTTTCAAATCCCTAACACAGATCTCAATAGGTATATTCTTTTGCCCCAAATTTTCGATTGAGTTGGTTTAGCCTGGATTACGTTTTTGATATGGTTGGGTTTTATGAAAAATGAGATTTTGGTTTAGGGTTTTTATGGTTTAGGGCTTTTCATCTCGATTGATTCATTTTCGTTTTGGGTTTTGTTCATATGGTGGGTTTTGCGACTTAGGTTTTGTTCTTGTTCTCTGTGTGATTATGCTTTTCATCTCGATTGTTCTCTGTGTCTGTTGTCTTTGAAGAAGTAAAATGTTGTGTGATGGACCTGGATTAGTGGTGCTGTGGTATGTATGAGACTTCAATTTGATCTTGTGGTGTATCTGATTGACAAATATATATTAGTGGTGTTTGGACATGGATTTATTTTGTTCAGAATTGGTTTATTGTTGAATGGATGTTGTATATGAAACATGCTGAATTATATCGGTACTGGGGTTACTGACTTTTCAAGTTGTTTTTGTTGATATGTGGTTTTAAGAACTTGTTTATTTTTGTGATAATTTAAGAACTGGTTTATTTTTGTGTGTTATCCTTTGACTGTTATGATACCAAAACTGATGTTATCCCTGAAATAATTTGCTTTCCATTATTTTGTGAATCTAATATCTGTGATTTTTCTATGTTCGAGGTTGGGTGAAGGTAATAAGCCGGGGATTTGCAGCATAAGGCACACATTGCTTGGAGCGTAGTATTTTTGCTGGGATTTTTCTTGCAGTAGGTACACATACTCTATCTGTCTCTCTATATATATATGTATGTGTGTGTGTGTGTGTGTGTGATTGAAAATAGGTTGCTTATTGTTGGTTGAATGCTAGTAATGTATGCTGGTTGGTTTTTTGTTGTTGTTGTTGTTGTTTCTTTTTAGCTATGGATAAGTCCTGGATGTATGCTAGTAGGACATCATTAGCTTATCAGCAAGGGGTCACTAGTTTTCTGAAGTTTGCCTTGAAGAATGCTAAGGATTCTAAAAATGTTTACTGTCCTTGTACTAAGTGTGGAAATCTGAAAGTTATTCCAATTTCTATGATTAAAGATCATTTGTATTTTAATGGGATAGATGTTACGTATACTGTTTGGAAGGAACATGGGGAGGTAGTCAGTGATTCCTCGGGAAGTGAGGAGTCTGGATCTGTATCAGTAGGGGAAGACTCTAGTTCTGTAGGGGAAGACTCTAGTGTAGAGGGGGATACTAATGCGGAAGAGGAAATTGAGGTGGAAGGAGAATTAGATTTATCTGAGGAGTGTAGACTTTTTAAAGCATATGTTGATGATGCTAATAAGCCATTATACCCTGGATGTGTAGACCATTCCAAATTGGGAGTGATGGTTAGGTTGTTTAATCTGAAAGCAAAGCAGGGAATGAGTGATGCAGCATTTGGTGAGTGGCTAGCTTCTATCGGGGACATTTTACCCGATGATAATGAAATCCCTGCCTCTGTTTACGAGGCAAAAAAAACTTTAAGTGCATTAGGAATAAAGTATATTAAATTCCATGCATGTCCCAATGACTGTATACTGTATAGGAAACAGTATGCAGATGATGAGAGTTGTCCCACTTGTGGCTTGTCACGGTGGAAACTAGGCAGAGATAAGAAGGTGAGAGTAGGTGTTCCTGCGAAAGTGATGTGGTACTTTCCTTTGATTGCTAGGCTTATCCGAATGTTTGAGTCTGCCCAAACATCCAAGTTAATGACATCACATGCAGAGATGAGGCATGATGATGGATTCCTGCGTCATCTGGCCGATGCAGTTATATGGAAGCTTATTAGTGAGAAGTGGCCTGAGTTTGGGGCAGAGCCTAGAAACCTACACTTTGCCTTGTCATCCGATGGGTTCAATCCCCACAGTGGGATATGTGGTAGGGCCTCATATAGTTGTTGGCCGGTAATTCTTGTTAATTATAATCTTCCTTCTTTCCTCTGCATGAAGAGGAAGTACATGATGCTAACCATGTTGATATCTGGACCTAGGCAGCCCGGTAATGATATAGATGTTTACCTTCAGCCCTTAATCGATGATTTGATTCTTTTGTGGGCTGAGATTAAAGGGGTTTACGATGCAGCTAGGGATGAGTATTTTACGCTCAAGGCATGCCTTCTTTGGACAATCAATGACTTTCCAGCCTATGGCAACCTGTCAGGGAGCATTACTAGAGGGTACAATGCCTGCTCGATATGTGTGGATAAAACGTCGCCTAAGCGACTGGTTCATTCCAGGAAAATGGCTTACATGCGTAGTCGCCGGTTCCTTAGACAAAACCATCCTTATAGGAAGCAACGATCTCAGTTTGATGGTCATCAAGAACTTGACTCTGCTCCAGTACCATTGACTGGAGAAGAAGTGTTACAGAGAATGGAGGAAGATGTCTCGCCTTGGCCATTTGGGAAGAGCAAGCCTATGCCGGTTTATAGGGGTGAGGAGAACAAAGATAGACCCTGCTGGAAAAAGAGGTCGATTTTTTTTGAGCTTGAGTACTGGAAATTTCTCCCTGTACGTCACTGCCTTGATGTGATGCACATTGAGAAAAATGTGTGTGAAAGTTTATTAGGAACCTTATTGAACATTCCGGGGAAAACAAAAGACGGGCTTAGTTGTAGGCTGGATCTGGATGAAGATACGACCGGCTCTACATCCTGACATGGATGCTCCCAAGAAAGATCAGTTGCCATTGGCAAGTTGGAATTTGACTCTAGATGAAAAGAAATGTGTATGTGGGAGCCTGTTTAATATGAAAGTACCAGAAGATTATTGTTCTAACATTCAAAATCTTTTTACCTTGGCAGAAAGAACTAAAACAAAAGGAACAGGAAGGGGAATTGGAAATCCATGGCACTGAAGATGTGCTGACTTTGGCTTTGGGGACTTCAGAACATACAGGCCGTGTTCGTGGAATGGGCGGATATGTGGTTACGCCGTCCACCTTCTTTGATCTCTCAACTTCCCAAAAGAACAAGAGCATTGTGAAGACTGTTACTGATACAATGGAGCATATTTTGGAGAAGAATAATGAGAAGATGCTGGAAGATATAACTACGAGGATTAGAGAAGAAGAAAGGAAAAAATCAGCGGAAAAGGAAAGGTTTTGGGAGAGTAAACTCGCAGTAATGGAAGCAAGACTCAATGCTGCTCTTGGGGTTGCTTCACCAATGCAGTCTGCTGAAGCAAGTTGTTCTAAACATGCTGAAGAGGGAGCAGTTGGTGTACAAACATTTTTACGGCTTGGGAAAAAGAAGAGGCATCTTTCCATGGATAGTGTACAGGAGGATAAAAATGATGATGACAATTCCCGTGTTGTGACCAAGAAGAAGAAATTAGACAAGAAAAAGGCTGCTGTTTTGGACAAGAAAGATGAAATTCAAGGTCAAACACTTGCTGGGAACATTGACGATGAGAAGTTGGAGTCGCCTTGTGGTGATAGATGTAAAGACCCACCTACAGACATGGCATGCTTCGTACAAATGCCAAGTCCAACGGTATGTGTTTTCTTAAACAGCCATGGATAAGTACTTGAAATATTCTAATGCTTGATGAAAGAATTGATCTAATGCATTATTATGTGTTTTCTTAAACAGGCTAGCAATGTTGAGGTGAACTGCAAATTGGCAGTGGGTTCCATCGATAACATTGTTGCTACAGCAACAGTGATTAAATCCAATGATCCTTCACTTGTTTGTCATGGAAAGCCGTTGGGAGCTGAAAATTGGCGTGTTTCTGTGACCTTTCCTCTTCAAGACAGAGCTTTGGTTCCAGTTCCAGTTGGAGAAGAAATCAGAACTGTGGTTCAAGCTTGTGGAAGCTGGGTGGCATGGCCAAAACAGTTTGTCATATTTGATGAGGACGTAGTCAATAAGGACGTAAATGAGGACGTAGATCAGGAGGTACTTGTGGAAGCAACTAAGGGAGATGGGGAGGTACATGTGGAGGCAACTAAGGTAGATAAGGAGATAGTTATCGAAGATGAGGATGAGGAGGTGCTAACTACTGAAGAGGTAATGTAGTGTAGAAAAATGCCACAATTTTTTTTTCTATGTTGGAGCCTGCAAATCATCCTAAGCCTATCATTACTGCAATTATCCTAAGCTTCAATATATATATATATATATATATATATATATATATATATATATATATATATATATTGTAGGAACCTGTAAAGGATAAGTTCAAAAAGAAATGTGACAAGTCTTCATGTCCATTCGACTTGGGATCAATCGCTGACACACTTACACCATCACTGAAACAACTCTGTGATTGGGGTAAGCAGTTATTCACAGAGCGGCAAAGTATTCAGTTTGAGATTGAAGAGAATGTGTTTGGCAGTATCCGTAAAACCTACATGATGGACACCGATGTTCTAAGGCTTGCAAAGATGGAAATGGTTACAGGGAACTGTATAGTTGTGTACATGAGGTATGACTTTGTAAATTTACCTATATCATGTTCTTATGTGTCTCTGTATATGTAATGCATCTAGTTCTATGTAAGAAACAATAATATCTTTAGGTTATGTGTGTTTATGTCAATGTAGGTACCTGTTTGATATTCTTAAGGCTTCAAAAATGGAGGACATGATAGGGTACATTGACCCAGCAACTGTTGGTGCTGATAGTTCCCCGACAAGTAGGGGCAATGCACTAAAGAAGCGACTCATCTCAGCAAAGGATGGTCAAATGTTCTTGATGCCTTACTTTGCAAAGTAAGTTGATAATTTTTGTTTTTTTTTTGATAACCCTATCACTGGATACCGTATATTGTAAACTGATTGGGTCTAAACTTTAAATATTATGTGTCCTTGTAGTCAACATTGGATGTTAATGTTGATTCATCCAGACAAGGAGGTGGTTTATTTTATGGATCCGGCTACAAGACGACTGCTCACTGGAGAAGGCCGTACTATCGTAGACAGGTTCCTTTTTCCTGATATTAAAACTTACATTTTAGGCATCAGGGTTTAATTTGGAGTTTTCTAAATGGTTGTTTAATATGATCACTTGGTTACTATGTAGTGCATTATCAAAGTTCAATGATCACCGGAAAAGGAAGGGAAGCCTTAAGGCTAAATGGAAGAACATGGGGGTATGTTACCTATTTTAATAGTACAAAGTAGTACCTTTGCTATCTATTAGATTTTTCTGGATTACTCAGTGCATCAAATTATGGTACAGGGCATTCCACACCAACCTGATGGCATACAATGTGGCTATTATGTAATGCGCTTAATGCGAGATATTATCTATGACACGGAACTTGCATTTGCTGCAAAGGTAAAATCTGTACCTATTTTTCTGTTTGCATCTGATGACTGCCACCTTCTTTGAGTTTCAGTTTTGATATATATATGTGTAATGATATCAGTGGGAAAAAAGAGATCGACGTGCAAACGAGTACACTCGAGAAGATATTGACCAAGTAAGGGATGAGATTGCAAGCTATCTATTGAAGAACCATGTGAAGCTTTGAATGAGTAACAAGCAGGTTAAATGTTTTGGTATATAGGATGCTCAGAATTCTAGTGGTACCTATAGTATATGGCCAATCCTATTACAGTTATGTGGACTTGAATTGGTCATTTTTTTGCTACTGGCAGCTACAATTGTGATGGAAGAAGTTGATTTTGGTTTTGCTGCCAATGCATGTGTTTTTAGAAGTGATTGTATTACTCATGGTTTAAAACAGATCTAGGTAGAGACATATAAATATGGCAGGTTTATTGAGTACTATCCTACAGTTTTGGTTTATTTGCATGTATTCAGGTTTTATATGTGGAGATGAACCAGTACTGTGGATTTGGTCAGTACTGTTCATTTGGTAACATATCAAATGAACTCAAATGACAGACTCAGTCATAAAATAACTGACGTTAGAAACACATTCATATGACACAAACGAGTGACATCTGAACCAAAATCGTATGACACAAACAACATTATGCAAGACTGACGTCTAAGAGAGCTCAGATGACATACTATATGATAGTGTAAATGACATCTGTTCAAAATTCAGATGACATTCGCCTTGACAATATGACCGACGTTACATTGCACTTTACATGACGGTTTGAGTGTCATCAGGTTACATGCCATCAGACACAAGATGCGCACACCATGAATGCCAACCGTCATTCTTAGAAGATGTAAATGACAGTCATTAAAAATGAAAGATGACGTCTGAGAAGATATCACACGACGCTTGCTTTGATATATTAACTGACATAAAAAGTAGCATTAGATGACAGTCGACTGTCATCTAAATATATGTCATTCATCACTGAAAATGCGCACGTAAGTTGGCATCAGTTGGCACCATGAATGCCAACCGTCATCTGAATACACAACTGTCATCCTTATGATCGGTAGATGACAGTTTTTTTTTTTGTCTTAACCGTCATCTGAATGCGTTTTCAACAGATGACATTGCGATAGATGACAGATTGGCAGCATATGAGATGACGGTTAAAAACCGTCATCTGAATCGATTTCTTTAGTAGTGCAGGTTGTTTGCTTCCTCCACCCTTTCGGAATTTCCAAAACTCTGCAGCTTTGAAGGAGAATCAGAAACCAAAGAGGTATCTGATAGACAATCAATAAAAGAAGACCGGACATGAGAAGTTTCTGAGGGATCAGCAACCCCATAGCTCTTGCCAAAATTAGCACCGTCATTGCTAAAACAACTCTCCCTGTAATCATCCAAGTTCTCAAAGCCTTGGTCTAGTGTTGTAGAATCCTCTTGATTAAGGACATCATAGAAAGATTTCTCAGCAGCTCGGAGGGCCAGACAGTCCTGCAACATACAGGGCTTATCTTCAATGTCCTCTTCAAGAAGAATATCACTTATATACTTGAGAACAGGATTATTGTAGTCATAATTGTCACCGGCATACCCATCTGAAGCCGGGTTCAAAGATGTACTAGAATCACTAGGGAGGTGCAGGTTGGTTGGAATGAAAGGGGGTTTGATGAGTTCATGATTACTATGATCTGAATGAGATTGGTTTGAAATTGTGCCCTGATCAATTAGGAAAGATTCCATGGGAAAAGGAAGATATTGAAGAGTAGGTCACACCTGAGGAAAATACGAATGATGAGACACTGATTGGATGTGTGTCATATGCCTTCTTCAACGAAAGCTCGGCAGGAATCTCCCCAGTAATGAACAGATGACCATTCTGAGACGGCACTACATCTTAGACTACATGACCAAAAAGGAGAGTTGATCAGGTTTGTACAAATCCAGAAACTGGAAATTGCTAGGAAGTTATTAAAGTAAAACGTGGCAAGTGGTTAAACAAACCATTTTTCATTTTGGTAGCTAGTTTTTTTTTTTTTTTTTTTTTTAGATTTTTAATGTTATGGGGTGTAGGCCTCATCATGGGCCGGGCCGGGCCAAGCCCTACCCTAAAATTTAGGGCTTAGGGTAGGGTCGGGCCGGGCTTTGACTAAGTCAACCTAACTTAGGGCCGGGCTAGGGCTTTGATATGTAAACCCTTACCCGCCCTTAAGGCCCATTCTATTAGGGCTAATAGGGCCGGGCCGGGCCGGCCTTTTGAACTAGGGCCGGGTTGGGCTTTTAGGGCCGGGTATGAAATAGAAGTAAGATTTTATAAAAGAAATTAAATTTTGAAAAATGCTATGAAATAGAATTTTATCTTTATGATGAAATACGGTGATGGTAAAAAAATCACTTAAATCCGACAAAATTAGAGCCCCGATCGATGCGGTCAACTTTATTTAAACTTATCTCTCTTTATGTGAAGTCATAGTATCGAGAGGTAAACATTCCCAAATTTTTACATGGATGATTACGTCTCATCTATTTGAGAGTTTAATGTTTGGAAGAGTCGACGAAACAAGGTCATCTAAAGGTACGTAATAGCATTTTCGTGTGATAAGTTTTATGAAAATATGATTGACCGTTTCGATCGAGCATCGAACGTTTACGAAACGAGTTGATTTTTATACTCTACTCATATTTGACTATAACGATCATATCAGACGGTCAAAATTTTCATTTTTTTAATTTAGACATTATAATGACAACATGCTTACTAATGCGATATAACTTGATTAGTAGATTATACTCAAGTGTACAACTTTTCGAAAAAACTATATAAAAGAAGTCAAATTTTGAAAAACGCTATGAAATAACATTTGATCTTTATGATGAAATACGGTGATGGTAAAAAAATCACTTACATCCGATAAAATTAGAGCCCCGATCGATGCAGTCAACCTTATTTAAGCTTATCTCTCTCAATGGGGAGCCATAGTATCGGGAGGTAAACGTTCCTACATTTTTACATAGATGATTACGTCTCATCTATTTGAGAGTTTAATGTTTGGAAGAGTCGACGAAACAAGGTCATCTAAAGGTACGTAATAGCATTTTCGTGTGATAAGTTTTATGAAAATATGGTTGACCGTTTCGATCGAGCATCGAACGTTTACGAAACGAGTTGATTTTTATACTCTACTCATATTTGACTATAACGATCATATCAGACGGTCAAAATTTTCATTTTTTTAATTTAGACATTATAATGAATTAATGATAACATGCTTACTAATGCGGTATAACTTGATTAGTAGATTATACTCAAATGTACAACTTTTCGAAACAACTATATAAAGAAGTCAAATTTTGAAAAACTCTATGAAATAACATTTGATCTTTATGATGAAATACGGTGATGGTAAAAAAATCACTTACATCCGACAAAGTTAGAGCCCCGATCGATGCGGTCAACCTTATTTAAGCTTATCTCTCTCAATGGGGAGTCATAGTATCGGGAGGTAAACGTTCCTACATTTTTACATGGATGATTACGTCTCATCTATTTGAGAGTTTAATGTTTGGAAGAGTCGACGAAACAAGGTCATCTAAAGGTACGTAATAGCGTTTTCGTATGATAAGTTTGATGAAAATATGGTTGACCGTTTCGATCGAGCATCGAACATTCACGAAACGAGTTGATTTTTATACTCTACTCATATTTGACTATAACGATCATATCAGATGGTCAAAATTTTCATTTTGTGATTTAGACATTATAATGACAACATGCTTACTAATGCGGTATAACTTGATTAGTAAATTATACTCAAGTATACAACTTTTTGAAACAACTATATCAAAGAAGTCAAATTTTGAAAAAAGCTATGAAATAGCATTTGATCGTTATGATGAAATATGGTGATGGTAAAAAAATTATTTAAATCCGACAAAGTTAGAGCCCCAAATTGCTTAGTGAAGACATTTGTATGTATTATGTAATATAAAATAGTTAAAATTTTAGGGTAGGGCCGGGCTGGGCTTTTAGGGCCGGGTAGGGCTTGGCCCTAAAGGGCTCAATAGGGCCGGGCCGTAGGGTAGGGCCGGGTTTAATTTGCTCGACCCTCACCCTACCCTAATCGAAAAGGGCTAGGGCCGACCGGCCCTAGTAGAGGGTCGGGCCGGGCTTCGGCCCTATAGGGTAGGGCGGGCTTTAGGGCGGGCCAGGGCCAGAGGGCCAAATGATGAGGCCTAATGGGGTGTCATAATATTAATATAAAAGAAGAATAAGTTGCATCACAGTCATGACCCACTAAAATATTAGAAAGTCAAATCTAAACAAAACTGAAATAAATTTAGACTAGTTAGCAGGCCCGCGGTTGCAGCGGGTTTTTGTTTCAGAGCCGTCGCCTGATAATCGATTAAGAAGCTAGTTGATGTAAATGTTTGTTAACAATTCAGGACATCCAAATACAAATTTTAGAAAAATCAGCAAAGGGATATAGGGAAAACCTTGAGACCTTGTCATAAAAAAAGATATACCACAATTGAGAATTCATAATCAGAATTACTATAACAATAGTCAGGAAGTTAACAAAAATTAAAACATGGTGTTTTAAGACATTCAACTGTTGCATTTATATTTGAGAGTCTAAAAAACAACATGTTACAGAAAATTGATAGATCCATAAATTCACTGCAAAACATGAATAGTTGACTGCATCATTTGTTTGCTGTTAACATACATAAGGTACATATAAAATGATAGTTGTAAAAAAGCCTGAACGATGTGCTTGTTGTTTCTTCAGTGGCTGATTCCATGGTCTCTTATTCACCTATGAGCAAAAGATAATAGTTTAAATATTCTTTCTCTGTAAATACTGAAAAAAATATGTAGCAAAGTTTATGTAGGTTTTATGTTTAAGTTTTATAAATATAATTAATAATATTAGTTTTCAAACCATTTCTACTGTTACCACTCTAAGGAATGGTCTCATTTCTTTATTATATAATCCTAAAATTAAAGAAGGTGGAAGTTAATCTGGTAAGCTTTTAGCTACCTCCCCCCCTTGAAAATCATTACACAAAGCATCAATTTCTGACAGTCTCCTGATTTCTCCTGCTCAAATTAATGTTCTCTTCCTCTATTTCATTGTATTGATTGAAAGACCATTATATTTTGTCATAATCTAGGTTAACAGTATAATCATGTGCACAGACAGATATTCAAGTCAAACTTCTAGATGTCTTAATTCAGTCTATATGTGACACAATGGTAGACAAATAATATAAGACTCTGTATCTGTACATCTAGGGATTTACCTATGTATATCTCTCTGGAGCTTCAAACCCCTCAAAACATCCAATAGGCAGCCTGGAATTAGCAATAAAAACTTATCAACATTTCTCTTTTTGTGCAATGGAAAATTCCTTACATAACCTTTTAATTAGAGTACTCATACTGCAAATTCAACATTAACAATTATATATTCTCTGTAATAGAAGTTCTTGGTGAAGATCCCTCTGGCACCAGAGAAGGGGGGTGAGGCGGAGAAACTTATACCACTCTCATTTTGAGAAGCAACACATGTCTTGCCTCTTAAAAACACAAATCTTAAAACCCTTATCCATATCATCTTCCTCTGCAGCAGACCAAATATGAACAAAATTAGTCAGATGTTGAGGAGAAATCATCAATTTTTTTTTTTTAACCAATTTGAGATAGATGATTCGATAGTCAATTACCAGGAGATTGAAATTGTTTACCTGAGTATTGGATTCCAACTGGCACTATTGAAAAATAGGACATGCAAAAAGCTCTTATCCTCTCCATTCTTACTCTGTCAAACTAACAATCGCAGTCATCCCAAATAGCAATCCTACAAATCACAAATAGCAAAAAAACAAAATTACAGAAGCATGCCAACAAAACATAATCACAAATAGTCAAATTCCGATGGCAAAAGGAAAATGTTTCCCCTCCCGCTCCTTGTCCCTCTCCCGCTCACGCCTCCCCCCTCCCCCTCCCCCCTCCCCAGAGCAACTATTAAATGCCCGAATAAAAAACCAAAAGATAGGAGAGAGCCGAACTTAAAACAATAAATACAAATTTATATGGCTAATAACAGATCAATAATGTAATGCAGATGAAAACCTCCTTAATTTAATAGATCGTATAAATTTAAACAAACGGCTTCACATAGCTAAATAAAATGGCAATTAGATCAAACTGCTTCATTTTATTTAGCTTTTTCTTATTAGTTCCAGCACTCTCCAAACTTTGAGGCAAGAAAAAACATTAACCATTGTTCTTGCAGGTTCAAGGGAAAAAAGTCTCACATGGTTCAATTTCTTGAGTTGTAAAACTAAACACAAAATTCTGAAAAGCATAACAGACTGATACTCCAAAAGAAATTAAAGAAATAAATGTTTAAAAGGGAAACAAAAAATGTGATAAAGGAACCTATGGCTTGAAAGAGAAAGTAAGAACTCACCCTTTAAACAGGTAGGAAATCCTTCTTTTCTAGTCAGGTAGGAAATCATTATCTAACTGGATTAGAAAAAGAAAGTATCAAGACTACATGCAGACACATAACATAACAACTGTAAAGCAAAAAACTACCAAAATATTTAGATAAAATATGCGACCAAAGTTCTGAAAGTTGTCATTGGCAAACCTGTTTATTCTACCACTTCCTCAAATACATTGGCATTTAACCATAACAATAGTAAAACATGGTTCTTGAAAATTAACGAAAGGTTTTTGTATGTTTACTTCACCATATTTCTTCAAAAGCTATATGTTCACAACTCATTTCATAGCTTTTGAAATGTAATGGACAAATGCTCAATCTCTGGGGGTCTTTGCAGTTCAAATGCTTTAGCCACGTATCTAAGAATTGTGAAAATTTAGCGCTTGAATAATAGAAATGACTTTCAAAATTTAGCTTTTGAAATGAAATGAGTTGTAAGAATGTCTTACAAACTATATGTAAAAAAATTCTGGCTTGAATAATAGAAATGACTTGCAGTGTAGACCAGAGCTAGAAGATGAATGTCCCATCCAATCCTACAAGCTTAAGCAAGCCTCAACTTTTCCTTTACAATTGGAACCTAGAACAATATTATAGAAAAGGGTAAGCGAAAAAGAAATTACTAATCAAATTACACAAAACTAAGATCACTAATTATAATTTGCATAAATAGCCACAAAGACCATGTTTTACTGGCTGAGTAATCCTCTATGTTGAAACTCTTTTTGAGTCAAAATATATATTCAATAATTATTCGTTAGTATAGTAAACTAACACCTGTAAATTATGCTTGATCATTCCGTTCAATACAGTTAGCACCATCATGAATCTCATACGATTTGCAAATCAGTTGCATTCTTTTTAACTTAGTTACAATAGTTCTATTACCATCACCGTGCTCATATAATTTCATCATTCAGAAGTTTCCATATAAGTTCCAAGCTATAAGGGTAAAGTTAATTCCATCTCAAAAATTTACACAGGCCTAGTGTAACAAAATAATAACAACCCAATTAATATTATCCCCACATCTATATAGATTCTAGAAACAGTTTCAAAGTAGATAATTAAAGACAAAACAATACCTTCTTTACTCACCAAATATAAGATGAACATGAAATGGTTGAAATCTGTAAAGGATACAGACACCAACTGACAAACTGAAATTTCCAAAAGCCATAACTTAATCTGAAAACCAAAACAAAATAAAAATCAAATATATCTTGAAACACTATACCAACTTATATCCAGAACAATAATGAGCAATAACAGTTGCCCGTTCATTATTGAACCTGCAAAAAAAGGAGATCATTTTTTGTCAAAAGAATAAAAGAACAAAAAATGGAATTGAGTTGAAAGAGAAGTACAGAAGACTCTACAGTAATTTGATTTCTATTTCTATTCCCATGTCTGTCATCGCAGCACGAAGCCACATCGTGGAAGCCATTAAGGAAATAAAGCCAGAATCGATTGATATGGAGAGCAAAAAAGGACATCACCATTTGATAAGCAGCCAGATACTTTGAAACCGAGAACAGAACAATCAGAAAAGGCAATCGATCACATACACAACTAAGCCCATACCTTCACCACTTGATTGACATGAGATACTTCCACGATGAAATGGCGCAACGCCTCCCAGAAATCCGTGAAGAACCCGTCAACTTCCATCTCCCTCTATGGCCACTCCTCCCAGGAGCCCTAAAATGTAAGAACCAAGCTTTTTTTTCTTTTTTTTTTGTTAGAAGGGAACCAAGCCGTTTTCGTTTTCAGAGGAAATGCCAGCTTCCCCTCTATCTCAAACGTGCGGAAAAAAGAAGAAGATAGGTGGCAGCAGATCGACGGCTGCAGATATATTTACTATATTACATTCGGCCTGGGTGCTGCACTGTTCCTAAGCACAGTAGTTACAGTAGTGAGTCGGGCCGGGTTGTCATGGGTCGGGCGGGTTTCCTTTTCACGTCAGGATTAATTGGGTCTTATTACTTATAAAGAGTAACATCAATATGCAAATCAAGGGCACCTACGGCTCTGAAAGAAAGCCTCATCTCAAAATCGATCGTCAAGGTAAAATATTTTTCAAACTCTGTTTGATCTGAGTCATGGGTCATTTAGATAATTCTGTGTTTTCAATTTTGTGTGTGTGTGTGTGTGGTGATTATCACCTTTTGCATTTGTACCAATTGTTCTTATCATCTATATCGTTATAATTATTTTCCTATATCAAGCAGGCATTAGAAGCTGCTATTGCACATGTGTTTAACTTCTAATGACACATATTTTACTTTTGAGAACTTAGAACAGTAGACAACTATGAGCAGTATGATAGATAATGTGTTTAAATTTCACAGGATTTTGAGCCTTAGAGACATGAATAATGATAGTGATGAGTAATAAGTATTATCTTGGATGCTTTGAATTTTATGCATCATTACCAGAAAAAAAGCCTTTTACCGACGAAAAAAAAAAACGGCTAACGACATATTATTTTCGTCGGCTATTCCCCTAGAATGGCCGACGATTTTTTCTTTCGTCCCTAAAAAATATTTTTCGTCGGCTATACCCCTAGAATGGCCAACGATTTAAAATTTTCGTCGCCTATTCTCTGAAAGTATAGCCGACGAGTACTATGTTTGATTTCGTCGGCTATGATTAAAAAAAAACAAAAAAAGACTACCTTCTATTTTCTATCACTATCGACAAACCATTGCTTCAGCCTTCAAATGCAAATATGTCGTCAAATAAGATATGACCGAAATAATGAAATACGTCTACGGTTGAAAAATGACAAGATTCCGACAAAATCTGTGTGCCGAATGTTGCGGTTAACTGTTTTTTACTTCCGTTTTCCTATGGGTAGCCTCACGTTCGGCATTATTTCGTCGGAAAATTTTTATACGATTAGTTGCGTCTCATCGATTTGAAACTATTATCTGTTGAAGGTCAGACAAAAAAACGTCATTTAGACAGGCCAATTACCATTTCTAAGCGTTTAAAGGGTTGACTCACCCGGTTGACCGTCCCGATCGAGCCTTTAACGTTGTCAGATGTAGTTGGATTTTTTTTCATACATGTATTTAATCTTAACGGTGATATCTGACGGTTGGAATAGATTTTCCAAATTTTTAGATTCAAAATCGGAACATATGTACTAATGTTCCTTAACTTGTTTACTAAGTGTTTAAGTAAATGTATAGTTTCAAATAGTTACTATACGTACACTCTTCAAATGCAAATATGTCGTCAAATAAGATATGACCGAAATAATGAAATACGTCTACGGTTGAAAAATGACAAGATTCCGATAAAATCCGTGTACCGAATGTTGTGGTTAACTGTTTTTTACTTTCGTTTTCCTATGGGTAGCTTGACGTTCGTTAAATCAATTTTGTAAAATTTTTATATGATTAGTTGTGTCTCATTGATTTGAAACTATTATCTGTTGAATGTGAGGCCAGAAACTGATGTAGGAAGGATGGCAGCAAACATTGAAGAGCAAATTGACCGTTGCAAGTCAAAACCCGGTTTACTGCAGATTTGGCGTCCGAATGACGATTGTGATACCATTCCGGAAAGGGAACGACGCCAGGAATCAAAACGGGCAGTTTAATATGTTTTCAAGAGTTTAGCCGACGAAAATTATATTTCGTCGGCTAAACTCTTGCGATCCGCGCCTTTTTATTTTCCGTCGTTGGATGGCTCAGATCCAACGATGTTCATAGAATAGCCGACGAAATATTGTAAATCGTCGGCTATTCTCTAAGTTTAGCCGACGAAAATTATATTTCGTCGGCTAAACTCTTGCGATCCGCGCCTTTTTATTGTCCGCCGTTGGATGGCTCAGATCCGACGGCTGTTGATCTTCCAAAGTATAGCCGACGAAATCTTTTAAATCGTCGGCTATTCTCTCTGCTTTAAATCTTTCAGCCAGCCTTTTTTCTCTCCTCCTCCGGAAAAACTCCTCCTCCGCTCTCCTCCGCCGATCTGCGTCTCCAATCCGCCGCTCTCCTCCTCCTCCTCCTCAAATCGGCGCCGGCGTCGTCCTCCTCCTCCTCCGGCATCCTCCTCCTCCGCCGATCTGCGTCTCCAATCCGCTGCTCACCTCCTCCTCCTCCTCAAATCGGCACCGGCGTCCTCCTCCTCCGGCCTCCTCCTCCTTCCCCTCCTCCTCCAGCCTCCTCCTGCTCCTTCCCCTCCTCCTTCCCCTCCTCCTCCAAAGCATAATTTAATTTTTTTTTTCCCCAAAATTTAAGAATAGCCGATGAAATTTCGTCGGCTATAACTTTTATTACCGACGAAAATAACATTATTTCATCGGCTATGCCTCTTAAAATATTAATATATTCTGACAAATAGCCGACGAAATTGATTTTCTTCGTCGGCTATAGTTGCCAAAATCGTCAGCCATACTCGAAAATATCCGACGAAATTCGTCGGATATTTTGCCAAATTTGGCCGGCGAAAATTCATTTTCGTCGGTGATAATTTTGGAATGGCCGACGATTTCGTTATTTTCGTCGGCCATTAGTATTACCGACGGGCTTTTAACGACGACTTATAGCCGACGAATTCGTCGGTAGAAGGAATAGCCGACGAAAATTTTTTCGTCGGCTATTCTGTCAAAACTGGTAGTGCATGCATATTGTGGACTTGGATTTGAGAATGTGAAGCTACTATCTATGCAATAGTCTGTATAATTTGGGAAAATCAGTAGGAATTTGAGATCAAAACGCCAGAGGCGAAATTTGAAGTTAAAAGGGGGAAGGTTGAGAAGCTTTAGTGATTTAGGCAAAGACTCACTCACCTATGTTCTTAACTACAATGCAGGGAACAGTTCTTAACTACAGTGCAGGTTGCCAGTTGTTTCTGCCTTACATGCCAGATTACTTCGATGTGTCTCTTCCGATGCTTCTTTTTTTTTTCTTTTCTTTTTGGTTCGTCACAATAGAGATGGAGAGACTGAAAGAGATTTGAGTATAGCTGTGAGTCTATGGTCTTAGTTTCAGTCAAACGAGAAGTTCTTTTTGGTCTTTTGGGTCCATTTTCGATTTTTTTTTTTTATGTCTGTAGATTATGTGATCGGTTGCTGTTCATAGAAATGAGAGTTTATCAAGGCCAAGAGAGGTATTGCATCTGCTCTGGGTAATTTGTTTACAAATTGTTGGAAGTGATACAAGTTGTTTTGGTACTTGCTTTTGTTGCAAAATACTTTACTAATCGATGGTGATTTTCATGCGTTACTCCTGGTGCCTCCTATTTCACACTTTATATTCTTCTTGGTTTCTGGGTTATCTGAATATGTATTCTTTTGTTGCTAATATTTCTTCTTTGTTTCTGGTTTCCAGTCAGGAGGTTCTTCACCACCCTTGGATGCCACTTCCAACCAACCACTTTTCCTATATGGCACTACAGGCTTACCTCAAACACACTTTTCATTGTATGATTTTCGATTTAAGATATTTCACCGCGTGATTTCTTTGCTAATATAATTTTGCCATTTCTGGGATTAATAGCACCTTCGCTTTGGAATCTTTATCATTGCATCTCAAGCTATTCTTATGTAAATTCAATTCATCTCCTCGAGTTTGAGAATGAAATACTGTTCATATTTATGGACCTAATTAGAGTATATAACTAAAACTAAGAAATGATAATGACATGACTAATGAATTTCCGCTCTTACGTTTGTAGGTTAAACACAAGTTTGAGATGGAAGATGCAAAGGAATGCTTCAATTAGTTTTTAGTGGAAAACAAGACTAAATTTCATGAAGTGACCGTTGCCAATGTGAAAATCTTAAAAACACACTAAAAAAGTCAGTCACTGAAATGACATCTATAAAGAATATATAGTGTGGTAACCTCACTGTGCTTAAACCCTATTCCTATCATTCAACAAGAAAGTTATATAGGCAGTTTAAGGATCTTTCAAATTTTGTTTCAGATCTGTAGAGCATTCCTACAGTAACCCTCTGCAGTAATGGCTTTTATTGACCAATACTGCTCCATTGTGGTCGATGAAGTACCCCAGGTAATTTTTTAGTTTCACAATTTATTTGTTTTTGTGGTCTTTTCTTATGTAGTTTTGTATTTTTTAAATTATTATGCAATTGGTTTATGTCCAAATGAAACCTTGATTATAATACATGTATTTATATAATTATATGACACCTTCCATTTTGGCAGCTTGGAAGACAAGTTGATTGTTTTATTCTCTGACAATTTTAAGCTGTGCTAATTTGAGGAGCAATCAGCTTTCAAGCACAAGACTTTTCTGTCAAGGTGTAAATTTCTTGAGGTGTTAAATTTTGATGTCTTTGTTTCATCTCTCTTTCTCTCTGTATGTTATTGTTTGTCAGTATGCTTACTTTATCAATCTTATTGAGCTGTTAGTTGAATTTACATCCAAACTTATCAGTATTCTTCTATTTTTGTAGGTCCCAATTGAAGTCGCTAGGAGTCAAATTCTGATTTAAGGTCTGTTTTATTTTCCTTATGCTTGAAAGATATGTCTTTTTACTCATGTTTTATTTAAGGGTGTGTTTCATCATTTGGGGTTTGATACTTTTGGTTATTGTTTATTTAGTTCAGCTGTGTTTTGGTAGTTTTTGTTGGCAGAGAAAGATAAGATATATTGAAATAAAATTGTGTTAAGTTATTGAAACTGTACTATAGTTTGGCTATTTTGTTTTTGGCTGTGCATCTATTAGATGTTGTTTGCTTTGATACTCTTTTGTAATTTTTTTTGTACATTCTCCATTCTATCGTATTAAAATTCAAGGGGTGTAACTTCTACTATGATTTGTAATTGTTATTCTATCTTCTGGTTGCTAATTTCTTCAATATATGAGCTTTGGTTCATTGTAGTACTGCTATTACCAATTACAGTCTTCCAAAATTTGTTTTGATTTAGTCATCTTTGCTCTAAATTGTTTCAGATTTCATGTACACATTTCTTGGTCGTGTTCTTCTTCTGTTGTTTCTCTGTTTACTGTTTTTGCAGTCTCTTTGTTTTCTCTTAGGACTTCTTTTAATTGTCTGACTCAATTCGTTATCTCTTAGTCCTGATTATTGTTGTGTTGAATTGTTTAGTTAATTGGTTTCTTGCTATTTTGTGAGACAGTTACGGCTTAGTTTATCATCCTCAATTGAATTACTTCATAGTTTGGGCTGCTACTTCTTGAAATCTCACAAATTGTTGGGCTTTAACTAAACGAAAGATGTTATTGCCTCCAACGTGCCATCAATTCTGCAATTTAGTGAATTTGTTATCGAAATCGATGACACAAGCCTAGTTTTGAATTTTCTCAAAAGACAAAATCAAAATCAAATCAAACCTGCTACTACTCCTGGTCCATGGAACTTCTTCACCGATCTAAACTTGCTACTGCTACTTCTCCATGGAACTTCTTCACAGATCAAAACACGCTACTACTACTGCTCCATGGAACTTCTTCACCAATCTGAACCTGCTACTGCTCCTGCTCCAGGAACTTCTTCACCGATCTAAACCTACTACTGCTACTGCTACTACTTCTACCGAGAAAGCTGCTACTGCCCTCTAGCGTGCTACAAAATCTGTTGATTTAGCGAAGCCAATCGAAATAAATTGACAGAAACCTAGAGTTAGATTTACCCGAAAACAAAATCGGAATGAATTTACAATTGAGCTACTCCGGGTCTACTCACCGATTTGAGTTTCAGATGTTGAAGACGAAGAAGAGAGGATATCAATGTGATCGATGCTTTCTGAAACAAATTTTGGGGACAAAGAGATTGCTGCTACTAAGAGAAAACAATCTGGAAATTTGAGAGAAAATGGTCGATGCCTTATTAGTCAGTGACAGACTAGTAATTTTACTAAAACACAGTGACAGACTAGTAATTTTACTAAGATTTTGGGGTTAAAATATCAGTAACAGACTAGTAATTTTACTAAAACACAGTGGCTTTTTTGTCATTTATTCTTTCGAGTCGGTATCAAGTCTGCTTCATTTACTTGTTGAACTTGGACGGTTGTGTATAACAAATATTGAAATGAAAGTGAATTTTCTATATTGTTAAATTTGTATAACAAATATTGAAAATGAGTTTTTTTATTGTTAAATTTAATTAGGTGTTCCTATATAATTAACTATAATTTATTTCTCAACCTTTAGAAAATGCAAAACAACCAGCTCAACAACCGCAAAAATATGTTAATTCTCCATTTTGCACATCCATCATTTTTCATGTTTTGTAACTGGGTTTACTCTAAAAGTTCTCATTCTCAAATAAAAAAGGATAAAAAACCGCCAATAAGGAGAAAAAACCGAACCCGAACCTAACTTCCGAACCAAACAGAAAAAAAAAATGAAAAGAAACGACCATGGACTACGTGTTGCGCTTAAGATTGACCACAACCACGCTCACGTTGTCAGTGCTCTGCCTCGCCAACGCCAGCTTCGTCAGCAACGTCGACGCGTCCGAACACGCCTTGTCGGAGTTCTCCACCGTCCCATCACTCTCCGTCGGCAGCGCGTGGGCTTTACCTCTAAGGCACATTTGCGCCACCCCACACGCTGTGTCGTTCGACACCACGTCCCACAATCCATCGCTCGCCAGTATCAGACACTCGTCCTCCGCCGTCCGATCCGTTATCGTCACCTCCGGCTCGCAACTCACGTACGGTTTCAAATAGTTGTCACCTGAAAAAAAGTGAACTATTAAAATTTTGAAAAGCAGAAAATAAAAATGCCAACTGCTCTCACTTCTAGATCTATACGTACCTATGGCTCTTGACATTGCCAAAACTCCGAGAACCCGTGGACCGTCCCAATATATGACCCGGCCACCCGCCGCCTCGATCCGACTCAGCTCGTCTGGACGATCCGGCTGTTATCATCGATCACGAGGACAACACTTTAAGAAAAACTATTTCTTTACATTCTTCACACCGTTTTTTAGGTCATCAACAAACAAATGTTCCAATACTTTTCTGATATTATTATACCTTATGATCGGAGGAGAGAGGTACGCCCTTGCCATTACGGCAGAGGACGGCTCTGGAATCACCACAGTTAGCCACGATAATCTTATCCGGCGTCACGACCGCGACAACGGCGGTGGATCCCACGGCCTCACACTCCGGCATTTGAAGCTCGCAGCGGCAGTTTGCTGTGGCTACGGCACCTTGGATCCACGCAGTCACCTCATTGTCCATGCGCGTGAAACTCCTCGCCATCGCACTCCGCCACTCTTGGATAGCTTCGTTTTCTATCTCCTCTTTCACCAGCTCATGTAACCGCTCTCTACACTTCGTCGCCACCTGGAAAGTTTAAAATGACCCCGTTTAGTTCAATCCAAGCTCTAGTAAAATAAATTATGTGTACGCTAAAAGAACATACTTACGTGAGAGCAGCCGTGGCCGTCGTACACGGCGTAGTAGTGAATATTGGTGGCGGTTTCTTTTTCCGGGTGGATAAAGGAGGGGTGAATAGACACGGCGTCTTCCATATCTCGCCGTCTCCCGCAAACGGAAGCCATTCCGAACTTGGCGTCCAGAGGTGCTGACGTGGACGGACACTTGGTGGAAATCGTTAAGCTTGAAACCGTCATCTCTTCTTCGCTTTCACCCCTCTCCGTATTATTAACCTTCTCTTTCTCAGAGCAGTTCTCCATGCCCCTAGTATATAACTCCATCCTCTTTCTTTTGTCAGCATTTTCCGCCGACTCAGCCTGGGCCGCCACGCCGGCGACGTACTTAAACCGCCGGATCTCCATCCTCTTTCGCCTCGCGGCACGCGAGCTCCCGTCGCACGTAATCACCTCGTTGTCGCTCACAACCCCGCAACAAATCTCCGCCATTTCTGAAAATCAAACTCGACGATCTCCACCCATATTTTTGTTCATTCAAAACCTCAACATCTTCATTTCTCAAACTCCCATATTTTTTTTCAACAATATACAAGAGAGAGCTTGCGCGGTAATGAGTGACGCTTTTAAAGGGCAGAGAAGAGGGCCCCACCACGGCCCGAGTTACAGCTTTTTACGTAGGGGCTTAAAGACCTGCGACTGCGAAGGAGCTTGTCTCTGTTTCTCTCTCTTGCCCGTGGTCTTCACGGGCAGTAGTGAGAGATGATAACACTACAACAGTGCCCCTCTGCCTAAACCTCCTCCAATTTTCCACCGTCAATCTATCTTCCGGGTCTCGAAAGTTACACACGTGTAACCAGAGATCCGGAGTACGGGGACTACGTGTCACACTCGGACCGAGACACTGAAAGTAGCAAGCAGCGGAACTTGCTTTTCTGACACGCATGTGGTCCGGTGCGTCGTCTCGGGCTTTAATTCCTCACTCCCTCTTTCAAAGTAGTCTCGCTCGACCACGCCACGTGTCCGAGATGCGAGACTGCGGCATGGTTTTTGGAAAAAGCTTCTAGTATACATGCCTGTGACGTGTGGTCCAATCAGATGGCTCTACGTGGTGAAGTAAAAATTGAAGGGAAGGGGAAAGGTGGGGAGTGGTGGTGGGGTTGGGAGGCGTCTACGTCGTTGACCCCTCGAGCATATATATGGCACGCTGTCGCAGTCATTTACGTCGTCCAAATTTGGTCGCGCTCGTTAATTACACGTTTCGAACTTTGGTTTTACAACGAAAAACTCTACAATGATACCTGAATTATTGTGACAAGTTATTTTGAATACGTATGAATGTTTTTAACTTGAAATGCTTGTCTAAGTATTCCGCTCTTATTTAATATTATACTTTTATTAGTTTTTCGTTAAAGTACCTATGTGGTATGAATTTAAATTTAATAAATACGTAAAATAATATCTGAATTATTTCAAAAAAAATATTTTAGTACCTATATATTTTTTTCTCAAAATTTAGTTTATTTTTTTAACTTAAAATTTAGTTTATGATCAATGACTACAAATATATAACTTAAATATGTATACACAAATTAATTTATTATAACTCTTAAATATATTTTCTTTTATAAACATAATATATAGTTATATATTATATTTTATTCTTATAATAGAGATGTCTATAAATACTATTATTATAAACTTATATTATGTCATTACCATATATTTTACTTCCTTTCTAAACATAATAAATTTGTAGATTTTTTTTACAAAGAAAATATTGATATATCAAAATAATAATATTTTAATTACTATCAAAATAATAATAATAGTCATAATAATAATTTGTTTATGAGTTTAACTAGTATATGTTTTGGTATCATAAACTAAATTCAGAGATTTTATTTGAAGTATTAGAAATATATATATATAGGTACAAAAAAAATGTTTTTAAAATAGCTTGGGTACCATTTTGGGTATTTATTCATGCCACGTAGGCGACTTTAACGGAAAAACTAACGGATGTACCATATTAAGCAATGGTGCAATACTTGAGGTACCATTTCATATATATATATATATATATAGGTACAAAAAAAATGTTTTTAAAATAGCTTGGGTACCATTTTGGGTATTTATTCATGCCACGTAGGCGACTTTAACGGAAAAAAAAACGGATGTACCATATTAAGTAATGGTGCAATACTTGAGATACCATTTCAAGTAAAAAAAAAATACCAAAATGTACCTTTCGCAATAATCCAGGTACCATTTTAGGTTTTTACTCTTTACAAAACTCGTGTTGATTGATACTCGAGGAAGAATTAATAGTGCTAATGATGGTGGTTTAAGCGGAAATTTGAGTGTGTTTAAGGAGGGAAGAACCGTTTTTCTTTAAAACGTTTATTATGTCTACCTTCAAACGATTAAGATCATGACACATCAAAAATTTGAAGTGTTTATACCTGTGACATGTTGTATACAACATGTTTAACGTGTATAAGTTGGAGCACACATTTCGGTCCACATTTTCGAAGATGGTTAAATATGATAGTGAATCAAGATGTTTACCTATAACATCTATCACATGTTTTATATATACATGTAAATGTTTTATCGTTACATTATTGAAGGAGTCGTCCCTATATAATAACATGTGCGCCGATCTTAACATTAGCATTGAAGTCAATAGAAAGTTAAATTTTTGGCAAATTATTTGAAGATGGTGCACATTTTATTCTATTTTAAAGAGATCGACAATTAAGTGTGAAAGATAAAAAATTCATCATGTCCGACATATTATATCCGACAAGTAAGAAAGCGGCGTAAACAATACTGACAAATTTACAATAGCGATCACACGAATGCGTCCGTAAACATAAATGTTTTACAGTTGCATGACTAAAAGACAAAACACATGCGCCGCTTCAAGGGGTCAGCCTTGACGTAATAGTAGAAATGCTACATGTCTTTATAGCACGAGCGAGAAGCGGATTGAGCAATGTTCTCCACATACGTTTTTAAATGTTAAAAGGTGTATATGAAGTCCATATTCAGTCTCACACTTCTAAGAAGAGTGTATATATTAGATCAATCTCTCTTCATAGTTTTTCTAAAGATTTCGATGACTTAAAAAAATAAAGATTTAAAAATTTCAAACCTAGTAATATAGTATTTCTTAGTATAGAGAAACAATAAAGAAAATCACCTCAACTATAAGTGCTATCAAAACCAAAATTGAAAGTTGAAGAAACCGATAAAGAGATTTTAAGTCTGCTAATATTCCAACTTGCAATACGATTGATCGTCCAAAATTTGTACTTACATCAATAAGGAAATTAGCTTCTCTCTGCATATACATACTTTATACTTCATACTTCATACTTCATATATGCCATATAAATTGATACAGTGACAATATCATTTATTACAAAAATATGATTTATTACAAATAAGTAGTTTCAATTTCATTGAGAAGTAGCTGAATCTGCTGAACAAGTGAACATAGACGGATTTAGAAAAAAGGAATAGCTTATTAGCTTTTATACAAGGTGGGTGCCCGTTGAGATTTTCGTTAGGCAGCATCACCAAACTTGATTTTTCTCAACACGCGTCGAACAATGACATGACAACGTGGACGATGACAATCATCCCAATAAAGCACGTGGGGGCCACGTGAGATAATTTCAAAGTTCAAACCCTCACAAATGCCTCCACCTGTAAAAGTCTAGTAGGCAAACAGTTGTCTTCAATTTCTGCATGAAACAGACAGCAGGCAAAGATTTACTGCTTTACCGCCACGTGAAAAAAGAGCCCCGGAAAGCAAAAACTAATAATCCTGATTAACTTTGAGAGTTAACGCTCCTCCTCCTTATCTCTCCGACCTTGAAACCCTAGAAGAGAAGAAAACCCACCAAGGGAGGACAAGCAGGTTGCCACAATGGTGGCCACGTGGCGAGGAGGTGGGAACACGCGGAGTGACGGCAGAAGCGGTGGGTGATATACGTAGGTGGCGCGTGTAGTTTTCAGATCAAACAGTTGGCGCAAAGGGAGAAGAAACATGTACGTCGCCTGCAGTTGCTGCGTGTGCTCTGGTTTCTGAGCTTGGAAACCTTAGCCTTTAGCTTGCGTGAGATGTCTGTCAGGGTTTAATACGAGGATGGAAAACCTTGGGCCTCCTATTTTTAGGGTTTTCCATGATTCAAGAAATGGTGTCGCACTACGCCAAAGGTTCTTCCAGGCGACCGGAGAAAAACAAGGAAGGCGACTACATAACAGCCGCAAAAGACAATTTGCGACTGTAAAGTAGTCGCTTATAAGAGATCGCAAGCAACATGTAGCTATATCCTAAAGGCGACTGGAATAGATAACCAGTCGCTTTTACTCACTACCTAGCGACTGGTATATAATACCGTCTCTTAACCGTGTCCCCATTAGCGACTGGAACCCCCTGTCGCTAGTGGCTTTAGAGTGACTATCTTGGGTAGTCGCTAACACCCTTAGAGGGACAGGGTTCTTTGGTCGCTTTTACTCCCTATCTAGCGACTGGTATATAATGTCGTCTCTTAACCGTGTCCCTATTAGCGACTGGAACCCGCTGTCGCTAGTGACTTTAGAGTGACTATCTTGGGTAGTCGCTAACCCAGTCAGAGCGACTGGTTTCTTTGCTCGCTGGCTCGTCTCTTAAACGGTTGTAGCGACTGATTTATGTATCTTAGTCGCCTGAATCAGTTCCCTGTATTGCAACGCAAGGCCTGTATCTGTAATGCCCAGTTTTGTGCACAAAAACCTGCATTTTCCCACAACAAATATACACAGCAATATTCAACTCAACACAGCCAACAAATCTCACACACAAACATTGCATTGAAATCAAATAGAGTTTAAAACATTACATTGTCTTGAAACTCAATATCCATTACAAACCATTGTACAAACTCCTAATTGTCAAAGTAAAACTAACACAAACTAACCCAAATGTTCTCTAAACAGTCAACTAGAAGTTTGGCCATTGGAGACTAAGTGTTAGAGGGTGAGGGGTTGTCATTGGAGGTAGTACCTTCTTGCAATTGGGATTGCTTCTCCAAAAGTTTGGCCACAGCAAGAGCCACTGCTGCATCCACTGCTGCATCCACTTGCCGCTGCATTTGTTGCTGCATTCGTTGTTGTAGTTGCTGCTGCATTTCCTCCTGCATAGCGTTCATTTGCTCCGCAACTCGCTCCTGCACTTTTGCCTCTACGATGGCATCTACGTCAACACGGGAGACACCTCCTCTCTTCTTGGGCTCTCGCCTCACGTATCTGCCGAGTCCTCTATATGTGGTGCCCTTTCCTTCACCAACTCGTGACGTTATGACGCTGAGCTGGGTTTCAACAGGCAGTGCCTCTCCATCTTCAGCGTCCGGGTGGTCTCTACTCCACTGGTCGACTTTCTCTTGAACCTCCCGTTCCATTACCTCCTACAACATTACATAAGAGCTAGCGTTAATTACGTGATACGTACTCGCTGATATAAAATATATGAATGAATCTTAGTTTAGTTTTAGGTAATTACCACGTATGTAGCGCCAATCTTATCCTTGGCGTATGCATCCTTAAAGGCTGCGACCAAGGGGGCTGCATGTCCCGCTAACGCATGCTCCTGTGCCCGGTAACTAATCGCAGTGGTCCTCGAATGGTGGTTCATCCGGGTGGGAGCCCTTCAGATACTCTTCATCCTCAAACTTAACTCCTGAACACAAATTAAATGAAGGATGAGTGGTGTTAAACTGGTTTCAGCAAAGGTATTAAATCAAGGATGCTGACATTGAAACTACTGAGTTTACCTTATTCTCGTCACTGCTGAATTCCTTGACCAACCACTCCCACTCGTTAGGCCGTTTAAGGAACTCCAATGGAAAGTCCGGCCCGAATTTTTCCCAATGTCTTCTGCAATCGTGCTTCCAATCCTTGTATCGAGAAGCTGCCACATCTTGAACCCATTGGAACTGGCCATCGTGTTGAAGGTCGATTGCATAGAAGCCCTACAGTTTAATCAAGGACAAAAGGATCCATCATTCAAAAAGTGTTATACAGACATAGCATATGTCAAAGCTTGAAAAAACTTAAGTGTATATGAAAACAAGATTGGCACAAATAATTTTCTGTGAGAATATGAAATATATATTGCTTAATTGGTAAATAATTTACAGAATGTATGCTCAGTCAACAAAAAAATCAGCCAGCAATCTTGTTAATCAATGTATAGCTGTATACATATAGCTGTATACATATTACCAGTCCATAATGTAAAAGAAATGCAATGAAGCGACTGATCAAAAGATAGGAGGTCATGAAACTTAGATCAATCTACTGTTACGGTACGGGAGACTAGTTCTACTCGACCCACGGAGGAAAACATACAGATTTTCATGCATCATTAGTTTTCTTCGCAGAAGAGTTTTCACCCTGTCTTTTCTTAACCTAACAAATCTCTGTATTAACTGAAGTTCTACAAGGCTCAAAACAGGCATCCAGAAATCTGCAGCCCATACGTACTTGATGTAAGTGAAAAACTAATCTAGACCTGATATCATACTAATAGCCTCCTAGAAAATAGCACCTCGCTGAATGCTTTCAAAGTACATGGCCCCAAAGTTCCACATTTGGGCGGTCAACAACCAACAAATTATATAAATTCCTACGATATATCCCAAGCAGTATATTCCTCTCTCAAGTTCATAACCGAGAGGATGAATACAGAAGCACAAACAGTTCACATTCAATTGTAAGCCAGCTAGACTTCCTACACTTCAGTATAGCTACAAAACGGGTAATACATGAAAATAAAGTATAAACATGCAGAAACAAAAGGTGCAGCAATACTTAGTGAAATTCATTGATAACAAAATGCACCAAATTCTCAACACTAATTCCGATTCCAAAAAGACAATAATGGCACAAAAGATAGAAACTTCATACTCTAACACTACCAGAAAAGGGGTTATAGCCGACGACGCCATCTCGTCGGCCGTGTTCATTAAATCGTCGGCTATACTCATAGCCGACGAAATATCGTCGGCTATTCTCTCGTCGGGAATGCTCCGTCGGCTATAGTATAGCCGACGACACTGAGGGTAAGTCGTCGGCTTATAAAACACGCGGTATAGCCGACGAATAAAGCGTCGTCGGCTATACTTCGAACATTGCCGACGACAGGATCGTCGGCTTCAACAATTACGTAATTGCCCCTAACCCGGAAGTATAGCCGACGACACTATCGTCGGCTATACGTCCGGCATAGCCGACGAATTAATCGTCGGCCATAACAATCGCCGGTACCAGGAACGGCTTTTTTTTGCCGGAAGCCGGGAGGTTATAGCCGACGAAATATGGCCCATTTCGTCGGCTATAACCCTTAAATATTTAAAAAAATTTAAAAATTTAACTCGGGCCCAATTTCACTTCGTCTTCGGTTTGGCTGCAGAAAATCCACAAACAAACATCCAAATATCCAACAAATATCCACATCAATCCATCCCTAATATCCTACCTACTGTACAAATTAACCCCCTAGCTAACTAGTCATCTACTTATCATCACCCCCTAAACGCGTAGCGTCGTCGACCGGATCGTTCGAGTTCCGGTGGCTATGGCTATCCTGATCGCCTGGCGTACTCCGATGCGGGTGGGGAGTGGGGACGACGAACTGGGGCATCTGTGGCGGAGGCGGGGGCTGGAGTCCAGCCTGCTGGGCCTCCCAAGATAGCTGCATCCATCGGTACATCTCCGCCACAGATGCGTCTCTGGCCTGCTGCGCCGAAGCCTCCGCGGCCCTCGCCAACTCCGCCTGCTCGAGCGCCTCCACCGCCCTCGCCAACTCCGCCTGAGTCCTCTGCAGCTGCGTCTGCAAATCTCCTCTCGTCGAAGCCGCACGCTGCGTGCTGGGATTGGCCGGCGTGTACTTGAGAACCCCATCTCCCGCCGCGCCTAGGCCTCTCTAGTAGAAGTAGTTGTTGCCCGTCCCCACCGCCGCGTGCATGATCTGAGAGGCCAAGCGCGGCTCAAGGGTGTCGATCGTGGAGGCAAACTCCGCGATCGCCTCGTCGGACGCCCCTTCCCCCAGGGTGTCTCGCGCGATCCCGAAGGTGATCGCGTCGGTCTCCGCATCTATTTCCGCCTAATTGACAAGAAAATATAATAAACAAATTAATAAAAAAATATATAAATTAATTTAATGAAACACTTTTATTGAATATGGGCGAATACTTACCACTTGGTCGGGACACCCCGGATAAATCTGCGCATGAATCCACGACAACGGCCTCAGCGGTCGGTCCCTCCTCGCCATCTCTGCCCACTGCCTCCAGGAGCGGGCGCCGCCGTGGTGGGGGTGCTCGTTCCTCTTGCGGTTGTCGCTGTTCGTCTTCGAGATTTTCTGTATTATAAGAACGAACATATAAACGTAAATATAAATTAGTAACTAAATTAAAATATTAGGAACTAACCAAAATAAAATTATTAACTAATTTAGTTACTAACTAATTTAATTTAATTAGTAACTACTTAACTAACTAATTTAATTTAGTAACTAACTAACTTACTAACTACCTATAATTTAGTAACTAACTAACTTACTAACTACCTAATTTAATTTAATTTAATTTAATTTAGTAACGAACTAACTAACTATGTAACTAACTAACTAACTTAATTTAATAACTAATAACTAACTAACTAATTAATTTAATTAAGTAACTACATAATTTAATTATTAAATAACATTAAAAAGTTATATACTAGGAGGCTAAATTTTCTTACCGAGACCATGTCGCTCCCGAAGTAGGCTACCAGCCATAGCCACTCATACTCCCTGTACCGGAACTCGTGGGGGGTTGCACCTCGCCCCAAGCGCTGCTCCACATGGTACGTCCTGTAGTGCGTCGCCAGCTCGTTCTTCCACTCGGAGTACCTATATTAACAAAACACAACTGTTAGATATATTCGTACACTGCCAGTAAATATATTTATACAAAAAAATGCGAAACACATAACCTGTTCTTCAGCTGCTCGTCTCTCCACCAGTCCAAGGTAGGATGGACTCTAAACCATTGCTGCAATATTATAAATTAATTAGAAAATATTTTTATATAGTTATAAGGACTGAATTCATAAATGTTTATTTTCTATAATAAAAATACGATTTAACTCACCGACAGTGCATTGTACACTCGCGCCTTGATGTCATCGGGCACAGAGCCCCAGTCGGGCCACAATAGTGGGACCCTGTCCCGCACGAGCATGCCCGTCGCGTTGATATACTTGGTGGTGGTGTCTCTCCTCTCAATCGGGCGTCCATCCGCACCGGGACCGGGCAGGATCTCCCTGATCCCACCGGCGAGCTCCCTCTCCAGGGTCGACATGTTCGCTGGCCCTCTGGTCCGTCTCGTCCCCGCGGGTTTATTGACGAGGACGCCTGTTTCATAATTAAAATGAATACATAGTTAAATAAATATTTAAACTAACTAATTAAATAATTAATTAAACAATCTAAATAATTAACTAAACTAACCAATTACCTGCGTCGTTGTACTGCTTGTCCTTCTCACGAACACACCACAGGCCGCGGCAGTCCTCTGAGTCGAAAGGCGCGTAGACGTAGGCCTCCTCCCAGGGAATCTCGTGGGGCCGGTCGTGCCTCCAAATCTGCCTCCCCCTGGCGTCGTACTCAGGGATGGCAGGGAGGAACTGGACCATGTACATCCCCGATGGCGGAGACATACGGGGCGTGGACCCTGAGGGGCCTGTTCCCCCTGACGGTGGGCCCCGTAGCTGTGGACGCTGTCGCTGTGGGGGGACAGGGAGCATCTCTGGAGGGTCCAGATCGGCGCGCGGTGGGGTCGGCTGCCGATCCTGGAACAGTGCTGAAGTGCACTGGGGTCTGGTGGCTCTGCGTCCTCCTCCGACACTCGAGTCAGGGCCCGCTCCTGTCGACTCATACGAGGAGCCCCCACGGGGATCGCTCGGGGTCAATCCCATCAACGTCTCCTCTCGTCGACTCATAGGCCGGCCTAGGCCCCGACGACCGCTGGATCGGCTCCCCCCACGGCTGGCTCCTGCCTGAGCGTCGGGGTCGCTCTCGGTCCGTCTGCCAAGCCATCGGTCTACAGCGCGGCGGGCTCCTGCACAATTAGTATATAAATTCCATAAATTGCACAAAAATTCCACAAAAAAATAAAAAACTTCATTCAATGTACGTATATATACCTAATTATATATATACCTAAATATATTTATACCTAATTATATATATATATATATTCTGAAATATATGTATATATAGATATATACATATATATGTATATCCTCCTAAAAAATCTTGTTAATTCCACAAAATTAAAAAAATTTCCACAAAATTCCTTAAATTTCACAAAAAAATAAAAAACTTCATTAAATATATATATATATATATATATATATATATATATATATACCTAATTATATATATACCTAAATATATTTATACCTAATTATATATATATATATTTCGAAATATATATATATATATATATATATATCCTCCTAAAAATTACACAAAATTAACAAAAATTCCACAACATTAACAAAATTTTCACAAAATTCCATAAATTTCACAACAAAATAAAAAACTTCATTAAATATATATATACCTAATTATATATATACATAAATATATTTATACCTAATTATATATATATATATATTCCGAAATATATATATATATATATATATATATATATCCTCCTAAAAATTCCACAAAATTCCACAAAATCAACAAAAATTCCACAATATTCCATAAATTGCACAACAACCCTAAATTTCACATAATTTCACAAAAACCATAAAATTTCTCAAAATCCCTAAATTCCACAAAACCACAAAATTCCACAAAATTAACAAAAACCCTAAATGAGGGAGAGAGGGACTACCTGACATGGTGGTGCGGCTAGGGGACGAGGAGCGGTGGTGCGGTGGTGCGGTGCGGCGGCGACGGCGGCTAGGGAGGACGGCGGCGTTCGGGGAGGCTTCGGGTCGGGGAGGGTTCGGGAAGGACGGGGACGGGGTGGGGAGGGGTCGGGTAGGGCCGGGGAGGCTCGGGGAGGGGTGGGCGGCGATTTTGGGGTTTAGGGTTTCTGCAGAAATGGGGGAGAGGCGCCTCTGTTTCAGTTTAAATCGAAGGACTATAGCCGACGATTTAATTTTAATTCGTCGGCTATACTCTGACCCGACATCCGGGCCGGGCCGAAGTTGGGCTTTGCGGGCCGGTTATAGCCGACGAAGTATGGATTTCGTCGCCTATAGTGTGGACTATAGCCGACGATTTAATTTTAATTCGTCGGCTATACTCGTCCGGGCCGGGCCTAAGTTGGGCTTTGTGGGGCCGGTTATAGCCGACGAAATAGTTATGTCGTCGCCTATAATATGAATCTCGTCGGCTATATTATGAATCTCGTCAGCTATACTTCACGCTCTTAGCAGCCGTCAGATCTCGCCCATCCAAAGGCGGACAATGAAACAGCGCGGATCGTAAGAGTTTAGCCGACGAAGTTAAATATGTCGTCGGCTATTCTTTGGTCAAACTACAAAGTCAAACCTCTAAACGCTTTAAAACGGAAATTGGCCCGTCTAGATGACGTTTTTTGGCCTGACCTTCAACAGAGAATAGTTTCAGATCGATGAGACGCAACTAATCGTATAAAAATTTTTCTCAAAATATTTACCGACCGTCAGGCTACCCATAGGAAAACGAGAGTAAAAAACAGGTAACCGCAACATTCGGCACACAGATTTTGTCGGAATCTTCCCATTTTTCAACCGTAGAAGTATTTCAATATTTCGGTCGTATCTTATTTCACGACACTTTTGCATTCGAAGGGTCTACGTATAGCAACTATTTGAAACTATACATTCACTTAAACACTTAGTAAACAAGTTAAGGAACATTAGTGCATATGTTCCGATTTCGAATCTAAAAGTTGGGAAAATCTATTCCAACCGTCAGATATCACCGTTAAGATTAAATACATGTATGAAAAAAAATCCAACTACATCTGACAACGTTAAAGGCTCGATCGGTACGGTCAAACTGCAAAGTCAAACCTCTAAACGCTTTAAAACGGAAATTGGCCCGTCTAGATGACGTTTTTTTGCCTGACCTTCAACAGAGAATAGTTTCAGATCGATGAGACGCAACTAATCGTATAAAAATTTTCCTCAACATTTTTACCAAACGTCCGGCTACCCATAAGAAAACGGGAGTAAAAAATAGCTAACCGCAACATTCGGCACACAGATTTTGTCGGAATCTTCCCATTTTTCAACCGTAGACGTATTTCAATATTTTGGTCGTATCTTATTTCACGACACTTTTGCATTTGAAGGGTCTACGTATAGCAACTATTTGAAACTATACATTCACTTAAACACTTAGTAAACAAGTTAAGAAACATTAGTGCATATGTTCCGATTTCGAATCTAAAAGTTGGGAAAATCTATTCCAACCGTCAGATATCACCGTTAAGATTAAATACATGTATGAAAAATAATCCAACTACATCTGACAACGTTAAAGGCTCGATCGGTACGGTCAAACTGCAAAGTCAAACCTCTAAACGCTTTAAAACGGAAATTGGCCCGTCTAGATGACGTTTTTTGGCCTGACCTTCAACAGAGAATAGTTTCAGATCGATGAGACGCAACTAATCGTATAAAAATTTTCCTCAATATTTTTACCGAACGTCAGGCTACCCATAGGAAAACGGGAGTAAAAAACAGCTAACCGCAACATTCGGCACACAGATTTTGTCGGAATCTTCCCATTTTTCAACCGTAGACGTATTTCAATATTTCGGTCGTATCTTATTTCACGACACTTTTGCATTTGAAGGGTCTACGTATAGCAACTATTTGAAACTATACATTCACTTAAACACTTAGTAAACAAGTTAAGGAACATTAGTGCATATGTTCCGATTTCGAATCTAAAAGTTTGGAAAATCTATTCCAACCGTCAGATATCACCGTTAAGATTAAATACATGTATGAAAAAAATTCCAACTACATCTGACAACGTTAAAGGCTCGATCGGTACGGTTAAACGAAGTATGGTCCATTTCGTCGGCTATAATGCTTATATTTCCGAAAATTTGCCATTTAGGGCCTGAAAATTGCCTATTGCTCACCTGATAAATTCCTGAACATCGCACAAACAATTCAATACAATTTCCCATAAACTCGGAAAACGGTAATTAAGGACGAAAAAAGTATTCATACATGCATGCACCATCGTACAAAAATTCCACATAAAGAGTATACTAAGGATGGTAATCAGAATCATCCTCATCACTTGAGTCAGACGTAGTATAGTAGTTCATATCTGGCAACCGGTGCTCGTACTCGTCGTCTGAGTCATCGTCTGCCTGATATAGACGATTCGGATTAACATCATACATGGGCACCTGACCCCTAGGAAGTCGAACCACTCTGCCCGGCGTCACATTATTATCGCGGATGGTGGAGGATTCCGGAATGTCGCCGGCGTCCGGCTCTTGGTATGCGGTCGCTTCTTGATACTCTGTGCTCACACCAAGTGTGGTAGCACTGTATATGTCTCGCTGAGGCACATGGTTAACTACCTTCCACGTGCCTTTGTTCAATGGATCGTCAAGATAAAAGACCTTTTTGGCCGCTGTGGCGAAAACAAAGGGGTCGTCTTCATACACACTAGTGGCGGTATTCACCGAAAATATGCCGTACTGATCGATCCGTATGCGGTGCGGCCTAGTATCAAACCATCGACATTTGAACAAGTGGACTTTCATGCGGTTCCCATAAATGAGTTCAACAACTGACTGTAGGACACCGTAAAAATCCACGCCCCCCTCTGCACCATCGACCATCACCCCACAATTCTGTGTTTTGCGTTCCCCGTCTCTAGCTTCACATATATACTTAACGCCGTTGACATCACACATTGGGCGGACTGTGGAAGATATCGGCTTCATCGACAACAGCCTCAATTCCTCTGAGTAATTTGTATGACCACCCCTCGCAGCCACTTGCATCAGCTGAAAAATATAACTCAAATCAGTTGGTGTGTTTATGATTAAAGAATAGGGAACTGTAAAAGAAAGCCATCAAAAAGTTATATATTTATACACTTACCCATTGTGGAAAATAGTCTGCAAACGTCGTGTTGTGGTACTCGACATCACCGCGAACTTCCTTGCATCCCGGAAAGTCGCTGATAGTCCACATCACTACTGCTCTCATTCTGAATGTTCTCTGCTCATGAACATCATAAGTCTGAATTCCAGTACTCCACAACAACTTCAGCTCATCGATCAATAGTCTCATAAAGACATTCAAACACTTTCCCGGAGACTTTGGACCAAATATTAGCATAACAAGCATGTTAAACTCCTTTTTCATTGCCATTGAAGGAGGCAAGTTGTAAGGCATCGCCACAATAGGCCAACTGCTGTGAGAGAGACCCGTCTTTCCAAACGGATTAAACCCGTCAGTGGCTAGTCCGAGTCGCACATTCCTGATCTCGCGAGCAAAATCTGGAAATGACCTGTCGAACTCTTGCCATGCTTCCCCGTCTGCTGGGTGTTTAAGAACTTCTGGATCTGCCATCCTTTCCCCGTGCCACCGCATGTCCTTTGCTGTGTGAGGTGACATGTACAGACGTTGCAACCTCGGGCTAAGAGGAAAGTATCGAACCACCTTCTTTGGAACCCTCGTACCGTCCTCTGTGGATCTCCATCTAGACTCCTCGCATATGTTACATTTGTCGAGGGCTGCGTCATCTTTGTAAAACAACATACAACCATGCTCGCATGCGTGGATGATCTGATAACCCAAACCCATGTCCTTCAGGATCTTCCTCATAGCCCGGTATGAATCTGGATACTTGTTTGGTTCTAGGAGGAGATCTTTGATGTACTGACAATTTTGATCAAAGCTTTTGTCTGACCATTTATTCTCTATTTTCATCTTCACTGCTTTCAGGATGGTGGTCAAAACAGTCTCCTTACTACCCTCGTACACCGGAGTCTGAGCTTCAGTTAAAAGTCTGTTATACTTCTCAAAAGCATCTTTAGCAATAGGGTCTAAATGATCAACATCATCAACAAAGGCATCCCCTAAACCACTAACATTCTGTTCTGTAGCCCACCTGTCCATAAACGGGAAAGTGTCGTACATAATATCCATGGTTGGGTTCATGGCAAAATCATTGGCCACGTGTGTACTAGAAGAAGCCCTCTCTGCAACAATCTGCTGTCTTCGGTCATACATAGTGGGAATGTCTGCACGCTCACCGTGCTCTTCCCATAGAGTATAACCACTCATAAAGCCGTTATTCCACAAATGATGAAACATGTCAGATAGTGGCAGAGGAACCCATTGTAACTGACATTTTTTACACGGGCACTTGTGCAATTTCGGTTCGGTCTTGCAATTGGAGGCCGCAAAATTACAAAATTATGTTATCCCAGCAAGAAACCTTTTATCACCTCTACATAATCCCATCCAACTCTTATCCCCAAGGTATGCCATCTAGAGAAGAATAATTTCACAAATAGTTGATTTGCATTAATAATTGCCAAATTTTGTCAAATACACTACAATAAAACTTTTCAAATATTCTATATAATGATACTATAATTTTAACTATGCACATATTATATCAAAAACCCAAATTCTCAACCAAATTCCTTAATAATTATAACACTAATTCACTAATCAACCACAAATAAACAAAAAGTCATCAATTTAAATTACACTATCCACTATATATATAAATATATATTTATATATATAAATATTTCAACATTTTCTTACTATAAGAGTCTAAATTTGAATGTAAACATATTATAACACAACTATGGTTAATCTAACACAAAATCTATACAAAATCTACAATAAAACTTTTCAAATATTCTATATAATGATACTATAATTTTAACTATGCACATATTATATCAAAAACCCAAATTCTCAACCAAATTCCTTAATAATTATAACACTAATTCACTAATCAACCACAAATAAACAAAAAGTCATCAATTTAAATTACACTATCCACTATATATATAAATATATATTTATATATAAATATTTCAACATTTATGGTTAGTCTAAATTTGAATGTAAACATATTATAACACAAATATGGTTAATCTAACACAAAATCTATACAAAATCTATCACAAATTAAAGAACCCAATCATAAATTACACACAAATCCATCAACATATGAAGATCAAACCCAAAATTTCAAAACCTACAATCAACATAATAACACAAAAAATGGTATTAAAGATGAAAAGGAGAGATCACACTAACCTTCAAAGCAATTACAAGTGAAGACCCAACATTTACAACCCCAAAAGAGAAAAAATCACCATTTTTCAGCAAACCCAGAAAAAACACAGCCCCTTTTTTTTTCAGACATTTTCAACCACTTTTCGAAAAAGTGAGATCTAAAACATATATATGTATTTAAAAGATATATGCGACGTAACAAGTATAACGGTCTCTCCAAAATTAAAGCGACCAGAATATTGCTACGGAGAAAGGGGCACGGCATTTTAAGTCGCTTAGAATGGTTAAAGGCGACTGGTAACATATCGGTCGCTTATTATCCTGCACAGGTGCGACAGGTTGTATTTCGGTCGCTCTTGATATTAATAAGCGACTTACCTGTTTCCCTTGCCATTTTCTCGTCGCTTGACGAGCGCCATGGCGTAGTGTCGACACTGGTGTTCATGATATAGGTGAGAGGGTTACATGAGATTTGTAATCCTTTTAATCTTAGGTGTCATAATATATGTTAGAGTGTATCAATATGCAGAGTAACCAAATTGTATATTTATATAGCAATGGAAACTGTATCACGCGTGAAGAGGCAAATGGAATCGTGAAGGAATTAGCTAGAAATCGATCAGTCCTTTGTTTTCTTTCTCCCTGATTCTGGGGAATCCAAATTTTAGTCTCATCAGGGGAAATGTTTTTGATACATGAAGTCTTAGGTCATATGTTAGCCAGTTATAAAGAGTATACAGAGATCAGTAACCGACTTGTATATTTTATATAGAAATGAACACTACGGGAAACCAGATCTGAAGCGACCAATATTAAAACGGGAAAATCAAATTTTGTCGCCTCAACACATTGAAGCGACCAATATTGGATTTGTCGATTCAAAAAACGAGAGCGACGACTTTTGATCAATAGTCGTCGCTCACAAATTATTGAAGCGACGAAAATAGGAATGTTGTCGCCTGCGAACAAAGTTTGTAATCTCTGGCGATGAAAATTCAATATTCGTCGCTGACATATGAAACGAAGCGACGATTTTTTAGCAATATTCGTCGCTTCATGTTTTAAAATCTGTTATAAAGCCCTCGACTTCAACATATTTCAGAAGTTGAAGTTTGAGGAAAAAAACTGTTCCGGAGCTGCGAAAAAAAGGGCAGATCGGCTGATTTCGTCAATTTCGGGGTCTAATTCCTTGGGTCTTCTCTTCCAATTGCTTTGTGGGTTAGTATAATCTCTCCTCTTTATTGTAATCACCATATTTGAGTTTGATTTGTTGAATTTAGTGTTTGATATCTTGAGTTGGATTTGGTTTATAATGTGTTTTTTTGTTGTTTTTAGGGGTAGGTGTTTGAATATATGATAGAATTGGTATTGATTTTGGTGAAATTGAGATTTTTTAGGGTAGTTTGTGAAATTGTGAAATTTTAGTGACATTGAATTTTAGTGTAATTTAGTGAAATTGTGAAATTTAGTTAAATCCAAATTGAGTGAAACTAAAATGGCTTGAAATAGTGCAATTTATTGAAATTTTGTGAATTTTATGGTAGATTAGGTTGGAATTATTAGTTAACGATGTAATTGGTTTGTGTTGTGTGTGGATTGTGGTAGTTAGAGTTTCTGAAACATGCGAGTGACTTAGTGAGGGAGTGTGGTGCCGTGTGTAAATTTATTGTTTCGCATTATATATAATTGTGGTGTTTATCAGCTTAGAACTCCCGTTTGAGAATCAACAACGCATCTAGTTGATCGAGATGGGTTGTTGATTCTCGAATTGTCCCATTTTTAGACACTTTAGGCGAACACGAGTTTGTTGATCCTTTTGCTATTCATGTGGTTTAAGTTTAAGTTTTGGGATATAGTTTCGACAGTGTCTTTCTATAATGTTTCTCGAGTGCAAATTAGGTTGTTTAGATTTTTGTGCACTTGAGGAACTGTAGGGAGATGCTGCCGAAATTTTCCAAAACTGTAGCTGAAACCACATGAATAGCAAAAGGATTAACAAACTCGTGTTCGCCTGAAGGGGATAGGACCCAACCCGGAGGCATAAGGAGAAGAAGTGTTGGGACAGGTTTTGATTGTATCATAAATGTTGTGTGCTAACCTTATGCATATTGTCTGTTTATGTTATGACAGGAAACATGGATGATGTCCCAGACAAATTTTGGATGAATCTTCACTTTACACACCCTAATTACAGCACATGCTTAGTTAACTTCATCAATTTTGTTTCCGCTCGCACTGCTGGAATCGAATTTCTCCCTTGTCCGTGCGCAATTTGCAGAAATGATCCTTATTATAAGAAACATAGAGATTTATCATCACTGCTTGCACCATGGTTTGGATATGACTTACACAGTTTGGCACCTACACGGGAAAGTTTATGGTCAACCGGCAATGATCAGTAAACGGAGACAGTGGCTTCAAGACAGAGTCCAGGCTTCCAGTGTTGCCGATCCTTCAGTGATCCCGCCTGTGGAGATTATACAAGATGTATTTCCATACTATCATGGATACCATGCAGATGCACCGCATAATGTCGTTGAAGAAAACGCTGAAGTTCAGTTCAATGGTAGATGATGATTATGCTAAGTATGAAAGGCTTCTAAATGAGTCTCAAACCCCATTGCATGAAGGGAGTGAAGAAACTGTATTAAGTGCCACATTATATGCAATGGAAATTAAAGTTGAAAACGGATGGTCGGATACGAGTATTGATAAATTATGTAAATAGGTGCATAAGTTTTTTAAAGTCAATAATTTTCCTGTGACTTATTTGAGAATTAAAAAAATCATCAAGGATATTTCCCTTGGATATGAAAAAATTCATTTTTGTGAGTTCAACTGTTACCTATTCAGGGGGGCTGCAAATAAAACTTGTAGGACTTGTCCAATATGTGGTGCTCAAAGATATAAGCCAGATACGGATGACCTTCCAAAAAAGATAATATGGTATTTCCCTATCACTCCAAGGTTGAAACGCCTATTTATGTCCCCACACATAGCAAAGCATATGCGATGGCATAAGGAGAGGCGACAAGATGAAAGTACCCTCCGGCACCCATCTGATGGAGAATCATGGCAACATTTTAACAGGACATTTCCAGGTTTCGACGACATTAAGGGAAGAAATGTGCGGCTTGGAGTGGCAACTGATGGTTTCAGTCCATTTGGAACAATGACAACCCAGCATAGTACGTGGCCCGTGGTTGTGATGCCATATAATCTACCCCCTAATATGTGTATGAGGAAGGAATATAATATGCTGGCCGTGTTGATTCCTGGCCCTAAATCTCCAGGAAAGTGCTTTAGTGTACTCATTCGTCCATTGATCGACGAACTCATAGATTTATGGGAAAATGGAGTCTGTACTTTTGACAGAGTCGACAATGATGTATTCACGATGAAGGCAGCGGTGATGTGTACTATAAGTGACTTTCTTGGTTTAGGGATGTTTGCGGGCTCAACGGTGAAAGGGTACAAGACATGTCCAATTTGTCTAGATGAGCTGACGGCGAAGCATATTTGTGGGAGAATTATTTATGAAGGGGATCGGAAATGGCTCGACGAGAATTGACCAATGTGATCTAGTTTGGCATTTAACGGGAAGCCAGAGTGGGGAAAAAAGCCAGCTCATAAGAACGGAGATGAAATTTTGGAGGAAATTAGGTCACACAGTTACGCCACTCTTAGCCATCATCTATATTTTCGTGTCCCTTACTCGGCACACAACAGATAATGTTGGACCCACGAGAGCGTATTTTGGATGTTTCCCTATTGGTCGTCGTTGTTACACAGGTACTGTTTAGATGTCATGTACATTGAAAAGAATGTGGGTGACAATATCCTGGCCACCATTCTTTCAATTGAAGGGAAGACCAAGGATGGTCCAAGGGCTCGCGAAGCTTTGCAGAAGAGGGGAATACGCAAAAGTCAATGGTGTTCGGAAGCTGAAAGGAGGACGGGAAAGGTTCCTCATGCACACTTTTTAGTTGAAGAGGATCGTCTTGAAGAAGTATTCAAATGGTTTCGCGGTGTTAGGTATCCACTTGACTATGCGGGAAGTTTGAGAAATAAGGTGAAACTATCCGAGAAAAAGTTCTATGGATTGAAGACGCATGATTGCCATGTCCTGCTTCAACGTCTTCTTCCAGTGGTTATCTGAGGATTTTTACTGAATAACGTCGTGAAGCCATTGATAGCATTGTCAAATTGGTTTCGAAAATTATGTGCTAGGGAGTTGAAGAAGACAGATGTCCAACAGATGAAAGATGAGATTGTGATCATTCTCTGTAATTTGGAGTTGATTTTTCCTCCACATTTTTTCACCTCTATGGTTCATCTTATGGTTCACATTCCCGAACAAGTTATGCTTATAGGCCCAGTATATTTTACATGGATGTATCTGACGGAAAGGTATATGCACTAATCAAATATGTTTCTTAATGTTCAAACTAAATTGGTATCGACCTTATATATGCAGTAATCATATTCATCATTTTACAGGCAATTAGGTGACTATAAACAGTCAATGAGTAATACACGTTACCCGGAGGGGAGTATTGCAGAAATGTACATATCATGGGACTCGGTGACGTACTGTAAGTCGTATCTGCAATTGGAAGAACACGAAGAGCCCAATCCCCCAATATGGAATATTAGTTCTGTTTCTCAGTTAGTTCAACCGTGTATTATGGATACCACCGAAAATATCAGGTTAACAGAGGAGCAAACGGCTGAGGCTCACTGGCAAATTTTGACGGATACAGAAGAAGCTCAATATTACATGGACGCTCATTTGCAGCTGTACACGGCGAAATATGGTGACGATTACGACCAGCGCCATCGAAGGAGGAGTTTCCATCCATAGTTCTTAAAATTTGTACGAAAACTGAAATATGGTTCTTAAAATTCTCTATGAAAACTGAATAGTGTAGAACTAACACAATCTATTTTTCAAGCCAAGAGAATATATGATGCTCATGACCTTAATTTTAATAGGGCAATATGGTCATTGGCTCGAGGTCCGCAATTCACTCGGATTTATAAGGCGTGCTACGTGAACGGTATCAAGTATGTCTCATTCGATAGAGATCAAAGGCTCGTGACTCAAAATAGCGGGGTGATGTTAAGCACGAAGCTTGGAAACTTGTCTCAACACTTCTATGGCCATCTTGACTATATAGTCGAGGTATGTTATCCAGACAATTTGTCGGTCGTATTGTTCAAAGTTATATGGCACAACACCACTGACGATCAGGATGACGAAGAAATTGACACCGTCAAGGTAGATCATGGTCTGATATCGATGGATACTAACACTAGTTACTATGAGAGTTCACCATTTTGTCTTGCTGTGAAGACTAAACAAGTGTTCTACTTGGACAATCCTGCGGCGGGTGGTACTTGGAAGGTGGTGCAAGAAATGTCGCATCGAAATGTATACAGTGCCGAAGTACTTGCAATAGAAGACAACAAGCCTCCTTCAGGGAATCAAATCACAGAGCCTTACCAAGAGGACACACTAGGTTCAATACAATTTTACCATATTGATGCATCTAATCTCCAACTCGATTTAGAAGTACACGAACAGAATGAAGAATCAAACGGTGAGGAAGATAACAGTGGCGATGAATTCGATGAGGAAGAAAAAGAGGAAGATGAAGACGATGATGGCGGAGACGACGAAGAGGAAGACTACTAGTTAATTATGGTACATGTTGTAAGCAGATGATGATGATATATATTTATTGTTGTAATTTTGAACAATATTTACAACTGTCTAATTAAATAAAAACATATATTTCTTAAAATAACTAATATGTTAAATTTAATTGAAGCGACGCATAATGCCAATATTCGTCGCTTAAACGTATTGAAGCGACGAAGTTGAACCTTCCTTGGTTATCATGTATGTTTCAAATTCGTCGCTTCATATATATTGCAGCGACGAGTTTTGAAGCCCCCTCGGTTACCTAGGAAGAGGCAAAAGTCATCGCTTCAGTGTATATTAAGCGACGAATTTTGACTAAGTTCGTCGCTAACTTTGTTGGTCATGAAGCGACGACTTTTGCGTAAATTCGTTGCTTCAGATCAATCTTTAATTTGTAGAATCATGTTCTTCTTCCTCATTTGCGTCTTCTTCCCATCTAAACCCAAAACCTCCAATTTCTTCTCTTTCTCTTCAAACCGAAAAACCCTTCTCTGACAACCCGAAACCCAAACCCCTTCTCATATCAAAAAACCCCTAATCTCTCTCAAACCCCCAAACCCTAAATTCAGCAAATTTTGGAGATTTTTTCCCCAAACCCTAACCCTTGGAAACCAAGATGGCACCCGGTTCTAGTGTCCAGAAGAGGAAGAAGGAGATGGAGGCGAGAAGAGAGAGGAAGGCGGAGGAAGTTGTCGCTCAAATGGCTGCTGCGGCGGCGGAGGCGACGGCGACGGCGACAGTGGCGGCGGCGGCAGCGGAATCGGCGAGGACGGCGCCAGAGGCGGGGACGATGGTTCCCATCCCGTCTCTGGAAGAAACCGATCCTTCGACGGGTGTGGGGGCTACTGGAGGTGGCGCTGACCTCGGGAGCGGCGGCCGCGATGGCGGTAGAGGGGGGCAGCGGTGGTGCCGCTGGAGGACCAGCTGGTGTGGTAGGCGAGGATGCTCCTCCCCTCAGCATTAGGACCAAGAGGGGTCCTCAGGAGCCGGGTATGCTGTTTGTGATTCGATATATTTCGGATTTTTTAAATTCATTCTTCATCCAGTGTGACTTTTAAGAAGCTCTATTTCTTCTTTTTATTGCTCTTTGACAAATTCATGTAATCATGTATTGTGAACGAAATAGATGCATTCTACTAAAAATTCTACACATAATTTTAAACTTTACAAACTTAGGAAAAATATGTCAAACTTCCTAGAAAAAAAAAATACTGGCACCGCTATATACAGAAATTATCAATGTACTTATGGTACTATACACTAGAACAACCCATTCAAAGAAGAAACAAAATAATGAATAAATTACCTTGACAGAAGCTTCAAGAAAGTAATCAAATATCACTTGACATTTCCTAGGTCCAAGAGGGATTACTAGATTTGTGTCCATCCATGGTCCATACCTATTCGAAACCAAGTTCAATAATAATAACTGCAATAATATAAAGGAGAAGTAACATATAGTCACAGCTATGATTTCACTTGGTTTGCCATTTTAGCCATTACTTAGTTTACAAATCATGAAATTGGGATAAATGAAAGGTGTGGGAAATCCACACTCCAACTTTTACAAACCACACTCCTCTTTTAACTTCTTCCTATATGAAAAGACCAAACGGCCCTTTCTTTTTATTTCTTTTAAAAAATCAACAATATCATATTTATAATTATTTTCCTTCGACAGAGCGTGGTGGGCCCATAATTTTATTTATTCAGCATATTGCATATACGTAATTTATCCTCTATACTTAAAGGTAAACAGTTAATTTTAGATCATTACAATATTTCTTCACAACATTTAATTTATTTAGACAATATTAGAATCACCGAAAAAGAAATAAAAGATAAAAAGGCAAAACTAAAAATCTTAAGAAACTTTCGAGAAAGACTTCCTAGAAGTAGACTAGGCTATTGGGATATAGTATTTAGATTTACACAAGGCATTCGTATAGCAGAAAGACAAATAGCAGAACTTGAACAACTACTGTAACAAGAACAAGAACCTCTTGAAATTTTGAGCCGCGGTTAGAAACCGTTGGTTAGATCCGTTTCAGTTGGTATCAGAGCCTGTTTTGCTCAAAAACAGGTAAAGTAAAGGCTTATGCCACAAAGTTGGCTCCTCTTAACCAATAAAAGAGAGCCAAAGCATCTAAAGAATTATCAAACCTTTTGCATAGAAAAAGAAAAAGAAAAGTGGAACTTGTGTTTTCACACAAGACACATCCAAGAAAACCAATACTCCATTGAATACGCTTGTAGAGTTCTAAACACTCTATACGACGAGCATATTCATCTCCAGAAAGAAATAGGAGTAGAAGAACTTGACCCTGCTAGGCCAAGTATAGTTGAATTTCTAGATCATTTATCTAGAAATAAGACTACTGAGAAAATAAAAGAACAACTCGAGAGATTTAATCTCAGAGTAAATCAGTTAGAAGAAATTCAAACCAAGATATCAAGGCTTGAGGTCAAGCTTGATTATCTTAAAGAAAAACAATATCTTTCAGATATTGAGAAGAAACTAATAAGAACTGAAAATCTTGCAAATAGTATTCATCAACAAGCAGTTGATCTAAAGGAGACTCAAGAAAACCTAAAGAAACTTTTAGAAACTCTTATATCCCGAATAGGATGAAGCAAAGAGTTGAGCTAAAAGTAAGACAAGAAGACTTAAAAGCTATAAGTGTTTATCTTCCAACAGAAAAACTTGCTGAAAACGTTGAAGCAATAATACATCAACAAAACTACAGCAATATCTACCTTCAAGAAATAGGGAAAGATATGGAAGAACAGTTCCAAGAACTAAGCTCAAAAATTTCTAGCCTACAAAAAGGTATAGAAAAAATGAAAGAAAATTCAATAGTTGAAAGAATCAACGAAGAAGCACTAGCACAAACTGTAGCTAGTAAAATCATTATACCACAGCCAAAACCAGAAAGTGGGTTCAATTTTAGTGAACCTAAGTTGTTAAAATGGAAAGAATCCAAAAGGGATATAAAGATGTTAAGTAGAGCCTTTAGCAAAAGACATACTGTACCAGCAGTACAGCTTGTAAATGCTCAAGAATTCGAGTACAACGAAATTGAATCTAGTGTAAGAGAAGCCTCAGCACCAAAATTTAGATTCAATGAGATTTATAAGAAAGGATCCTTTATTATGGATTCTCACAGATTTAAGATGTTAGAGCTAATAATACCAGCAACTGGTGGAGAAACAGACATCAGGCTAATCACTTCTAGAGAAGTGAGTGAAGCATTCCAAAGAAAATATTCTTACATGCACATTGGTGCAGTTCAAATTTCCATAAAACTCTTAGTAAGAGACGGTATAGACTGTTCGGTCTTGTGCATCCTACAAGACGACAGAATAACAGACTTCAAGAAAAGTCTGTTAGGAACAGTAGAAGCCTCACTATGCAACCAAGTTGCATACTTTAATGTTTTCCCAAACTTCACCACTCATCTGAAAGACGCAGCACACTGCCTAAGACTGAGAATCAAAACAGATGGGATTGCCATGAAACAAGGCATGATGGAACTTGCCGTTGACTATAGAATCTATTACAAACTAATGAGCTCCAACGTAACACCAAACACTAGATTTGTCAACAGCCCTGGTATTACTACATCTGTCCTTACCCAATCCTAGAAATAAGACTCAGCAAAAGCACATCACCAAATGGGATGAAGTATCATTCCCTAGAGAATGGAACTTAGCACCTCCTGAGAGGCAGATACAAAGTTCTAATGCTTCTATCTATGAAGATACTGGAGGAAAAATAAGTCTCCAGTTCCATAGGCATTCTTTTGCTAACTATGAGCAAGCAAGTACTTCAGGATCAATTCCGGAAGAATCTTTTGAGGAAGAAGAAGACTCGAAAAGACCTATAAGGATGCTTAGAGCAGAAGGGTTAAAAGAACTCTATAAGCAAGCAGAAACTTGTGAAACCTTAGAAAGGTTAGAAGAGATAGTTAAGAAAATTTCTTTAGTCCAAACTAAAAGAAAAATCCTAACTTACCAAGCGGCAGAAGAAGGAGCAAGTACCATGGATGCTGAAGTAAGTACCATGGATGCAGAAGCAAGCACTAGCCAGCCACCATTGGCATGAAACACTATCATCAATAAGATTACAAATAACCCTACCAAAATCATTAGGGAAGAAAAAATCAAACTTCCTAAAAGACAACCACCTACAGGAAAGATAGAAGAACGAAGTTCTCAAAAATACATCCCTACAGAACCTCACTGGGGACAAGCAATCTTTGAAAGAGGAGTTTACCTAGACCTCGATAAAGTCGGAGACAAAAGAAAAACTATAGATAACTGGGTAGCCAGTTTAAAGCTAACCCAAGCCCTGGTTCTATCCAAATTCCACTATAAAGAAGCACATGCTTACTATGAAGCAACCTTAACAGGAATAGTCCAGAAATGGTACAATTCCTTTAAGAGAAGTAGTAGTTGGGCAGATTGGGAAGCAAAACTAGCCAAGACAAATGAACCAATGGACTTCGCTATCCCTATATATGCACAATTCTGTGGAGATATAACGGAACACAGTGAGCAAACCAAAGAAAGAGCTAAAGCAAACATACAAAAACTAAGCATCTGCAATATGAGGTATTTTGAAGAATACACAAATGAGTTCCAAAACTACTATTGCACGATAGGAGATTTGGAAAACATAGATCTTATTAGAACATATTACAGAAAATTGCCAGAACCCTGGAACAATGCTGTAGCACAGTCTCTTGAAGAAAATCCTTTAGAATATTTTTCTATAGGAGGAATAGCAGAAAGAGTAAGAGATCTGTTAAGAAAACAGTGCACAGAAAATCAAAAGTAAAAAACTGCTAAGAAACAACTCAGAGGAGTTGAAAATATGTGCCCCAAAATCTTAGACACACCAACCCAATGGGGATGTCATCTCTACAATGAGAGAAAAAATAGGAGCAGATTTAGAAACAAAAAATACAATAAATTTACTTCTAAAAAGAAGTATAAGTTCAGAAAAAGCTCTGAACAAGATAAAGAAAAAAGATCTCCTAGAAAGATATTTTTTAAGAAAAGAAACCCAAACCCTAAGAAAAATACTTCTAGAGATACAAAGCCCTGTAGATGCTGGCTTTGCAAGGCCGAAGGTCATTATGCAAACGAATGTCCTAAAAAGGATAAAAGATCTTCTAAAGCCCTTTTAGCCGAATACGATGAAGTCGTAGAATACGCAAACATTAAAGGGTTTGAAGTAGCCTATTCTGATGAAGAGAATGAATCTGTATATTCTCTTGCAAACACATCAGAAAGTGATACAGAAAGCACCTCATATAGCTCTGAAGCAGAAAGTGAATATAACTATAGACCTATATTCATGTTAATCCAAAATTGGAATCAGAAAACTTCTGATAGTATCAGTCAGTTTACTCCAAGGCCTGGAGCTTTCACTTGTGACTATTGCAAGTGTGAAGATAATAGTACAGTACCCATGTACTGTAAAGAAACAGGAGAAACCTATCATAAAGAATGTTTCATAGCAGAAGTAAGGAGAAAAACAAAAGACCCTGAAGTACATACACTAGTAAATCAAGAATATAATATATTTCTTGATCAAATCCAAAAACAAGATCTAGAGAAAAACCTCGAGAAGATGAAGCTAGAAACTTCAAAAATTATAAAAGAAGAACCAAGTCCCTCCATAGCAGTACCCGAAAGTAACCCAAAAGAGGTAGAACCTCAGCCTATACAAGAAGAAGAAAGAACTATAAATCCTTTCATAGAATTCGCCAGAAAGGAAGAAACAATCCAACCAGTAAAACAAGTTCAGACAAGTATATATAGCAATTATATTACTATAGGTCTGAAATTTCCCAACTATAGGAAATACCATCTACATGCTTTTGTAGACACGGGTTCAGGATATAGCCTAGCAAAGAAATATGCTATTCCTGAAGAATATTGGGAAAAGCCTGATAGAGAAGCCACTGGAATTGGAATGGGAGAAAAGGCGTTTACAATGAGCTATATAGCCAGAAACGTCAAGATTTCGATAGGCGGAGGAACCTTTACGTTCCAAAGAATTTGGCAGAGTGAAGCCCAAGGGTCTGATATGCTGATAAGAAATGATTTCCTACTCCAGCAAAGAATCATACAAACCATCGAAATGATCGGGATTGAGAAGAATGATAAGTTCTACTGGGAATCCAGATTACTACATGCAGTCAGCATTGCAAGTAAAGGATTCACATAGCAATATCAGAAATCACGAGCCAAGCGTGGTGATCATAAACCACCTTTTGAACCGGTTATTCAGCCGGTATTAGCTTTGCAAGAACACCAAGAAATTGTGCAAAACGAAGCAACAACTTCGGAAGAATTAGAATCGGAGGAAGAACCTCAAGATTCAGACAGCTCGGATGGTGAAGAAGAATTCATCCGAGAACACAATCTAAAAGTATACATAAATAAAATAGAGCAAAAGAAAATCTCAAAACTCGTTGAGATAGAAAATCTACTGAAACCCATAATCAGTGAAGATCCTCAACTATACTGGGAAAGAGACCCAGTATATTGTCAGCTAAAAATGCATGATGCCAATGCAATATGCCATGTCAAAGCTATACCCCATTATAGAGATGAAGATCGGAAAGAAATGGAAAGCCAAATCCAAGAATTGCTTGAAAAGAAATTAATTAGACCTTCAGATAGCCCTCATCACGCTCCAGCATTTTTGGTTAGAAACCATGCAGAGCAATTAAGAGGAAAAGCAAGAATGGTCATAGACTATAGGGATGTCAACAAGAAAACTGTCAAAGATGGTTATCAGATTGCTCAAGTAAGAGTCATGATAAATAGATTAAAAGGAGCAAAGATATTCTCAAAATTCGATGCCAAATCAGGATTTTGGCAAGTAAGAATGCACCAAGATTCCATAGCCTTAACAGCCTTTGGAACTCCTCAAGGACATTACGAATGGCTTGTAATGCCGTTTGGACTTAAGCAAGCTCCATCTATCTTCCAAAGAAAGATGGATAACATATTTAAGCCATACTCAGACTTCTGTATAGTTTATATTGATGACATTCTTGTCTTCTCTAAAACTATGAATGAACATCTGAAGCATCTTGAGCAAATTTGCAAGCTCATAGTTCAGAAAGGTATCATCCTTGGAGAAAAGAAAATTCATCTTATAAAAGGAGAAATTGACTTCCTTGGCATACACGTCCAGGACGGAGAGATTCGTCTTCAAGAGCATATAGTAAAGAAAATAAGCCAATTCCCTGACAGTATCCCAGATGCAAAGTCTCTACAGAGATTTTTGGGAGTTGTCAACTTTGCGAGAGATTTTATTCCTCAAGTGAGTGGCCTCACTGCTCTTCTCTCTCCAAAGACAAGCACTAAGAAAAAATGGTCATTTACAACGGATGATAGCAACACCGTTAAGAAAATTAAAGAACTCACAAAAAACCTTTCCCCTTTGCAGTTACCTGAAGAAGGTGACCTGATCATTTTACAAACAGATGCAAATGATTATTATTGGGCAGGAGTAGTTTTAGCAATAGCACCTAATACAAATCAAGAAAAGATTTGTAAATTCCTGTCAGGAAAATTTAATCCAGCAGAATTAAATTATTCTACAGGAGATAAAGAAGTTTTAGCTCTAATTAAATCCATTAAAGGAGCTGAAGCCTTTTTAGGAAATAAGTTTCTGGTCAGAACAGATAATAAGAGAGTAAAAAACTTTAAGAATTATAAGCTTACAGATGCAGCTGATAGAGGAAGAGTTCTTAGATGGCAGATGTTTTTATCTCAATATGAATATGAGGTTGAAATGATTGCAGGAAACAAGAATTATCTGCCTGACGCTCTCACAAGAGAAATGACAATGTTCGAAAGAGATGAAGGCCGTAACCCAAGAAGTAGAAGGCCCGAACCAGAACCAGAAATCGAAGAAAGAAGAAGGCCCAATTTCGGAACAAGAGCTAGGCCCGAAAACAAAGAATCAAAAGACAAAGCCCTACTACAGAGATACAGAGATGGAGACAAGACTGTTGGACCGTTACATGATGGACCAGGTTACCAATATCTGGTATCCTACTCTCCTGCGGGACCCAGTAGTGCCCCTGAAAAAACTCAGCCTGACCCAATAAGAAAAGAAAATGATCCGGAAGATAAGCAGTCTTCCAATACAGAAGAAGAAACTGTAAATGAATATTTACAGCATCCCAGAGCTACAGTCACAACAGACTGGTTTCAAAAAAGACAGCCTTACAAGTCAAGAACCACTGACAGGACGACAGCATCCTTCAGGTTACCAGCAGTAAAAGGTCTGAAAAAAATCTTTAATCATCCCATGCGAATTTATGAAAGGCCAGTATTTAGAACCAGCAGAAATCTGCAGTTCAACCAGAGAATTATCATGGATAATATTTTAACAGCATCTCGAGAAAACAATGAAGCACTTGTTCTACAAGCCCTAGAAACTCTAGCTGAAGAATTCTGCAGCTACGAGCTAGAAAAAGAACAGCAGCTCAAGGAGAAGCTGGATACTCAATACCTTGAGAATCCTGAAAGTGCTAAAGTCCCACTTTTAGCCCTATCTGAGTCAGAATGGTTCAATTTCCATAATCTCTTAGGAGATTCCAAGAACCGAAAAGCTCTTCCATCAACCTTGCTAGTAGTAGCAGGTCCTTACTATGGAAGATATTTGATTGATGTTCAAGCAGAACATCCACAAAAGAACAAGTTGTGGTTAATCAAGAATGGCTTTGTTCATAATCTTTGGACAAAAACCAACGAAGACCTAGAAGGTCTCCCTGAAGCAATTTACCAAGCAGTCAAGAATATTATACCAAATGGTTGTATTCTGAGATTAAAATTCATTTCAACTCCTCCTGAATGGACCAGAGAAGAAGGGAGAAAGAGTTATATTTCTCCTTATCATTATGTCAGGATTATCCAGAACTGTGCCTCTCAAGCACACAAATGGTCATCAAGCAATGGAAGACCTAATCAGAGCATCTCTTGGATGAAAGCAATGGCTATAATTCTTATTCAGAATCTGATCCAGAAAGATGATGACGTTACCCTTCTGGCCAAAGGAGAAAAGATCATAGTAGCCAGCTATAATCATCCTCATCCAGAACACTGTGATTTATATAAAGCCCTAGAAAAGCGAGAGATTGATGGTACGTTAGCAACTACCACGTGGATAGAAAAATTAGAAAAAGAACCAGAATTCAAAGATCCATATGATTCAGACATAGAAGCCAAAGTTGAAGAAAATGACGACTCAGGAGCCTCTTTTGCTGACGAAGCGCTACACAACATCAATAATATGATGGAGTATTAGCAGCCGACGCTTCAGGACAAGAAGCTTTAGGTGAAGTGGAATCCAGATAGTGGAAGCCAGCTCATTTGTATGATAAGTGTGTAAAATAAAGTTGCTGCCGACGCTTAAGGACAATCTCCTTTAGGAAAAGTTGAAGCCAGCTGTTAAGATAAGGTTTCCTCCTGTCTGCTTTTCTTAATGGAATTCAATTCCGTTTTGAAATCTGAAGGCTATATAAGGAGTCTCAGAGCTCAAGAGGAGGCATTCGAAAGAAGAGTAGGGAGTAATCTGAAGCTTGAAGACCTGTGAGAAATTAGTGAGAGTTTGTATTTGTGAGTGTTTTAGTATAGAAAAATAAGAGTGAATAGTGACAGAGTGATTTCTTGCTAAGTCATCTGGTGTGGAGTGCTTTATTTTACAAGTAAGTTTGTATTTCAATTCCAGCATGAGTAGCTAAATAACTTTTAGCTGTTTACCCAAGAGTGAGGCTCTGGGTTATGTATATGAGAGTATGTATGAGTAAATAAACTTCTGTTGGTGTCCCCCATATCAGTCTTAGTTTAGATCTCTGTTTTTATAGTTATTTAGAATTCTCAAACCCCAGGTGGAGGATTACCTCCTAGGAGTGGTATTTTGAGATAGAATTTACTGCTTAACTTGAGAACTATTATTTATTTGTTTTACTAAAATTTTAAAAACTTTTCAAAACTAAGACAACAGTGATTCCGCCAGAATAGTAGCCGTTAAGACAGAGAGTCGTTAGGTGAAATTGGCATGATGAAGGTTAGTTCTTAGAATTGAAAGGTAATTAAGTTTAAAAAAAAAAAAAATAATAATAATAATAATAAATAAAAAAATAAAAAAATTCAAAGGGGTATTCTGGTAAGATTGCAAGGTAAGGAGTGCAAATCGTAATTCCAGGAGTGTATTTTTCAATTTCCTAAATGAAAGCATAGTACAAATCTAAATGGTAACCTATATAGTCCAATAATGACTTTCCCTATCACAGGTTACTGAATTCAAATCTAACTTATTCTTCACCTACTCTCATCTACTCCTATGTAGAAAGAATCTGTCAGCATCACCAACCCTGCTTAAAGAGTAATTTATGCATCACTAGGAAGGTAATCTATGATACTTCACCAGCCACATTTTCCATTGCTCCAGACTTGTAGTACTAACACTCTAGAATACATTAAATACATTATTACTAATTTAAAATGCAAAACCTACCAAATGACAAGGTTTTCAAATAGAAACCAGAACTTTTTACCAAGTATATATCCATACTAACAAGTGCAATTTCAAAACTCCAATATTGAAATTCGATGTTCAAGCTCACAAAGGCACGAATGCAGAAGCAGCAGAAGTGCAGAACAGAGTCTTTGTGCCTCCCAAATTTACTTTATTAGGTTTACAAGTAGGTTGGTATTTGGCTCTATCATCCTCAACAAAGTACATGGCAGATTTGTTGCATATATTCAGCATGTGAGGTTAAGGGCTATTAAAACCCTGAGGGTAATTCAGAGGATGCAATTGCTTTCCCGTTGAGTAATCAGAATGAAAATGCAAATGGTGATAGGCATATAGTTAAGATGACTAATAGTATCCGATATTTCAATATATGTGTGTTCATATACATGGTTCATGGGTATACATATATGCAAGCCAAAGAGATCTACCTAATCCCTAATCTATCCTCAATGTATGGCAACAAATTTCCAGAAAGCTCTTGGCTAGACAAGTAGACAGTATATATATGCATTTACCACTCGGCATAATCTAGCAGAATGAACTTATATCAGTAACGCTTAGATATTCTTGGCATTGAGCACTTGTTCTTCCTGTCATGATAAAGCTTCAGTACAACAGCTGCAGTTTCTTCTATTTCTTTTCCTGTCACGTCTGTAATCAGAATAACATGAACCAAGTTAGCTCACAATTGATACATTTCTAAAGCATTTCACTATAAAACCAATCAAGATCATACAACTATTCCTTTTTCATATACCTATATTTATCAGCAGCAAGTAAGATATGAGACAACCAACATTATAATCTTTGGTCAAGAAACAGTAACTGAATCACTCAGAAGTAATCATACAATGGTAGAGTAACCGCTGAGGTTAAGACCAGATGCTAGGTCTTTATGTGCATAAGGCACATGATATCCCCCATCTAAGTAGTTGTCACAGAAGACCTGAAAGATTATTACAGTATGTAGTAGAATCAGAACTGCATGCAGAATCGTTATCCTGCTCCGTTCCCTATTCCCTAATCGTTATCATAAATAGTCGTTTTGCTTTTCTTAATTTCCATACTTTTATGTCGACAACCCTTGTCTATTTGGGAACGTGATGATGAAAGTAATAAGTGACAATTAGATATACAAATGAATTAATTTAGTATAATATATTGTTAGGCTTTTATGATTCATATTATTCATTGTCATTTTCATTATAATTATATATATATGGCAGAGCTTGTTGATATGACAACGGGTCAGAAGCTGAATGGACGGTGTTGGTGGCATATATGGTACACCGCCAAGCATGTTCGGCGACCTCGTGGACCGTGCAACCGGTGTCATAGGTCCGAGTTCCGGCATCCGGCGGGTAGACTGCAACCCCGGCTATATTCCCAATGTCAGAGATCACCGGTGCTGCACCCGGAGGGCGTGGCACCGGGCTTCCGAAGTAGCTTCGTGGGTAGTGTAATGTGTAGTAATGTGGGTTTGTGTCCCACATTGGAAACATGGTGTAGGAGGAAGCCTTCCTTCTCTATAAATAGGAGGCTTCCCCCTTAGTATTAAGGATCTTGGATCCAAGGCATTCCACCCTTGTAACCTGATGGCTTATTAGCCACGCCTACTGGATTCCAAGTGGACGTAGCCGCGCCCTCCGATGGCGCGGTGAACCACTATACTTGTTGTGTATAGCTTTATTGTCCTGTATCTACTAGACCCCCGGGTTTAGGCAGAAACAATTGGCGCCGTCTGTGGGAACCAGTTCAAAAAGTTGTGTTGCTCTACCAGCTGGGTAGAGATCGGTTAATCATGCTCGTATTTATTCCATCGGGAAGAAGAAAAGAAGAGGGAAGCCCTGCTGTTGCAGCCCAGTTCTTGGTCAGCAGGCCCGGCCCGGTTGGCAGGCCAGCCCGGTCAGCCCTGCCCGGTCAGCAGAAGCAGGCCCGGTCAGCTCTGTCCCGGTCAACCCTGAGGCACTCCATGCACGTTGAGCTCCGGTGCGGTTCAGACTTGGCGCCAATTGTTTCTCCGGTGCAGCAGTCTCCGTCCGCCGAGCAGCTCCGGTGTAGCACCGCCGGCCCATCAGCAGTCCGGTCAGCGGCCATGGAGCTCAGCCGATCCGCGTGCAAGGCTCCGGTGCGGCTTCGTCTTCGGCGTAGCAGCTCCGGTGCAGCAGGTCCGTCCCGGGTTCGGCGTCCCGGCCCTGCTTCATCGTCCGGTGCGGCATCCCCGGCCCTGCTTCGTCCTCCGGTGCAAGTGCCCCGGTGCGGATCGTCGACCCCGGGGCGGCACGTCTTTGGTCAGCAGCTCCGGTGCGGTACGTCGACTCCGGTTCGCGTCGTTCCCGGTGCAGCAGCTTCCAGCAGTCCGGCCCGGTGCGGTACAGTTCGTCCCCGGACGAGAGCCACCGGACGAGTATTACCTGGACGAGTTAGCCGGATGGGGTCCCCGGGAGAGATGGGCCGGACGGGATTCCCCGGCCGGGAGAACGGGAGAGCGCCGGACGAGAGCAGAGAGTCCCCGAGCTGTATGTGATGCCGGGTGGAGCCACCGGCCGAGGAGGATGCCGGCCGGGTGGAGATGCCGGCCAAGGGAGGTGCCGGTCGAGCGGTGGTGCCGAGCAGGAGAGTCCCCGGTCGAGAAGCAAGAAGCAGAAGTAAGCCCGAAGCAGAGAGAGGAGCAGAGAAGAGAGAAAAATGGCGGGAAAGTAAGTAGGTTCAAATCAGTCCTGCCCGGTCAAAGTCAACCGATCCGCATCTTGGGCTGGGCCGGGTTTTCAGCAGCATCCGGTTCATCCAGCAGCAGTCCAGGTTTGGGCAGCTTCCAGCCCTGGGCCTTCCCATCTGGTCAGCAATCCTGGTCAGTTTCAGCAGCTTGGACACCCAGAAATTTTCTCTGGGCACCCACTGCTTCAAACAGCAAATCAACCTACAGCAATCTCCAGCAAAGCTAAGTTCTTTGATCCTTACAATTATATTTACTCCACTTCTATGCGAGTACTGTGCTATATATTTGGCGAGCATGTGAATTGTTTTTCCCGCATGATAATGAATGTGCATGCTTACCTGTTACATCGGTAATATTTAGCTTTGTTGTGCATGGCATAGTCTTTCATGTGTGGCTGGCCGAGTTCTATCCTCCGGGATCTTTTCCTCCGGGAAACGGTAAGCCAGTAACAACGGCTGAGGCATTCTACCGGTTATGTACCATTCAACCGGCTCTGGGGCATTCCAACGGCTAAGCCAACACTAACGAAAGACTTTGCATGACATCCTCAAGCTACACATGCCTTCATTTTATACGTGATCATGATTTATGTGTTCCATTGATATTTGTGGGCATATCATTGGTAACCCCGGGCAGTATTCGTATCACCGAGCGGTAACGAATAACAAACCCGGTGCTTGATTCTTGTCAGTGGCTTAAATTCTAATCATTTTTTTATTCTTATTTGTTTTATAAGGTACATATCATCCAGAGGCAAAAGGCGATAACCTCGAGAAGAGTCCAATCTCACTGGGGACTGGGGGACTGGAGGTAGTAGGGGTGACTCGGTCACCGCCTATGCTTGGAGGCGCAAGATGATTAAGTCCCCAAGTAAGATTGCACCCTTACTCGGGAACTTGGGGGACTTGTTGGTGGCATATATGGTACACCGCCAAGCATGTTCGGCGACCTCGTGGACCGTGCAACCGGTGTCATAGGTCCGAGTTCCGGCATCCGGCGGGTAGACTGCAACCCCGGCTATATTCCCAATGTCAGAGATCACCGGTGCTGCACCCGGAGGGCGTGGCACCGGGCTCCCGAAGTAGCTTCGTGGGTAGTGTAATGTGTAGTAATGTGGGTTTGTGTCCCACATTGGAAACATGGTGTAGGAGGAAGCCTTCCTTCTCTATAAATAGGAGGCTTCCCCCTTAGTATTAAGGATCTTGGTTCCAAGGCATTCCACCCTTGTACCACCGATGGCTTATTAGCCGGCTATAGTGAATTCCAAGTGGACGTAGCCGTGCCCTCCGATGGCACGGTGAACCACTATAAACCCTTGTGTTATTATTCTATCTTTATTGTCCTGTATCTACTAGACCCCCGGGTTTAGGCAGAAACAGACGGAACCCGGACAAGCCTGGCATCATAACCGGTACGAAGACCAAATATTTGGTGTCGCTGAACGGCGGGAAACCTCTGAAGGTTGACTACGCGGAACAACACAGGGGTCCGAGCCTCTTGAAGTGGAGGACTTTGATGTCCCGAGACATCGGGAGCGCCATCCGGAGCAAAGTGCCCATGCTTGCGCCTTCATATGCTGAGATGGCTGAGGAGCACCGAGATGCTCTGAGTACTTATATGGAGGTAAAACACAATTTCATACTAATTTCAAAAAACTATCTTTCAGTCATATATATTGAAATATGTTATTTTTAATGATTTCTTTGAAATGTTTTTTACTAGATGTTCTACGAGCTCCCTCCCACCGAGGTAGGCATGTGGAGATACATCGACGAGACCGCTGCCAAGATCTACAAGGACTGGAAGTACGACTGCCACACCCACTACGTCGAAGTGTCAAAGGCGACGCCTGCAGAGTTCATCCACCGACCCGAGCAGTGGGAGTACCTCAAAGTTCACTTTGAGGACGACGATTATATGGTAACGGAAAGTAATTAGAGGTTTTTTAATTTCATATAATAGATTTTGATTCTAATAGTTTGTGCATATTTTTGCAGAGGATGTGTGCCCGGAACGCCGCAAACCAGAATAAAGCAAAGGAGAAGGGGTGTGCAGTCAACCACCACTCTGGCACCACTCCCTATAGCTACCGGGTCGTTGCGAATGAGGCGAAAGGCAGTTTGGCGCCTATACTTCAGACAATCTGTGATGGTTATGCGCGATCGCAGAATGCGCAAGAGAAAGTGGTGAGTTTCCTGACGAGTTAGATGCAAGAATTCCTAGTTTTTAGCTTCTGATTTTTTTTTTTTTACAATTTATAACTATACAAACACAAACTTATTGGATAATATTTTTTGCAGGCAGCGGTCAAGAGGAAGATGGATGAGCTATGTGCTAGCAGAGCCAGTGATGTGGAGAGTGGCAGTCAAGTGACGGGTCCCGCTACCGTCGAAGAACAGATAGCGGTAGTGGACGAGTGTCTGGGTGGGAAGCCGGGGACGAGAGTCCGAGGTATGTACAAATCATAAAATAACAGTTTCTATTTTAGATACGAAAGAGAATTTAATTTGAATAATTTTTTGTGTTTTACCATCTTTGCAGGGCTAGGAGGTGCATTAAGATGCCCGGCAAAACCAAGAGGCGGTGCACGCGTGTTCAGCAACGATTCGGAGATCGAGAAGTTGAGGGCAGAAGTAGCAGACGCCAATGAACGTACCAGAATCAACGAAGAATGTAGAAGAATCAAAAAAGAAGAAAGCAGAATCGAAAAAGAAGAGATGCTGCAACGTATTGCAAGGATGGAGGCTGCCCTCGGCATGTCGACCAATCCGGATGCCAATCCCGCCGCCGCCGCCGCAAACCCTCTGACGATTGCCGATAAATCATCATGTGCTGAAGGTATGGGGGCAATGGACGTAGACTTAGATTAGGACCCTTCGTTAGTTTGTACTTGGAACATATGTACATAATTGTTAGAACACATTATAGTTTTGAATGAAATCTATGTATTTATAGTGTTTGTGGATATGTGATTTGAATGAAATGTTGGTTGGATATGTGATTTGAATGAAATGTTGGTTGGATATGTGATTTGAATGAAATACAGGTTTCAGAAGTGAATGAAACCATACCAGAATTCTGTTATTCTGTCTCTGTAACAAATATTGAAGCGACGAACATTGATCATTGTTCGTCGCTTAGAGTATAGTGAGGCGACGAAGATTCAACAAAATGTGTCGCTCCATGCCTATTCAAAATGAAATAAAGAGACCAATTCTGTTATTCTGTCTCTGTAACAAATATTGAAGCGACGAACATTGATCATTGTTCGTCGCGTAGATTATAGTGAAGCGACGAAGATTTAACAAAATGCGTCGCTCCATGCCTATTCAAAATGAATTCAAGAGACCAATTTTGAGCCAAACTTTTGTCGCCACAAGTACGGGGCGACAACCCAAAATACGTCGTATGGATTTTGAAGAGACGAGTCAAAATTCATCGCAACAGAATGCAAGCGACGCGTCTAAAGTGGTCGCTAGAGATCTCTGCCGACGCGTCAAAAGTCGTCGCTCTCTTCTGAGCGACCACTTTTGGAGTCGTCGCATAGATATATGATGCGACGACTTTTGAATCATTATTGGTCGCTTGGAATTGAAACGACGAATGTGAGACGACGACTTATTTCCGTCGGCAGGATGCTCAGGCGAGGACTTAAAGTCGTCACTTCGATTCTTACCTGCAGTAGTGGAAATTGCGTCGTCACGAAGAAAAAGATAGGAAATGGAATTGTGAAGGAACTGAACAGAATAAAATCACTTTTATATGTTCTGAAAAATGCTGGCTTTTTATATGAAATGTTGATTCCTAATCTTGCACGCACCTGTTCTTACCAGCTCTCTCTAATAATCTAATTTGGTACGTAGTAGCTCAGCCAAACATATATAAAGGTGTAATTAAGCTAGTACTGTACGTCATTAGTTAATTTCTAGTCCATGCCATCGATGATCAACTATTTCCTATAAAAATTTCCTCTAATTACGAGTTATGTATAGTTAGGCAGAGCTAACTAAGTCCATGCTTACTACCTATAAATTGTCGTTACGATTAACCTACAACAGAGAGTTATAGATAAATTCCTAGCTAGCTAAACCAAACATTTCTTAACTGACTCTCTAATATTACAAACCCAGAATCCCACAGCAGAACAACTAATCTTAACTAAGGATTGATAATGATCAGCATAGATGAGATGTCGGGAAATTGGAAATCTGCTTTACTATAAAGTTAAAGAAAAGAAAATATCGAGCTGATCAAGTAAAAGATCCTGAAGCCAAATTTTTCTGTTGGATGTAAATTACATCAATTACATACGTACATTGATTGGCTGCATTTGCCTTAATTAGTAAAGCAAATGGATTAATGGTGATCGATCCAGACATCCAGTTATATTGATCATGCATGTCTTTCTATATCTTTCCAAATGAACTTATAATGTTTTTAGAGACGTAAATTATCATCAATCAAGATTTTATGCTAAACGATATTCTGTAACTCTTCCAAAAAAAAACTAACTGGTGTATCTCTTGGTATAGTTTATCGGGTTCCACTCATATATTTGAAGCGAGGTACACGATGGATTGCATAATTAATAATGTATGAATCTATTAAGGTTGACGATAATTATTGAATTGAGTAGCTTCTTGATAGCTCGATCAATATACAAATTACAAACCTATATGAATAAGTCAACCAAGTGCAATAGATGAATAAAAGTAGATGAATCACAAAACAAACATCTCACCAAGAATAATTAGCAATTCAGAAATGGGAAAAATGCAATGCCAAGTTGCATTTACTTACAAAACATGAGAATACTGCATAAGTGATACGTACTAACTCTAGAAACGAATATCCTCCCCTCATGATCATACGTTGTTTTAGATTAATTTTCTATCAACGCTTTTCCGATTTTTTTATTTTTACTTAAGCGGTATTATCATCAAGAAATTACACAACATCAACCAATTCTTTTTCAAAATATAAATATTTGGATTAAGAACGGAGCCCTATTCTAGCAGCCCACTATGTGATAGATGTATGGCAACTATTCAGTCTAGTGATTTCGAGAATCGATCAAGTATCGAATCCCTGAATGACAGTAATAATTTCATTAATTTGTGAATTAAGGACACATACGTATACACATGTGATATATATGTTGTGTCGCATATATTTTGTATCCGGCAAGGTTGTTCATAGGCCGACCATTCATGGGTTCTATGCGAGCGCTAATAGTTCTGCGCACGTTAGGTTCTTGGCATGACTAGACGAATACTAGGTGAGATCTAAATGAAACTAGGCGTGATTAGGCGGACACGAGAGCGGGACTAAAGTTTAGACGGGTTTTAAGTGGGACTAGCTAGGCAGGACTAGGTTGGTCCTAGGTGAGAATAGACAGACTCTAGGTAGGTGGGTTCTAAGCGGACGTTTGGACTATGCAAATCTAGACGTAACTAGGCAGTTTGTAGGAAGACTCCAGGCGGGATTAGGTAGATACTAGACGTAATTAGGTGGGATCTAGGCGGAACTAGGTTTACTCTAGACAGGCTGCATATGTTATCCTCTCCCTTTAGAAAATAATCCTCCGAAGTCGCAAAGAAAGACGACGCTGCTCACTGACTCTTTTACCTTTTTGCTTTTCGGTGTGAAGCACCTCCATACCAGGCAGATGCTGGAAGCAGATCCATTGCACGTATACGGTGAAGCTATTAAACTAGGTCGATTGGCTGAGCACTCGGTGCTGCTCGGCAGAGGTCCAATATATACATACCTGCAGGTTTCGATACACATACTAGTAGGGCGGGCAATAGTACATAATTCCATTCCAACCAATTCATATACCAACCGTACCAAATACGTTGATATACCACTAAATCGGTACATGGTACACGGTACAGTATACTGTACCAACTTCAAAATATAGTACGGTAGGTGGTACATGTTTTTCCTATACCATGGTATACTGTACCTACCAACTTATACTGAAATAGTGAAAAATACATTTTTTTTCTTCTTTTTTTTCAATCGTTTTGAGAATTTGTTACTTGTTAGTACTTTAGAAGTTTGGTTATTTGGACTTTGCCATTCAGTTTGTGACTTTTTATTTGGTAATTTGGTTGAAGTTGTATAAGACTATGGAGTTGTGTTGTTATTTGACTTATTTCTTGTTACTTATTTGAATTTGGCATTTAAATTTTGGGCCATAAATATGTTGGTAGAAGCCCATTACCAACCGTACCAATTAGTTGGTATACCAACGTTATTGGATGGTATAAATGGTGGATTTTTCATACCAATCATATATTGGTTGGTACATGGTACTAGAAAAATAGAGTTGATATACCTACCAATCCAGCCCTACATACTAGCTAGTGGGATTACAATCTTACGTAACTGCGCAGCCTATCCTAACACAAGCTTTGTAAATTGTAATTGATCGAGAAACATTAATTACAAAATTCAATGAACTGGTCCTCAGGTGTGAGAAAGAGATAATGATTATCATAATAAGAAGCGCAATAGATTTAGGGTATCATAAGAATGTAAGAAAGAAGAGCGGAGAAGAAGTTTCAGACTTCAGATAATAGCTGGATCAGATCAAATTAAGTGTATATATGTGTGCACAACCCCATTGCCCCATTTCTAAATGCTAATCAAAGTAAGATATATAGATGAAAGAAAAAAAAAATTAAGAGTAGATCATGATCAAAGCTGATAATTGTAAGATGACCGCTTTACGCCTTTATTCTAATAAGGTTTAACACATATACTGTATATTGTTGATACCATATATGGTACACCGTAAAATATAAGTAATGACCTCGTAAACCGTCCACCTGGTGCGGTAGGTCCCGTCTCCGGCGTGCATTTGGTAGATCGACACCTCGACTATCTCACCATGGTGGAAGATCATCGGTGTCGCATCCGGAAGACATGATCCCGTGCTCCACAATAGGCTTCGTGAGTAGCTATTATGTTTATTTGTTCCACATTGGAAACATGTATTAGGAGGAAGTCTTCCTTAGTTATAATAGGAAGGCTTCTCCTAGATAGAAGGAGAGAATTCCACACTTGTAACATTACTAATGCTTATTGGCCGATGATAGTAGAATCTTGAGTGGATGTAGTCATGCCCTCCGACGGCATAACGAACCACAATAAATATTATGTCGATCTATCTCTATATTATGCTTTTTGTTTAGTCCTCCGGATTAAACACCAACACTTGGCGCCGTTTGTGAGAAGAGAACAGAAGGTCATGTTGAGCTTCCCGCGCAGTTGTGTTCATTAGTATTTAGTCCCAGGATAATCAACAATCGTTCCCGGGATCATGTGTAGCTGAACACTTTACCACCATCGGGAGGCTGCTTGCAGCTTAGACTTTTAGCAGCCCGCAGTGTCACAGGCCCAACTTTGTCACATCGGGTCCTGTAAGCGCAGGCGCAGCCCGCTCTGATACGTCCCCGTTGGACAAGAGTCAGCAACCCTGGTGCTAGGAGGAGGGAACACCACCGTATGCTCTGCACCATTTGCCTCCGGGTGGAAGATCACCGGTAAGTTCCGGCTCCCGGTGACCATCATTTGAGTCCACCCGGTCCCAATGACCTACGCCAATCAGCTCGCCTCCGGATGAATTATCTCGCCGGTAGATCTTCTCTAGACACCCGCTGGTTTGGGGGAATCCAACTTTTTCTTTATGCGTCAGAATATTATTTTCCAATTTGTTTGGTATCGTTTATTTTCTTGTGTTTTTATGTGTAATTGATTTTGTTGCTGCTGTTGTTTTTACTGAACGAGTGCGACAAAGTTACTGTGTGGATAAATATAAGTGACTAATGATGATGGGGTGGGGGATCTTGGAAAGTATATATGCAGTGCAGTATGTCTATGTATAAATATATAAACTGATGGAGGATGGGAAGAGTACTCGTTTATATGTACTGAGGTGAAAATGGTGAAATAGTAGGGCATTATTATGGCATATGATATGGCATGGGGTGTTTTAGTCGTTATCTTGCAAATTCTATCTACAAGCAAGCAAGCAGCTAAAAGTGATATATTGGATTGGGGAACGAGTTTCGACTATCGCCATGTGATGGTGGGCATCTTTTTCTTTTTGCGACTTGTTTCTTCTATATCTCTTTCGCCAAAATTATGTATGGTTAATTCACTTAATTGATCGAAGGGTTTCTGTTCGGCTCCCAGAACCGCAGGCCTCGGCTGAACCCAGCGCCTCAGTCCTAGCTAGCCCAATTCACATTTAGGCTCAAACAGTTTGTGAAATGCAGAAGAATTTATAAGCCTAGCAAAAGAATTTATTTTCAGGATTAAAATGGTGGCCGAGTGAGCTACCACTTTGAACCGGAAAGGGGTTAAGGTTAAAGTTTTCCCAATGTGATTCTTTACCATGCGGAGGATCGAACTAGGGACCTCTTTTAATACCAGGAGTATCTCTATAACATTCGTCAAACATGGTAGACCTAGTCCTAACCACTATTTTGCTAGTGGAAACAAATCACTGGCAAAATAGGATTAGAATTTTTTTTTTTATCAAAAGTAAAAAAAGACGATTATACCCTTAATCAATTGAATCAATGTAAAATAGACATTTACTAGGGTAATAGAGGGTTGATTGTTGACTATTGACTGTTGACCGTTGACCGAGAACGGGATTCCAGCGACCGTCGATAGTTGACCATTGACCATTGACCACTAACCCCCTACAAACCTTCTATTACCTCCTAATAGAACCCTATTGTCTATATTACCCTCCAATAGACCCCTATTGCTCCCCAATAGACCCTTATCGTCTCTCAATAAAACCATACTGCGACCGTTCAAAATAGACATCTATTAGGGTAATAGAGCGTAGACTGTTGACCGTTTATCATTTACCGGTGACTGACGACAGTTGACCATTGACCATTGACCGTTGACCCATTAAGCAGGGAAGATATATGAAAAATTGAGAGAGATATTTTAGACATAAAAAATATGAAAAAAGTGAAAAAGTAGGCAAGTTGGAACATTCTCTTACAGTGTTTTGTGCGAGTGTAAATTTCTCAAACCTTATTTTGCTAATGAGAAAGATTCCATCAAAATGGGTTAATGGGGAATGTTCCTTTTAAACTAATACGTATAGTTACAACTTACAAGTATATAAATTTGTTATCTGTACTATTTAGCCTAGTGACATAGTCTCCCATTCGTGAGTATGAAGTTTTGTACTATTTAGCCTAGTGACATAATTTCTCATCCGTGAGTATGAGGTTTTGAAATCATCGATAAAAACTAGCTTGACCAATATTTTAGTGTGTGTCCATTTTACCAAATCTAAAAAGAAATATACGGTTTTGCCCTAACCAATTTTTTAACCTACAGACTACCTCACATCTCTTCCTCAATCTCTCTTTCTCCAATGCGACGCCGATGTTTTGATATCGAACCTCCAACACCTAGGCTTCTCTCCCCGGCGTCGTTAGTCTGTCACCATCATCAGGTCCAAACCAAGCCGCCGTCAGAAGCGACAACCGACAAAGACAACAAGATCTGAGCCGCAAGAGACTCCGCTTGAAGCCGCGCCGAGATCGATCTCTGATGGAGCGTACCTGATCTGATATGACGAAGGATCTCATTTTCAGTCTCGTAGCAGTGTACCAAAACTGATATGAGGAAGAACTCGAAACGAACATCTCGTAGGACACTAAGAGGTGAGACGAATTAAAACTCCATATCAGCGAGGAGTAGAAGGAGATTACTACTTAATAAGGTGACAATTGATTTATCTTCATCTGGTGCGACTTGGCCTTAATCGCGTCGACCGGTTTGAACTTTGACCAATCAACTCAATAACCTCATTCCTATTTGAGATATTTACTATTTTGATACCTAACCAATTGTATAGACATGTGTGAATGAATCAAGGTGATTATAATGCGTGTTCTTTGGCAAATTGGAAATAAGGCCAATTGGTTTGCTCAATCTTCTTCCATCTATTATTGGTGATTATAATGCGTGTTCTTTGACAAATTGAAAATCAGCAGTAATTTGTTATTAGAATTACTAGAGGTCAGTATTTAGAGTTACTGATAGTATGTAATTTATCATTAGTGGTTATTAGAGGTCATTAATCGAGTTACTGATTATTAATAATTTATTATTAGGAGTTATTGAGAGTTAGTAATTGTATTACTGATAGTCAATATTTTATTATTAGTAGTTACTGGAGTTATTGAGAGTCAGTAACTTAATTACTGAAAATCTGGAATCTGTAAATTGCTTACTAGGGTCTGTAACTTGATTACTGGGAGTCAGTAATATGCTTACTGAAATCTGTCAGTTGCTTATCTGGGATCAGTAACCTGATTACTGAGAGTCAGTAATATGCTTAAAGTCAGAGTCAGTAATTTAATATTATAAAAATAATATTCCGGTGAAAACAATTGGGTGACCAGAATCCGACGATCGGAGTCTGGTGACTGAAATCCGGCGACCGGAGTCCGGTGACTAGAATTCAGCAACAGGAGAATATTAAATAATGTTATGGTGAAAAAAAATTGGGTGACCAGAATCCTGCAACCGGAAGCCGGTGATTAGAATCCGGCGACCGACCATTGGATGTCAGCGGAGTTTGGTGACATTCCAATAAAGTTTTCTATATCTTCAACTTTCTCTTCATATGAGTATATAAGGAGTGAGGATAAAAAAGGAACAAAAATATTAAACTTATACTAAGGTTGAAAAGATTTGTTAAAATGGATAATAAGAGTTGTTACTTTATGTTTAATTGGAGAAGAAATTAGAGTGTTCATTGGAATGGATAATAAATGGGTCAAATTTGTACTGAATGGATATTTTTTTTAAAAAAAATTGTTGTCAATTGTGGTGGAACTCTAAAATTAAAAAGCATCCCCTCAAAAGGTACCATCAATTAATTTTTGTTTTCTTCTGGTAATAAAGAATTGGATGAAGGAACTTTATTAAAAGGATTATATTCTTTGGTGATGATCGAATTGATGACTGAAAAAACCCAATTATAGGAAAATGCTACACATAGGTCGTCAGGACTCAGGAATAACCTGTAACCCAACACAAAGATAGCAAAAGGTACAATTATGCAACCAAAGATTGGAGACCCGCAAAGAAAATGAATTTATTTTGTTTCCAATCCACGTACTGTCCACAAAAAAAGGTTCATATTACATACGTACGCTTAGAAGTCAGAAGTGGAAGCCATTGATAGTCATCCCTCCATCGACGCAAATAGTCTGCCCTGTTATGTATGAGGCTGCCGGGAGGCATAGAAATGCCACCAATGCAGACACCTCTTCAGGCTCTCCAGTACGTCCTAACGGTGTTCGAGAGATGACAGCTTCCGAAAACTTTTCTTCACTCAAAATCTGCATTTGAAATGGAATCAGTACCGTGAGAATATACATGTAAGAACTAATGAACATATGAAATCAGTTCTCTTCGATATCTTACAGGTTCAACCAGAGGAGTTCTGATGAACCAAGGTGCAACACTGTTGATCCTAATCTTGTCTTTTGCCCACTCACAAGCCAAATTTTTGGCCAGTTGGTTCATTGCTCCTGAAATGTAATCGAGAAAATAGGCCACCACAATTAACCTTCAACTTTAAAATGTCCAAAGAAAACAACATATTACTAATTTACTATGTCACTGCCAGATACCTTTAGTTGCACCATATATACTCCCAACCTTCCCAACTGATACCACACCAGTAACAGAAGACATAAGAACAATGTTACCAGCTCCGGAAGCTTTCAGAAGAGGATGTGCAAGTTGGCACAAATTGTAAGTGGATTCAAGGTTGGTACTCATGATGAATGAGTAATCTTCAGATGTGTACTCAGTTGTTGGCTGTGTTTTATGAATAGTTCCCACATTGTTTATCTACAAGAGTAACAAGTAGTTTCTTCTTATATGTTCCTTGGTTTGTACTGCAACCTAGCTATGTGGTACTATTTTCAACTGATCAGTATGATGAATATATATAGTACTTACAAGGATGTTAAGTTTCCCATGAAACTGTGATGAGACCTGTGAATCAGCTCCTCTCTCTGGACTTTTGAGACCACATCACAGGCTGAACCAGTGACTTGATGATAACCCTTCTTCTTCCATTGACTCAAGCATTCATGGAGCTCGGCTTCATTCCGGGAACAAGTGTGTACACTTGCACCTAGACCAGCCAACTCCTCCACTATTGCATACCTAGAAACATAACATTCACTAGTAAACTACGCACACAAGAAAATGTCCACGTAACTCAATAAATTTGTGTAGGTGATCATATGTCGACCATAAACATACTACCTAACAAACAATGAGATCTAGATCTAGATATAGAGAACCTAGCTCGCAAATACATTTAGACGAACAAAATACTAAGCATATTCTTCTGAACTAAAGCACAAGAAAACATGAGGAAACTAGAAAGCGCGCAGGATAGATCGATAATGACCGATCGACATACCCAATGCCTTTGGTTCCACCAGTAACAACAGCAGTCATTCCTTCAAGAGACCACCTTCTGCCTCCGCCATTTTGAGCCATCTCGATCACTTTGTTTAGCTGTCTGCTACTGGGAGCACTATATATAATGTAGAGGACTGGAGTTTGATATATATTGTCAAGTATTGAAAATGAGCTAGTGTATCATTGGTCTGAAGGATGAGGCGAGTGTGGTGAATATTGATGCGTGTTGTACGCAACTAATTAAAGTCCTTCGGGTTCAAATCTGTTTCTGTCCTTCGAAACTTGTTGGGTTTAATTCTGTCCTTTGAAACTTTATCCACCAAACGATCACTGTTTTTTGGACAAAAATGTTAGATCAATATGAACTTATCACATATTAAATGATAATTATGCTTAATGACAATATCTACTTCTACATGGAAACAAATACAAAACTATATCCAGTTAATAATGATTTCGTGTATTAGATTATTATTGTAAGGAATCCTATTCATAGTCTAGAAGTAAGACAACTAATCAGTATTGTATCAGGAACCTAATTAGAAGACTTAACTCTCAAGGAATGTCCTTAATGGGAGGACTCTTTAGGGTTAATGATTCTATATAAATAGATGGTATTGGTCCCTGTTATCACCACGAGATATAGCGTAAGTTCTGTCCATTGAGAAGCTTATTGTGGTGACTAACAGAAGGCCTTGCCTAATACTTTTGTGTTTCAGGTTTATATCAATGGAAGGAGCTATGATTCATAATGATGGTAAGTTTACTCAAAGCTAAAAGTCTAACGATTATGGTTATGCATATGATCTATTGTATTGTGAACATTCAGAATTTGGTTTACAAAAAATATATACCGGAACTAAAAGAGAGAAGTGCAAGTAGTATACAAATTATCACCTTGTGTACATACATATACAGAATTTTCTGTTTGAAATAGATTCTTTTTACTAAAAGTAAAAGAAATAGTTGAAGATCGAATTAGAGTTGACGTTCGTTGCGACATGATGCAAAGTTCCTTTTATGACTAACATAGACTAGACTAAGGCAATCAGCAAAGATCACCTAAACCCCCTTGGACAACGTAGATGCAGTTCACGAAGTTTAGCTTTATGTAAATACATTCATATTACAATGTTAACGAAATTATTTGTGCTGTTTCAAATTTAAGGTCCTAGCCTTGGTAAGCTGAGGCAATTTACACTCATCCCTCCGTCAGCGCAAATAGTCTGCCCAGTTATGTACGAAGCTGCAGGCAAGCACAGAAATGCCACCAAGGAAGAAATCTCTTCCGGCTCGCCAGGGCGTCCTAAAGGTGTTCGAGTGTTGATAGCCTCAAGCATCGTTTCGTTATTGAGAACCTGCATATATGAAAGAAAGAAAGAAAAAAAAAGAAGATAAATAAAGTAAATACATGAACAACAATCAGTAATGGGAAATAAACTGTCTGCAAAACTAAAAAATTCATGAAAGAAATGAAGTATTCACATTACATCTTCAGCCAAAGGAGTTCGTATGTACCCAGGTGCAACACTGTTGATCCTAATCTTGTCTTTTCCCCACTCGCAAGCCAAGACTTTTGCCAGTTGGTTAATCGCTCCTGAAACATAATGAAGAAGAGTCATTGATCTTAACATTCAATTTCTGATATCAACATGTTTACTAGTGAAAAGTAAATAACAACCTTTATTGGCAGCATAGACACTTCCACCCCCATCAACTGACACCACTCCACCAATGGAAGATATAAGAACAATGTTAGCAGCTCCTGAAGCTTTGAGCAGAGGATGTGCAAGTTGGCACATATTGTAATAAGATTCAAGATTGGTTCCCATAACAAGTGAGTAATCTTCAGCTGTGTAGTCAGTTGTGGGCTTTCCTATACCGGTTCCTACATTGTTCACCTGTGCAGACAAGCATGAAAACCCTATACCTGATGCATCTGGTAGGTAATTGATATATCACACACGCTATAAATGGAGTACTTACAAGGATGTTTAGTTTCCCATTGAAGAGTGATGAGACCTTGTTCATGAGCTCCTCTCTCTGGGACTTTGAAACCATATCACAGACTGAACCAGTGACTTGATCGAAACCCTTGGTCTTCCATTGATTCAACCGCTCGTTGAGTTGAACTTCGTTCCTTGCACAAGTATGAACCTTTGCACCTAGCCTCGCCAATTCCTCCACAACAGCATATCTAATAATCACATGAGGTAGTAAAATTATATTACATATGTGATTTATGCTGTCTAAATTGAAACAAATCGAACTATATTTCAGATATGAAAGACAGTTGTTTGATGCATACTCATGAACTTTTTACTAACTCAAAATAGAGTATAAATTAATGTCGGCTGAAGAACAATTAATACAAATAAAACCAAAGTGAAATTGAAGGAGAAGACTAACCCAATGCCTTTGGTTCCACCGGTGACGAGAGCAGTCATTCCCTGAAGAGGCCATCTTCCATCTCTGTTGTCATTACTAACAGGATTATTTGCTTGCGCCATCTGCCTGGCACTCTCTGTTTCTTTCTTTTCTCGATGGACAAATGCCAAAAGGATATTAAATTATTAATAGAGCTTCTGGTCAACTTTACGAGACTCTGATCCTCTCCTCATGAAGTCATCTGCGTCTTTCATGAGACACATATCTCACCAAGCCACTTAAGTGAAAAAACGGATGCTCAAACTTAATAATGCAAGAAGTTTGGTTGTACTTGTGGGTTTTGTTCGTAATTTATTTTTCTGTCGAAAAAGAAGAACATGAATGATGCACCATCATTTTCATTGCTTCTGGAAATCTGGAATGGTCGCAATGGATCATCACGTATGTTAGATCGATGATCAGAAATGATGTTTTTTTTTTAGAATTAATTTCAGTTTACCTACTTGAACTTTAGCTCAATCATCATTTCAATCCCTGTATTTTTGATTTCAACAGCTACACCTGTACTACTCTAAATTAATCAACTAATACCAATTTTGTAATTTCGTCCAAACAATCTATCAATACCAAAGGTTTTTTGGTACCACTTTCCTACATTAATGCACCGTTATCATATTACGAATATAAACAAGGCTAAACAATTCATATAATCAAGTTGAACAATAGAAAACAAATCATATATGGTGATTTCTTTTTATTTTACCATATATGATTTGTTTATTTTCTATTGTTCAACTTGATTATATGATTTGTTTAGCTTTATTTATAATCGTAATATGGTAACGGTGCATTAATGTAGGGAAAATATACCAAAAAGCCTTTGGTATTGATAGATCGTTTATACGGAATTTACAAAATTAGTATTAGTTGATTAATTTAGAAAGTATAGGAGTGTAGTTGATGAAATCAAAAGTATAGGGACTGAAGTGATGATTTAACCAAAGTTCAAGTAGGTAAACTGAAATTAATTCTTTTTTTTAATAGCACTGGAATCATTGATCACCAAAGCCAACTGTTGGTGAAAGGAATTTCTCATTTTCTCTGACCCACAAAAGTTTTTTTTTTGTTCTTTGTTTTTTGTTTGTTTTATAAGAAGATAGGTATGTACAGGGGCGGAACCAGGATTTAGATATACCTAGGACTAGATTTAAGAACAAGAAAAATTGAATTTTTTTTTTTGAAGTTCGGAACCCAATGGTTTTGATCATCAAGTGATGGAATCGATAGAGAATGGCTTAAAATATCATTCACGGAATTCCCAATGGAATCAGTAATTTCCACTTTCAATCTCATGATAATTATTCTCACTAACACTCGAAGAAGTGTCACTCTGAAACCATGAATTTGTATATCGTTTGGGATTCCGGTTATCCGTCATGATATTTAATACACCTATAATGAATCATAGACGGAAAGCACATGTTTAGGTAAGCTAAACTAATGCTGGTTTCAACTTCACTCTCTTCTTCTAAACAAAAAGAACAACCAAATAAGAAAGAATAACAGAAGAAAGCACAAAAACAAGGTAGGCAAACAAAAAATTAGGCACATACAGGAACATCAGTTAACAGAGCCACCAAAGCACTTAAGGCGAAACATAGAACGGAAAAGACAGCTAAACCTGCTACCTGTCAACAATTTAATGTATCCATGCCTTATTAGCCATTAATATATATTTACCAAATCCAATGCTTCATGGGGCAGTTTGACATTAATATGTGTTAAGAGAATGGCAACCTGCTTCAAATGAGCTTTGATATGCATGGGTGCATATCCACACATTTACATGTTTTCAGGAGTATGTATGTATGCACACATATATGCATGCATAGAGAGTCAACTACTATGAATGCATGCATAGAGAGTCAACTACTATGAATACATGCATATATACAGATACAAACCCTATGAGAGTAATTAAGCATACAAACTTTGGTTGCTGAGTTAGTTTCCTTAGTTATGGTCAAATGTGATTTCTCTACGAGACCAACTCCAGATAAATGCTGATTCTATGACATTTATACTCTGGTAGACCAATTCTCACCATTTGTCCACATTTGTGAAGTCTTTACAATGTCAAATTACGTAAGAGGAACAGGTCAAGGCTTAAGGGTTCACATAGTCAGCTGTGTCAGCTCCAAATGTAACCAGCTATCATATTTGTTTGTATCATGTGTGTGTGCATCTGTGTCTGATTCTTTGTATGTTTTTACTTGTGTATGTAGCTTTATGTCTAAAAAGAGAACACTTCAAATCTGAATGTAAATAAGAATTAATACTAAGCATGAATCCTCACTTACTTTTTGTAAAGTCCATCCAAGTTGTGAATTCCTCGAGTGAATCCTAATTAACTGTGAACAGTAAGTAAAAACACATCACAGTTGTTTCTAGAATAGAACTTCATAAACATCACCAAGAACTACCCTATTTCTCCAAAGTTGATGCAATTTCAAAGCTTTCATAAACAAAATTATGCATATTAATAAGAAGGTACTAATCTGCATGTAGACTTTCATAAGTGAGAAAATTGAGTGATGTTCAGCTCAAAAATAGCAAGTTCTGCGATTGTATCAGCACAGACCAACTGTTTATAATATGCCACAGACCACCTGCTTCAAAACTTTCTGACTTCAATTGGCAATGCTATAACTTCTAAATGCCACTTAAGCTCACTATTTAACATTCAGACCAAAGCAAAAGAAAACGCAATAACGCATTTAACAGTTCACTAAGACAATCAAAACCAAAATCCTCCACCTCAAAAATGTATAGTAAATACAAAGTCCAGTTCCAATTCTCAAACCATGAATCCCACACACAGTCCTTCTCTTCCTCTTTCTCACAGCCCCTAAATTATTGTGAATTTGTGATACAGTACTACGAATTGCAAGATGGCTCACCTGTAATTTGGAGAGGTAGGACTGTATGGGCTAGCAGGTGAGTGAGGTGACAATCTTGGACTGCTCGGAGCGGCAGCCAGCAGGGTCGGGAGGAGCGGGGGGCGGCAGGGTCCAGACGCAGGGCTTGACTCAAAAGACGCAGAAGAGTGAGAAGGTGAGAAGAGGCAGTGACAAGAGCCGTCATCCCCTGAAAAGACCATCTTGCATCTCTGTTGACATTGCTAACAAGATTATTTGCTATAGTCATCTGCCTAGCTAGCCCTCTCTGTTTCTTTCTTTTCTATCTCGATGGCCAAATTATGAAGATATATGCAAATACGATGAGGATATAAATAGAGTTGTTGTTCAAGTCCTGGCTCTGCAGGTCAAATTTGGTGTTCTTTTTTTGATGATGCGATACTTCTCTGACCAGGTAGTATGGCTTTTTTTATAAAATGATGAAGAGTTATTTGAACAGAAGTCAACATGCAATAAGCTATGTGAACAGTACAGTATTAGCTCCAAGTCAAGATCCTTGGGGATCGAGGGTGGGTTTCGATGCGATACAATACCACACTAATATCTCATACCCAACTTAACTTTACCGACTGGCTAGTAGAGGGAGTGTCGGCATTATGAGACTTGTGGGTGTGGCCGCTTCTGCACAACATATCATTGATCACTAAGCCAACACTTCGTGAAAGCTCTGACCTACAAAGAAGGTATGTATTTGTTTTTGAAGATCTGCTATGTATGAAGCAGCGCACCGGCCTAGCTAGAAACAATACAAGTGTCGTAGCAATCACGTAATAACACCAAGATCGATTGTACTAGGATGTAGATCTCAGTGGAGCCAAATAACGATGAAACTTGGCACACCATTCGGCCGCGAGCTCCATCTACTCGATTTTTATCTTTAGATCTTGACCCCAAGGCTTGAAAATCGAGGACCTCACTTTATATTTGGACTGGGACGAACCAGAATTTCAGAAATACGTACATGACCTCAAAAGGATCGATGTTTATGAAATCGTAAACACCATGCAATGAAATTGAATCAGTACAGACTGCAGAGTAGTAACTAAAGAATATTTAAAAGATGGTTATGAATATTACTGTGCAACCAAAAGTTGGAGATATATCGAATACGAAAAGGACATGCATGGTATAGAATATAGATGGCAAACATGTCTATCATTGAAACGCCTGCGCTCACGAAAACGTAACAATGAAAAATGCAGATATCAATATGATATTTGCTTAATTGTTTAGGGTAGACCGTCAACATGATATCTATGAAACTTGGCTTCAAGTACTATTGCTCTTGTGCAATGCCTATATTATTTACTGCTATAAGGATCACCATATGTGACACACACGACAGACACACACGACAAACACACATTATGTAATTAGTTTTGAGCAGTACTGTTGTGCAAATCTCAGCATATATAAAAAATTCATTATGCTTGAAACTGGAAGCCATTGACAGTTATCCCTCCATCGACGCAAAAAATCTGCCCTGTTATGTATGAGGCTGCAGGAAGGCATAGAAACGCCACCAAAGCAGACGCATCTTCAGGCTCTCCTATACGTCCTAATGGGGTTCCAGAGATGACAGCCTCCATTAACTTTTCATTATTCAAAATCTGCATGTGAAATATAATCAATACGGTGAAACAATACTTAGGTCTGCACATTGAAATCATTCATCTGCGAATTTAACTTACAGGTTCAACAAGAGGGGTTCTGATGACCCAAGGTGCAACACTGTTGATCCTAATCTTGTCTTTTGCCCACTCACAAGCCAAAGTTTTGGCCAATTGATTAATGGCTCCTAAATTGAATAGAGAAGATGTCGACCGTCACATTTAGCCTTCAATTTACAGTGTAAATTGTTGCATGTGTGTGTGTGTGTATATATATATATATATATATATATGGAAAGTGTACCTTTAGCTGCAGCATATACACTCCCAGACCCTCATATTGATACCACACCAGCAACAGAAGATAGACAAATAATGTTACCAGCTCCAGAAGTCTTGAGAAGAGGATGCGCTAGTTGGCACATATTGTAAGTAGATTCAAGATTGGTACTCATTATGAATGAGTAGTCTTCAGTTGTGGACTCATGAGTTGTTGGCTTTGGTATGTAAGTTCCCACATTGTTTATCTACAAGATGTATACTTCAGTCTCTTCTGTCATATTCTCTACTACTATCAGGTTCGAGCTCTATCAAGCATCTCTAATAATGCTAGTCATATTTTAGTTAAATTTTAGTCAAAATAGTTTAAAAGTCATTTTGGCTAGCTATTTTATAATTACGTTTATATCGGTTCTCTCTATTTTAACTTGAATTAAAATTAAAATATTAATTACATAAATAAAAAGTGGTTTAAATGTATATATAAATTATATATAATTACATATATGGAATACATTAAATTTAAATATTTTAACTTTTAACTATCACGCTCTTCAAATTTGGCTAGCGAGATAGATAAAAAAATAACATAGAGTTATAATAGCGAGTCTGATATAACTGTTATTTTTTACAAAAAAAATAAATATGCTCTCTAAAGTAGCTAAAAAGTTATATCAGATAAAACTCATAACGTACCGTACATATATCATAACGTACAAGTAATACAACGACTTAGAGTGATTCGCTCCGTCTTTTCCGGAGTTGAGAATTCCAAAACCCTAGGTTTTGGTGTAGAGTGGCGGCGACCCTGGTGGCTCTCCGACTGCATTGAAGACGTCGTCTTCTCCTCCGGTATCTGCGACTGAGCTTTGTGTCGCAACACGTTGGTTGGCAGACAATCCTCGTGTTAGAGCGACTGAGGAGTTTTGGTGTGGAAATCATAGGTACGGTGTCACCCTCTCAGGGTGTGTCGTCCAATGATCTTTGATCGGGATCTCGGTTTAGGTCAGTGGTGGAGCACATAGTTTTTAGAAAGCCGATTGGGCTTTATAGCAGCGGCATCAGCGAGTCGTGTACCTCGAAGACTAGCGGTGGCGGTGTCTGATTTTTAAGGTGGTTGCAAGACAAGCATAGGCAGGGTTGAGGTTTCTCCCCGGCGAAATCGTCATGAGGCTGGGATTGGGAAGACCCCCGGATTGAGCCGGTAGTCGACTGCTCCTCCGATAGGATCACCGTGGTCTGGCCGGCAGGGTGACGAGAGAGAAAAGGGTCTGCTGGTTGGGTTGCCGATATGGGGCTTGGAGGGCAGGGCCCATGGGTCCCATTCTTCTCTCTCCTCCCTCTACAACTGGCTCGTCGTGAATCTTTTGGAGAAGATCCCTCATATTCCAATTCTAAAGATAACTCTTCGATGAAAGGTACACCAATTGAGATCCTTCGTAGTGTGAGTTCTTTAGTTTTTGCTTTTAATTCCTTTATGTCAGTTTTGTTTTTTAGACGCATTTAGAACTTTTTTCTAATAATTAAGCGTCTTTTGTGCGTATTTAATTTCTTAGTACACTACCAGAAAAAATGCCTTTACCGACGAAAAAAAAAACGGCCGACGACATACTTTTTTCGTCGGCTATTCCTAAGAATGGCCGACGAAAATTTTTGTCGTCGCTAAAAAAAAAAATTCGTCAACTATTCCCAAAGAATGGCCGACGATTTTTTCTTTCGTCGCTAAAATTGAAAAATCGTCGGCTATTCCACAAGAATGGTCGACGATTTTTTCTTTCGTCCCGAAAAAATATTTTTCGTCGGCTATACCCCTATAATGGCCGACGATTTAAAGTTTTCGTCGGCTATACTCTGAAAGTATAGCGGACGAAAACTTTTGAAAGTTTGGCCGACGAAATTGACATTTTCGTCGGCTATAAGTTTTTATATTTTCAGATCTGGACAGCAGCTGCTCATTTAAAAAAAAACGGGAGAAAGAGTGAAAAATCGGTGGGTATTGTTGAAATCCGTCCTCTCTTACATTGTTGAGCTATATATAGGTACGTGCATTTGTATATATGTTGATTTTGAGTTTTAGTTGAGTTGATTTTGAGTTTTAATTTAGTGATTTTGATTTAGTAAGTGATTTTTTGTTTTGTTGTTGTTTTAGTGTTAGAATGTATGTATATATGTTGATTTTGAGTTTTAGTACTTGAGTTGATTTTGAGTTTTAGTGATTTTGATTTATTAAGTGATTTTTTGTTTAATTTGTTGTTGTTTTAGTGTTAGAATGTATGTATATATGTTGATTTTGAGTTTTAGTTTAATTATGTGTTTTAATTTGATGTTATTTTAATTAGTGTTAAAATATATATATATATATATATATATATATATGTTAATTAATAGTTGTTGATAGTGTAATTAACTTAAATAATGGTTGATATATAGTGTAACTTAAATAATAGTTGTTAATTAATGATATATATATATGAGTTGATGTTGATAATAATATATATTGTAATATAAATGTGTTAATTAATTTCTTGTTAATTAAAGTTATACATATATATTATTATCAGGCTATATATGGATCAGGATAAGAGTTGGATTTCGCTTCCAAGGCATGACCGACGATACACTACAGGAGTTGTGGATTTTTTACAGTTCGTCGAGGAAAATGCAAAAGGGAATTACCATTATTGCCCGTGCAAGAAATGTAAGTGTCGCAGTGATATGTGTCGATTTCCGATTAGGACAGTATGGGAGCACCTAAAGAGTAATGGGTTTTGGCCGAAGTACAAACGTTGGATATATCACGGTGAGTCATCATTAGATGGATCGCATGATCATGGGCAGTTTTTTTAGGCGGGCAGTAGTAGTACATCCAACGATCCAACGATCCAACAATGGCATTCGTCAACGACGTGTTTCCTTTTGAAAGCGGTGTACGTGGGGAACAATATATGCCTGACCCGGTGCAGCCGTTCCCACAAGTTGTCAACACTGCTGCCTTTGACAAGTACAACAAACTGATTGCATTGCAACAGACCCCTGTGTCTTCAAGTTCTGAGAAGACAGTTCTTCAAAGTGTGATGGAGGTAATGAGGATTAAAGTCGAGACAAAATCGAGCATCAGGCAAGTGGATGAATATCTACAGTACACTTCTTCGTTGTTGGAGGAGGGTCATCGTAATCCTATCAATCACCGTAAGGTCCGAAGTATCCTCAAAGATCTAGGGCTTTCCTACATTAAGATCCATGCATGCGCATTTGACTGCGTTCTCTTCTGGGGTAAAGATGCAGAAGGGAATGACCTTACTAGCCTTGACGCATGTCCGATATGTCAGTCTGACCGATATAAGTTGACGGGAGCAGGCAATAGGAAACCTGTGAAAGTGCTTCGGTATTTTCCGTTGAGAGATAGGCTTGAGCGGTTGTACATGTCAGAAACCACCACAAAAGTTATGAGATGGCACGGTGAGCGGGACGCGGGAGACGCAGATATCATGACACACATCTCTGATGGAGCGGCTTGGAAGCATATAAACAATGAGTTTCCTAATTTTGCGTCAAATGTCAGAAACGTCAGGCTCGGGCTCTCAACCGACGGGTTCAACCCTTTCGGCAGCATGAGTCTTTCATACAGTATATGGCCGGTGGTTTTGGTACCTTACAACCTTCCTCCGTGGATGTGCATGAAGAAGGAATATAATATGTTGACGTTGTTGATTCCGGGGCCTGGTTACCCAGGGAAATGTCTCGATGTGTACATGAGACCATTGATTGAAGAGCTTAAGGTGTTGTGGGACGTTGGTCATCCCACTTTTGACAAGTACAAGAAGGAGACGTTCCAGATGCATGCCATGGTTATTGGTACCATCAGTGATTTTCCTGGTTATGGGATGTTGTCGGGCAGCGTTGTTAGGGGATACAAGGCTTGTCCAGAGTGCCTCAGCGATTATGGGAGCACCCCTCATTGCAACAAGATATGCAGAATGGGTCATCGCGTGTTCGTTCCGGCGGATCACCACTGGCGTTACGAGTCCGCCGCATTTGATGGAACCGAAGAACACGGCCGTCCTCCCAGAAGATGGACGGGAAGAGAAATTTTAGCAAGGCTTAATGAGTACGATTTTGGGCCCCTCAGCAATCATCCCGATATTGTAGCGGAAATACCTGAAAGGCCTGAGGAGTACAAATTCTGGACACATAAGAGCATATTGTGGGAACTCCCGTACTGGTGTGAGTTGCTGATCCGTCACTTCCTAGACGTTATGCACATAGAAAAAAATGTTTCTGAAAGTGTGGTGGGCACAACGCTGAACTTGGAGGGGAAGACGAAAGACGGTCCTAAGGCTCGCACTGATCTGCAAAACATGAATATCAGAAAACCACTATGGTTGAAACAAGGGAAGAGAAAAATGCCTCAAGCTCCTTACACCGTCAAGCCTGAGCATAAATCAGAAATTTTCCATTGGATAAGTCGGGCCAAGTATCCTTCAGGCTTTGCTGGAAATATAGCCAAGTGTGTCAACAGACAATTCAACAATCTTTACGGGTTGAAAAGTCATGACAATCATATCCTGCTACAACGTCTCTTCCCTATTTTCATTCGACCGTTCCTTCCCCGTCACGTTGTGGAGCCGTTAGTAGCGTTGGCAAGATTTTTCCAGAAGGTATGCACACGGGAAGTGAAAAAATCTGCCCTCCGGGAAATGCAACAAGACATCGTTCATATCATGTGTAAATTTGAGATGATATTTCCTCAAAATTTTTTTCGACATCATGCCTCACCTCATGATCCATCTTCCTCGGCAGTTGTTGCTTACCGGTCATGTGCACTTCACTTGGATGTATCCGATGGAAAGGTACGTATTTTACACCTTATGTTAATTTCTTCATCAATATATGTGATTTACTATTAATGTACTATCATAACACTTTAAAAACTTGATTTATAGGCAACTTGGACAATACGGGTGATTTTGTCCAAATCAGATCCGCACCTGAAGGATGTATAGCTGAAGCATATATTGCGCACGAGTGCGTCACCTACATGAAGCTGTATTTAGGAGCGTTAGAGGAAAGCATACCGGAAGATGTACCTTCACAGTTCAATCTTTCCATACTCTCCGACGATGTTGTAGTCGGTGGAAACATGCCAGTTTCCTACAAGTTGAAAGATTATGAGGTAGCCATTGCACATTGGTGGGTACTAATCAACTGTCCAGAAGTTCAGTTTTGGAAGGACATGCATCTACACTGTGATGGAGTAGCAGGTGATCTCGATTACCACAACCGGACATTCGCAGAGTATTTCGGCAGCTGGGTATGTAACTTCACCACTATTCTATACGTGTTTATATATTATTGTGTATAATTATTCATATTTATAGTTGATATATTCTGATGGTTGCAGATGGACCTTATTCAAAATGATAATCACCCTAAGTGGTCGCATGAACTCAGACTTCTGGCGATGAAGCCGGTCTATGCCAAAGTTCATGCGACGTGCAAGGTGAATGGTGTGTTATTTCGATGTGAAGAGAGAGACCTCAGACTGAAAACACAAAATTCAGGGGTTATGGCACATGGTGGGGATGATGGAGTTGACTATTACGGTGTTCTCCATTCAGTTGTGGAACTGCATTATGGGGAAGGCATGAAAGTGCACCTTTTCAAGTGTAGATGGTTTGACACACGGCCGCAGAGCATGAAAACCGATCAGTACGGCATAACTTCTGTGAACACTAGTACATCATGGTATGAGGACGACCCGTTCGTTTTAGCCACATGGGTGAAACAAGTGTTTTATCTTGATGATCTCGCCAAGGGTGACCCGTGGAAAGTAGTCAACACTATCCACCATCGCAACATTTACCGGGCGTCTACACTTGGAGTGGCTGAAGAGAACGAGGAAGGGGGCACCGCGTATCAAGAGCCCAACTCTAACGATATTCCTGACTCCTCTTTTATTCGCCTAGACACGCCGGTGCGAATTCGCCGAGAAGAGCCACTGCTTGTTGATGTTGATCCAAATGAAGAAACTAACGAGGACTCTAGTGGTGAGGAAAGACATAGATTACCCCTATCGAGCAATTCAGAAACCGAAGAAGACTCATCCGATGATTCCGATTACAATCCGACGGATTAAGTAATTTAGATGATGTAATCCTTTCATTTTTAATCCACTCATTTCTAATGAACGGGCGTCGGGATGAGCCTCCCAGCTAGGCTGGATTCCAAACCCCTTAAAAAAAAATTTGAAATATGTTGACTGTTGGGTTTCTGTTTTTTTATGTTCAATTTTGGTTATATATGAACAAGACATAGGCATACGGGAGGTGTAACACCACTGATTTTTTTATTTTTTTCAAAGAATGGCCCACGAAAAATGCATTATTTCGTCGGCTATACTAATTATAGCCGACGAAAAATGCGTGATTTCGTCGGCCATAACTATATTGAAAAATACATATTTTATTTTTAGACAGAAAACGACAAAAGAATAGCCGACGAGTACTAGGTTTGATTTCGTCGGCTATGATTAAAAACAAAAACAAAAAAAGAGCAGCTTCCATTTTCTATAACTATCGACAAACCATTGCTTCATCCTTCAAATGCGAATGTGTCGTGAAATAAGATATGACCGAAATATTGAAGTATGCACACGGTTGAAAAATGAGAAGATTCCGACAAAATCTGTGTGTCGAATTTTGCGGTTAACTGTTTTTTACTTCCGTTTTCCTATGGGTAGCCTGACGGTCGGTAAATGTTTTGAGGAAAATTTTTATACGATTAGTTGCGTCGCATCGATTTGAAACTATTCTCTGTTGAAGGTCAGGCCAAAAAAACGTCATTTAGACGGGCCAATTGCCGTTTTAAAGCGTTTAGAGGTTTGACTTTGCAGTTTGACCATCCCGATCGAGCCTTTAACGTTGTCAGATGTAGTTGGATTTTTTTTCATACTTGTATTTAATCTTAACGGTGATATCTGACAGTTGGAATAGATTTTCCAAACTTTTAGATTCAAAATCGGAACATATGCACTAATGTTCCTTAACTTGTTTACTAAGTGTTTAAGTGAATGTATAGTTTCAAATAGTTACTAAACGTAGACTCTTCAAATGCGAATGTGTCGTGAAATAAGATATGACCGAAATAGAGAAATACGTCTACGGTTGAAAAATGAGAAGATTCCGACAAAATCTGTGTGTCGAATGTTGCGGTTAACTATTTTTTACTTCCGTTTTCCTATGGGTAGCCTGACGGTCGGTAAATATTTTGAGGAAAATTTTTATACGATTAGTTGCGTCGCATCGATTTGAAACTATTCTCTGTTGAAGGTCAGGCAAAAAAACGTCATTTAGACAGGCCAATTTCCGTTTTAAAGCGTTTAGAGGTTTGACTGCGCAGTTTGACTGTCCCGATCGAGCCTTTCACGTTGTCAGATGTAGTTGGATTTTTTTTCATACATGTATTTAATCTTAACGGTGATATCTGACGGTTGGAATAGATTTTCCAAACTTTTAGATTCAAAATCGTAACATATGCACTAATGTTCCTTAACTTGTTTACTAAGTGTTTAAGTGAATATATAGTTTCAAATAGTTACTATACGTAGACCCTTCAAATGCAAATGTGTCGTGAAATAAGATATGACCAAAATATTGAAATACGTCTACGGTTGAAAAATGAGAAGATTCCGACAAAATCTGTGTGTCGAATGTTGCACTTAGCTGTTTTTTACTTCCGTTTTCCTATGAGTAGCCTGACGGTCGGTAAATATTTTGAGGAAAATTTTTATACGATTAGTTGCGTCGCATCGATTTGAAACTATTCTCTGTTGAAGGTCAGGCCAAAAAACGTCATTTAGACGGGCCAATTGCCGTTTTAAAGCGTTTAGAGGTTTGACTTCGCAGTTTGACCAAAAGTTTAGCCGACAAAAATTCGATTTTGTCGGCTAAACTCTTGCGATCCGCGCCTTTTCATTGTCCGCCGTTGGATGGGGGAGATCGGACGGCTGCTGAGCGCCTAAAGTGTAGCCGACAACATTCAAAGAATAGCCGACGAGTTCAAAGATTTCGTCGGCTATGTTGAAGAATAGCCGACGAAATCTTTTTATTTCGTCGGCTATTCTATCGGGTATAAGGCTGAAACTGCCGAACCCTAACCTCCATTTTCTGCATTTTTCCAAAACAGATCCGCTCGCCTCCAACAGATCCTCCGCCGCTCGCCTCCTCCTCCTCCTCCCTCTTCCTCCTCCAATCCGGCCGGCCTTTCCCTCCTCCGGCCCATCCTCCTCCAATCCGGCAGCCCTACTCTCCGGCCGGCCTCCTCCTCCTCTGCAAAAATGTAAGTGTTTTTTTTTTTTCATTTATGTTAATTGTTAATTTAGATATATGTTAATTTAGATATATCTAATTTATGTTAATTTAGATATAATTGTTAATTTAGGTATGTATAACAATTTAGGTATAATTTATGTATTTATTTATAATTTAGGTATAATTTAGGTATTTATGTTAATTTATGTATAATTTAGGTATTTATGTTAATTTAAGTAATTTTTTTAAATTTTTTTTTAATTGTATAATTTAGGTGTAATTGTATAATTTATACGTATAAATTGGTAGCTTAATTATATAAATTGGTAGCTTAATTGTATAATTTAGCTTAATTATATATATAGCTTAATTATATTTAATTTTAATTATATAAATTGTTATATATTTGTTATATATTTGTTAACAAATTAATTATATTTTTTATAATTTAGGTATATAAATTGTTATATATTTAATTTTAATTATAAAATTGTTATATATAAATTGTTATATTAATTATATATATAAATTGGTAGTCTAATTATATATATGTGTTAATAATTAAATATAGTTATATTTGTATATAAATAGTTATATTTAGGTTAATGGCTAGTATTATTTAAAATTAGTTAAAATTTAAATATTAATTTGTTAGTATGTTTTAAAATATGTTAGTATTAATATCAATTAATGTATTAATGCCTCGGGCTTTAGATGGCCGATACATTAAGAAACCTATTCGGAGGTCGTCGTTCCAGATCTAGAGGTTCTGGAAATTCCGCCTGTTCCGCAGACTCCGACAGGACCGCTAGCCAGCCTGAGAGGACCACCAGCCAGCCGCAGAGGAGTGTAGATTCATCCCAGCCGCGGAGGACTGTGGATGCATCCCAGCCGCGGAGGACTGTGACTTCTCGGCACCAGACCCTTCTCGAGGCGGGGCGGCCGTCGAGCACTTCACGTCCCCCTCTCGGGCCAGATGCTCCAAGGTTCAGTCGGCAGCTATTTCAGGACGAGATAGCTGCAGACGTTCCTCAGGTCCGTATGCCTGAGGTTCATCGGGAGCCGATGCCGAGTCCGACGACGTCTGCTGCTGACTCGACTGAGGGGCCTACTCTCCCAAATCAGCTCTACCTCCCGTACAACATTCCTGCGATACCCGAGGTCGACTATCGTGGTGTGCCCATGTGGCCTGATATGCCTCAGTACGTGAGTGCTGCGGAGGCATACCAGCAGCAGCCATGGGAGAACCCTGACCTCCTGATTTCGGCGAGGAGAAAAGGAAAGTCGACAGAGGGGTCATCGAGTTCAGGTAACATTCGATTTTATTAATTAAATGTTTTATTAAAATTAACGCACTAATATTTAATTTTATTAACCAATCGTCGTTTATGTGATAGGGACAGCCGCTAGCAGTTCGACGAGGAATACTAGAGGTGTCATATGTTTTTACACGCTCAGGAAAACTGTTGATCTGAGGGGGAGGATCCATATCAACGAACCTCCTAATCAGGAGGTTCAGGGGGGAAAAAAAACGCGACTACTCGGGTTGCGTGGGTGCACTGATTAGGGACAGAGTCCCTATGTTGTGGACTCGGTGGGCTGATGTGCCCGAAGAAATCAAGAGGGAGTTGAACAACGCCGCGTCGGTGAGTAATTTAAAAAAAATTAATTTATTTATCGTAATATTTAATAATTTTCGGTATTGTTATAATTGTAAAACTAATAAAATATTATCTTTCAGACATACTTCGAGGTTGCGGAACACAAGCGGGATTGGGCGGACTCCGTACAGAACTCGAGGTACGTTGGGAATGTATTATCTTATAATTTGAAATATTTTATGATATTAATAATATTTCTAATGCACTTTTATTTTTTTCGTAGGTTCAAAAAGTGGAAGAACGAGCTCCGTTCCCACTATAACGAGTACGACAACCGTGGTCGTATGGGTACTCCCAGAGAGTTCATGTTCAGGGAGTACGAGTGGCGTTGGTTGAAGACAGTAGACTTCGACAACCCAGTTATGCAGGTAAATACTAAACTTCACTATAAATGTTTATTTTGTTAAAATTTTAATTATTACTTTAATTATTTTATAATTATTACAGTAATATTTTTTGATACATTTTTCTAATATTTTATTATTTGTTTGAAGGAACGGTCTCGGATAAACTCTGCGAACCGCCGCCGTAACACAATCCCCCATCATGGTGGTTCTAGGCCGTTTGCACAATATCAGGAGGAGGCGCTTAGAGATCATCCTGATAGCCACCCGTACGTGGAGACGTTCAAGATCGCTTATCCACAAGCGACAGAACATCTCGTAAGTCGTTCATTATGATTTTAAAATTTTAATTATTAATTTTACTTAATTATATATTTGTTAGAATATTAATTTTTTTTTCCCGTCCAATTAGGAGAGGGTGAACCGGGCCGAAGAAGAGGTGCTCCAGCAAGTAGTTCGGGAGACACAACCGAACATTTCAGAGGCAGATCTGGAAGAAGCCCTGAGCCAGGTCGACCGATCCAATGTCCAAACGGCAGCGAGGATGTTCGACGCAGCCTTCCCACACCGGTCCAACGACTACTACTGCCGGGGTTTGGGAAGTTCTGGACTAGGGCTCCTGAAGACCACTAAGGGAGGTCAAAAGAAGGGAGGCGGGGAGAGCCAACAGATGAGGGGGGAAGTGCAGCGATTGGCAGAAGAAAATGCAAGGTTGGCGGCCGAGTTCCAGGGATCACAGGAGCTACACCGCAGAACACAAGAGCACCACCGCCGAACACAGCAGTATTATTCCGATATGTCCAGTTGGCATGCTGAATGCGAGAGAGTTCGGCAAGACAACTACGTCGGCCAACAAAACTGGTGGTGTGATATGTTCGCGGCACAACAACAAAACCTTCCACCCCCGCCCCCGTTTCAGCCGTCAGTGGTACCTCCAATGCCTCAACCTCCCGAGTTCGGTGACCAGGATGACGAGCATGAAGGAGAGCAGGATGCTGGGGATGACCTGGTGGACTTTATTGGTTTAGGTGATGATTAGGGTTATATTTTATGTATATTGGAACGAATTAAATAATAAGTCATTTAAACGTGTTTCTTGTTGGTGCAAATGCATGGACTGTCTTTGTGATTTGCAGGTTGCTTGGAATGGTAATTCAGAAAATAATTTAATTTTTTTCCCCAAATGTAAGAATAGACGACGATTTTGGCATTATTTCGTCGGCTATAATCACTATAGCCGACGAATTTTACCAATTTTCGTCGGCTATACAACTTATAGCCGACGAAAATTACATTATTTCGTCGGCTATAACTAATTAATGCCTATTAAAATATTAATATATTTCGAGAAAATAACCGACGAAAATTAATAAAATCGTCGGCTATTGGGTTATAACCCAATAGCCGACGAATTTCGTCGGCTATAGTTTATGAATTTCGTCGGCCATACTCGAAAATACCCGACGAAAGTCGTCGGCTATTTATTCCACGTTTGGCCGACAAAATATATTTTCGTCGGTAAATTCGTCGGCCATACTCTACTATAGCCGACGAATTGGTTGTTTTCGTCGGCCATTGGTATTACCGACGGGGTTGTTCCGACGATTTATAGCCGACGAAAATTTCGTCGGTAGAGGGTATAGCCGACGAAAAATTGGCATAGCCGACGAAAAAAATTTCGTCGGCTATTTACTCCGATCTGGTAGTGGTAGTAGCTTAAGCTTGTATTTGAGATGGTCTGTTATCTCATATGATTTTATCATTGTGATCGTTGTGAGGACTTGTGTCAATGGAAACTCTTTTTTCCCTAAAAAAAAAATATATATATATATATATATTTATATATATATCATAAAATAGAAATACATACGTATTAGAAGTTTTTGTTTCAATTTTATTTTTTATTTTTGAGAATACCACGCAAAGCAAAGAAATATCATTTGATGATGTAGAAGAAAACACGATACATTTGTCTGAAACTACCTCAGTGCTCCGATCCAAAATAGTACTGAACTTGAGGTGGTGCTAGTTAACTGCTTTCAACATAATGGTGATAAAGTACTTACTAGGATGTTAAGCTTCCCATGAAACAGTGATGAGACCTCGTGTATCAGCACCTCTCTCTGGATTTTTGAGACCACATCACAGACTGAACCAGTGACTTGATGATAACCCATTGATTCAAGCATTCATGGAGCTGGGCTTCATTTCGAGAACAAGTGTGCACACTTGCACCTAGACCAGCCAATTCCTCCACTCTCGCATACCTACAAACAAAACATCCACTAGCTAGTAAACTATTTACACAAGAAAATGTCTAGTTATATTAACTCACCCAATCCCTTTGGTTCCACCAGTGACAAGAGCAGTCATTCCTTCAAGGGACCATCTTCTGCCTCCGCCATTTTGAGCCATCTCGATCTCTTTGTTTAACTGTCTGCTACTAGCTTGTAGAGGACTGGCCGGAGTTAATTAGATGTCGATTGAGTTGATCGTTTGGTATTTTATTGGTCTGAGATTAAGATAAGGCAAGTGTGGTTTAGTTAATATTCACAATTGTGGGGACCTAAAATCAAGCGATTGTTTTGTTCTTCTACAATCTTCGTGGTTTGCTTGAAATATATGCATGCCAAATTTTTTCTGTCCACAGAAGCGTACCCGCCAAAACACATCTGCTAGTAAAACTGCCAACAAGTGCAAGCAGCACAGAACATATCACCTTACGTCACAGAAGAATTACGGTGTACATACATATAAATATAGTCATGCTGAGTTATATTACACTACCAGAAAAGGGGTCATAGCCGACGACGCCATCTCGTCGGCCGTTTCCATTAAATCGTCGCTATAGTCATAGCCGACGAAGTATCGTCGGCTATTCCGTCGTCGGGAATGCCCCGTCGGCTATAGTATAGCCGACGACACTGAGGGTAAGTCGTCGACTTATAAACCACGAAGTATAGCCGACGAACAAAGCGTCGTCGGCTATTATGAGAACATTGCCGACGATAGAGTCGTCGGCTATAACTCTCCCCTAACCCCTAAACCCTGAAGTATAGCCGACGACTCTATCGTCGGCTATAAGTCGAGGCATAGCTGACGAATTAATTCGTCGGCTATATCCTTCACCGGCACCGGAAACGGCTTATTTTTGCCGGAAGCCGGGAGGTTATAGCCGACGAAATATGATCCATTTCGTCGGCTATAACCCCTAAATATTTAAAAAAAAATTATAAATTTTGTTCGGGCCCAATTCCACTTCGTCTTCGGTTTGCCTGCAGAAAATCCACAAATGTACATCCAAATAGCCAACAAATATCCACATCAATCCATCCGTAATATCCTACTGTACAAACCCCCTAACTAGCCATCTACGTACACTAACTACTCATCACCCCCTAAATGGATGGAGTCGTCGACGGGATCGTTCGAGTTCCGGTGGCTATGGCTACCCTGATTGTCTGGCGTACTCCGATGCGGGGGAGGAGTGGGGACGACGAAATCGGGCATCTGTGGCGGAGGCGGGGGCTCCTCTCCAGCTCGCTGGGCCTCCCAAGATTGCCGCATCCATCGGTACATCTCCGCCGCGGCCGCGTTGCTGGCCAGCTGCACCGAAGCCTGCTGCTGGAGCGCCTCCACCGCCCTCGCCAAATCCGCCTGCGTCCTCTGCAGCTCTGTCTGCAAGTCTCTCCTCGTCGAAGCCGCACGCTGCGTGCTGGGATTGGCCGGCGTGTACTTCAGAACCCCATCTCCCGCCGCGCCTAGGCCTCTCTGGTAGAAGTAGTTGTTGCCAGTCCCTACCGCCGCGTGCATGATCTGAGAGGCCAAGCGCGGCTCAAGGGTGTCGATCGTGGAGGCAAACTGCACGATCGCCTCGTCGGACGCCCCTTCCCCCAGCGTCTCTCGCGCGATCCTCAAGGTGATCGCGTCGGTCTCCGCATCTATTCTCGCCTAATTGACAAGAAAATATAATAAACGAATTAATAAAAAAATATATATAAATTAATTTAATGAAACACTTTTATTGAAGATGGGCGAATACTTACCACTTGGTCGGGACGGTCCGGATACATCTGCGCATGAATCCACGACAACAGGCTCGGCGGTCGGTCCCTCCTTGCAATCTCTGCCCACTGCCTCCAGGAGCGGGCGCCGCCGTGGTGGGGGTGCTCGTTCCTCTTGCGGTTGTCGCTGTTCGTCTTCGAGATTTTCTTTATTATAAGAACGAACATATAAACGCAAATATAAATTAGTAACTAACTTAAAATATTAGGAACTAACCAAAAAAAAATTATTAACTAATTTAGTTACTAACTAATTTAGTTTAATTAGTAACTAACTAACTAACTAACTAATTTAATTTAGTAACTAACTAACTTACTAACTACCTAATTTAATTTAATTTAGTAACGAACTAACTAACTATGTAACTAACTAACTAACTTAATTTAATAACTAACTAACTAACTAATTAATTTAATTTAGTAACTACATAATTTAATTACTAAATAACATTAAAAAGTTATAGACTAGACTAAATTTTCTTACCGAGACCCTGTCGCTCCCGAAGTAGGCTACCAGCCATAGCCACTCATACTCCCTGTACCGGAACTCGTGGAGGGTTGCACCTCGCCCCAAGCCCTTCTCCACATGGTACGTCCTGTGGTGCGTCGACAACTCGTTCTTCCACTCGGAGTACCTATATTAACAGAACACAACTGTTAGATATATTCGTACATCTTTAATCGTCTTCAATCTAACTCGAATGATAGTAAAATAATGCGAAACACATAACTTGTTCTTCAGCTGCTCGTCTCTCCACCAGTCCAAGGTAGGATGGACTCTAAATCATTGCTGCAATATTATAAATTAATTAGAAAATATTTTTATATAGTTATAAGGACTCAATTCATAAATGTTTATTTTCTATAATAAAAATACGATTTAACTCACCGACAGTGCATTGTACACTCGCGCCTTGATGTCATCGTGCACAGAGCCCCAGTCGGGCCACAACATTGGGACCCTGTCCCGCACGATCATGCCCGTCGCGTTGATATACTTGGTCGTGGTTTCTCTACTCTCGATCGGGCGTCCATCCTCACCGGGACCGGGCAGGATCTCCCTGATCCCACCGGCGAGTTCCCTCTCCAGGGTCGACATGTTCGCTGGCCCTCTGGTCCTTCTCGTCCCCGCGGGTTTATTTACGAGGACGCCTATTTCATAATTAAAATGAATACATGCCTAATAAAAATTCCGTACTAACTAACTAATTGACTAACCAACTACGTACATAATTTACTAACTAACTAATTTAATTTAGTAATTAACTAACTAAATAATTTGCTAAATAATTTAATTTAATAACTAACTAGCTAAATTAAATTAATTTACTAAATAATTTAATTTAGTAACTAGATTAACTAGCTAAATTCTTTAATTTACTAACTAATTTAAATTACTAACTAACTAACACATTTAATTTACTAACTAACTAACTAATTTAATTTAATAACTAACTAACGACCTAACTAATTTAATTTACTAACTAATTATGAACTAAGCTTCGACGTAGTTAAATAATTAATTAAACAATCTAAATAATTAATTAAACTAACTAATTACCTGCGTCGTTGTACTGTTTGTCCTTCTCACGAATACACCACAGGCCTCGGCAGTCCTCTGAGTCGAAATTCCTGTGGACGTAGGTCTCCTCCCAGGGAATCTCGTGCGGCCGGTCGTGCCTCCAAATCTGCCTCCCCCTAGCGTCGTACTCGGGGATGGCAGGGAGGAACTGGACCATGTACATCCCCGATGGCGGAGACATACGGGGCGTGGACCCTGAGGGGCCTGATCCCCCTGTCGGTGGGCCCTGTCACTGTGGACGCTGTCGCTGTGGGGGGACAGGGAGCATCTCTGGTGGGTCCTGATCGTCGCGCGGTGGGGTCGGCTGCCGATCCTGGAACAGTGCTGAAGTGCAGTGGGGTCTGGAGGGTGCGGCTGTGCGTCCTCCTCTAACGCTCGAGATTGGGCCCGCTCCCGTCGACTCATACGATGAGCCCCCACGTGTATCGCTCGGGGTAAATCCCATCAACGTCTCCTCGCGCTTGTTCATTGGCCGACGTAGGCCCCGACGACCGCTGGGTCCGCCCCCCCCACGGCTGTGTCCTGCCTGAGCTTCGGGGTCGCTCTCGCTCGGTCTGGCAATCCAGCGGTCTACAGCGCGGCGGTTTTCTGCACAATTAGTATATAAATTCCATAAATTTCACAGAATTTCCACAAAAAAATAAAAAACTTCATTAAATATATATATGCCTAATTATATATATACCTAAATATATTTATACCTAATTATATATATATTCCGAAATATATATATATATATATATTCCGAAATATATATATATATATATATCCTCCTAAAAATTCTTGTTAATTCCACAAAATTAAAAAAAATTCCACAAAATTCACAATTAGCCCTAAAACACTTATACCTAAATCATTTAACCCTAATTCAATCAAAAAAGTTCTAATTCAAAACCCTAAATAATTCAATAAATCACAAATGAGGGAGAGCTGGGACTACCTGACATGGTGGTGTGACGGGGACGAGGTCCGGTGGTGGTGCGGTGCGGCGGCGACGGCGGCTAGGGGCGGCGGCTGCGTTCGCACCTGTTCTGGAATCGGTGAAGGTCGGGAAGGACGGGGAGGGGTCGGGGAGGGGTCGAGTAGGGACGGGGAGGGTCGGGAGGGTTCGGGGAGGGTCGGTGGTGGTCGGTCGGCGTCGGGGAGGGTCGGGCGGCGATTAGGGTTTTGAGGGGAGCCGGCAGAAAATGAGGGAGGCGCGGTCTGCTTCGCTTTAAATCGAAGGACTATAGCCGACGATGTCCATTTTAATTCGTCGGCTATATTCTGACCCTAAATCCGGGCCGGGCCGAAGTTGGGCTTTGCGAGCCGAGGTACTGGCCAGGCCTTGGGCTGTGCAGGGGGCGGGCCGGTTATAGCCGACGAATTTAGCCATTTCGTCGCCTATAGTATGAATGTCGTCGGCTATACCTTTAATATCGTCGGCTATACTTCACGCGCTCAGCAGCCGTCCGATCTCCCCCATCCAACGGCGGACAATGAAACGGCGCGGATCGCAAGAGTTTAGCCGACGAAGTTAAATATTTCGTCGGCTATTCCTTGGTCAAACTATAAAGTCAAACCTCTAAACGCTTTAAAACGGCAATTGGCCCATCTAAATGACGTTTTTTGGCCTGACCTTCAACAGAGAATAGTTTCAAATCGATGCGACGCAACTAATCGTATAAAAATTTTCCTCAAAATATTTACCGACCGTCAGGCTACTCATAGGAAAACGGAAGTAAAAAACAGCTAACCGCAACATTCGGCACACAGATTTTGTCGGAATCTTCTCATTTTTCAACCGTAGACGTATTTCAATATTTCGGTCATATCTTATTTCACGACACATTTGCATTTGAAGGGTCTACGTATAGTAACTATTTGAAACTATACATTCACTTAAACACTTAGTAAACAAGTTAAGGAACATTAGTGCATATGTTACGATTTTGAATCTAAAAGTTTGGAAAATATATTCCAACCGTCAGATATCACCGTTAAGATTAAATACATGTATGAAAAAAAATCCAACTACATCTGACAACGTTAAAGGCTCGATCGGGACGGTCAAACTGCAAAGTCAAACCTCTAAACGCTTTAAAACGGCAATTGGCCCGTCTAAATGACGTTTTTTTGCCTGACCTTCAACAGAGAATAGTTTCAAATCGATGCGACGCAACTAATCGTATAAAAATTTTCCTCAAAATATTTACCGACCGTCAGGCTACCCATAGGAAAACGAAAGTAAAAAACAGCTAACCGCAACATTCGGCACACAGATTTTGTCGGAATCTTCTCATTTTTCAACCGTAGACGTATTTCAATATTTCGGTCATATCTTATTTCACGACACATTTGCATTTGAAGGATGAAGCAATGGTTTCGGTCAATATACTTTAGCTGACGAATTACAAGTCGTCGGCTATACTTTAGCCGACGAATTGCAAGTCGTCGGGGTAGCCGACGACCTTCAACGTTTTGTCGTTAGCCGACGACTTGCATATTAAATTACCCAGAATGGGCATTATAGCCGACGAAGTATGGTCCATTTCGTCGGCTATAATGCTTATCTTTCTGAAAATTTGCCATTTAGGGCCTGAAAATTGCCTATTTCACCTGATAAATTCCTGAACATCGCACAAACAATTCAATACAATTTCCCATAAACTCCGAAAACGGTAATTAAGGACAAAAAATGTATTCATACATGCATGCACCATCGTACACAAATACATACATAAATAGTATACTAAGGATGATAATCAGAATCATCCTCATCACTTGAGTCAGACGTAGTATAGTAGTTAATATCTGGCAACCGGTGCTCGTACTCGTCGTTTGAGTCATCGTCTACCTGAGATAGACGATTCAGATTAACATCATACATGGGCACCTGACCCTAGGAAGTCGAACCACTCTGCCCGGCGTCACATTATTATCGCGGATGGTGGAGGATTCCGGAATGTCGACGGCGTCCGGCTCTTGGTATGCGGTCGCTTCTTGACACTCTGTGCTCACACCAAGTGTGGTAGCACTGTATATGTCTCGCTGAGACACATGGTTAACTACCTTCCACGTGCCTTTGTTCAATGGATCATCAAGATAAAAGACCTTTTTGGCCGCTGTGGCGAAAACAAAGGGGTCATCTTCATACACACTAGTGGCGGTATTCACCGAAAGTATGCCGTACTGATCGGTCCTTATGCGGTGCGGCCTAGTATCAAACCATCGACACTTGAACAAGTGGACTTTCATGCGGTTCCCATAAATGAGTTCAACAACTGACTGTAGGACACCGTAATAATCCACGCCCCCCTCTGCACCATCGACCATCACCCCACAATTCTGTGTTTTGCGTTCCCCGTCTCTAGCTTCACATATATACTTAACGCCGTTGACATCACACATTGGGCGGACTGTGGAAGATATGGGCTTCATCGACAACAGCCTCAATTCCTCTGAGTAATTTCTATGACCACCCTTCGCAGCCACGTGCATCAGCTGAAAAATATAACTCAAATCACTTGGTGTGTTTATGATTAAAGAATAGGGAACTGTAAAAGAAAGTCATCTAATATATATATTTATACACTTACCCATTGTGGAAAATAGTCTGCAAACGTCGTGTTGTGGTACTCGAGATCACCGCCAACTTCCTTGCAGTTAAGATGGGTTCGTTTCCAATATTGTACATCCAGACAGTTTATTAGAACCCACCAATGGGCAATCCCTACCTCATGGTCAGACAACTTGTCCGCACCCTTCTTCTTGAAGCTTCCGTATGGTACAACATCGTTGGCGACGATAGATAGGTTGAACTCGGGGTCATCTCGACTTGGATGTTGTGGGGGGTCCTCCATCGCTCCCAAGTACAACTTGGCGTACGTTACACACTCATGCGCAATGTAAGCTTCAGCAATACACCCCTCAGGCGCAGATTTATTGTGCACATATTTCTTGTAGTCTCCAAGTTGTCTGCAAGGTTAACAAGTGCATGTTAAGAGCATGCAAATTTTATTTAAAAACATGTATAAATCAAATTTATGAATAACATGTACCTTTCGATGGGATACATCCAAGTGTAGTGTACGGGACCGGTAAGCAACAATTGTTGGGGAAGATGGATCATCAGGTGAGGCATGATGTCAAAGAAGTTTGGAGGAAATATCCTCTCGAACTTGCACAAGATAAAAACGATTTCCTCATGCATTCTCATGAGGTCTGATTTTCTAACTTCTCTAGTGCATACCTTCTGGAAGAATCTTGACAACGCCACCAACGGCTCAACCACTTCATCCTCCAAGTACGCTCGAATGAAAATAGGGAAGAGGCGTTGAAGCAGTACATGGCAGTCGTGACTCTTCAATCCGTACATCTTGTTGTCTCGGTAGTTAACACACTTGCTTATGTTACCCACATAGCCATAAGGATACCTGCATAGCCATTAACAACAATTAGATTTCATGCAGTCCCATGCTTCTGGAATACATGCCTAATAAAAAGTTACCTGACATTACTCATCCATCCAAAGATTTCATGTTTTTGGTCCCTGGTGACGGTGTAAGGAGCTTGGGGCATTTTGCTCCTGCCCTCTCTCAACCACAAATGGTCCCGCAGTCCCATATTTCTCAGATCAACGCGTGCCTTGAGGGTGTCTTTTGTTTTCTTCTCCCAATTCAAAACTGTGCCAACCACGGCTTCACACACGTTCTTCTCTATATGCATGACATCCAGGTAGTGTCTGCTAGCCAACCTGGACCAATAAGGAAGTTCCCAGAAGATGCTCTTGTGTGACCAGAACCTATACCGATCGGGCCTCTCTGGAATCGTGCGCAACACATCGGGATGATTGCTAAGCGGACCAAAGTCATACTCATTCAACACTGCCAATATTTCCTCCCATGTCCATCGCTCCGGTGCCCAGCCCCTTTCTTCAGTCCCATCAAAAGCCTGTGCATCGTCCCTAAATGGATGGTCATGCGGAAGCCAACAACGGTGACGCATCTGGACAATCTTGCTGCAATGAGGACTGGAGCAATCAACAGTCATGCACTCTGAACAAGCCCTGTAACCCCTGGTGACGCTGCCCGACAACATACCCCTCCCAGGAAAGTCACTGATCGTGCCAACAAGCATGGCACGCATCCGGAACATCTCATTTTTGAACCGGTCGTAGACCAGGTGGCCTTTCAGACTCAAGTACCGAAGCTCCTCAATTACGGGTCTCAAATACACATCGAGACACTTTCCCGGATAACCTGGGTCTGGAATCAACAATGTGAGCATGTTATATTCCTTCTTCATGCACATCCACGGTGGAAGGTTGTACGGAATCAAAATAACTGGCCACACACTGTACTGAAGCTCTTTCTTGCCAAAAGGGTTGAAACCGTCGGATGATAGCCCTAGCCAAACATTTCGAACCTCTGATGTAAATTCAGGAAACTCCAACACATTCTTCTTCCAAGCCTCTCCGTCGGTGGGATGTCTAAGGGTGTCATCGTCAGGCACATTCCTCTCAGCCCACCATCTCATAGCTTCGGCCGTGAAAGCACACATGAACAACCGCTCAAGCCTATCAATCAGCGGGAAGTACCGAAGTATCTTCACAGCTTTCTTGTTCCCTTTAGGAGTGAACTTATACCGCTCTGTATTGCATACTGGGCAGTATTCAAGATCTGCAAGTCCTTCCCCGTAAAACAGAACGCAATCGTATCTGCATGCATGAATCTTGATGTAGGAAAGGCCGAGATCTTTAAGGATATGTCGCACCTTATGATGACTGGTAGGAAGCCGATGTCCGGGGGGCATCGCCCCACCCCATATCTTCAGCCAATCATCAACCGATTTGACAGTGCCTTTGTTCTCCGTTTTGATCTTCATCACTCCCATGACAGATTCAAGGACAGTCTTACTGCATCTGGGGTACACCGGAGTCTGTTGCAATGCGATCAGGTTGTTGTACTTTTCCATACCACTTATGTTGACCGGTGATCGGGGTAATGGCTCGAGTGGCTCAATATCAGGGAAACACTCCATCTCCGGAGGAGGGAGTTGCACATCTGGTGCTTCATCAAAGACACCGCTCTCACGAGGAAACATATCGTTGATCCAGTTCGTTGTTGGATCATTGGACGAACTCCCTCTCTCGGCAAATTGTCCATGATCATGAGGACCCGCAAACTCTGGTTCACCGTGATAAATCCAATTAGTGTATAGGACCCAAAATCCATATCTAGCCAGGTGTTGCTCCACTTTCTCTATGGAAAAATGTTGTCGTGGGCTGGCACACTTGCAATTTTTACACGGGCAATAATGAAGTGTAGTGTCTCCACAGTTAGCCATCAAAAATTCCAGGAAACTCCTAACTCCATCATGATACGTCTGATCCCATCTTCCAAGGGTAATACAACTCTTGTCCATCCTGTAAATTCAATAAATAAATATAATTATATATAGATATGTATATATGCACGTACTACGTACGTACGTACTAATTAATTAAAAAATTCATCATTACACACATATATATATATATACACATCCCTAAATTAATTAAAACATCGTCAATCTCCCTAATTAATTAAACACAATATATTTTTTATATATACCAACAATATATTTGTAATTACAATTACATTAATTAATATATATATATATATATATATATATATATACATTTTTTCATCAAATTCATCTAAAATCACCTCTAAATCAACAATCAATCACTAATCTTCAACAAAACTTCAATTCTATCTAACCAACATATCAACCCATTAATAATCTCATCTCAACACATATATATATCAAATTAATCACACATTTATTCTAATTAAACTTTAAATTAACACACCTCTGCATATAACCAACTAAATCAACACACACAGCAATATACGTACCTTTCAAGCTTATGGCAGAGGTTTTGGACGATTTCAGAGCGTTTTCGAAATTTTTCGAAAAAATTTCGACGAAGTGAGCTCGCTAGTGCAGAATAGATCTGATATAAGGGTTATAGCCGACGAAGACCCTCCTCGTCGGCTATAACAAAAAAAATTTCGTCGGCTATAGTTATAACCGACGACGTCAAGTAATAGCCGACGAGTCGTCGGCTATAATATTATAGCCGACGATGTGGCCGACGAAAGAGTAATTCGTCAGCTATAACCCCTTATAGCCGACGAAGTACTCTTTCGTCGGCCGTTTTTTTTCATATCGTCGGCTATGACCCCTTTTCTGGTAGTGTTAGAAACTGATAGGGTGTGAAGAAGTAGTTGGCTTAAACTTATAGTCGGCAATTCATTCGTATTTCTACGATCCAAATCAATACCAACAATTTTTTTTTTTTAACTTTCTAGCATGAAACTCAAAACCTAAATTAAATGACATTGATCTAAATCCGTGAATCTCACTACTATAAATTAAATCTCATCACCAAGAAGTATACGTACACATATACATATTGACATACTCCTGATATTTTATTCAGATGGAAACACCTAGACTAAGAGGCACATCCCAGTTGCTTGTTGGAGCATATGCCTTTTGTCCTTAACAACCTCTTTGATTTCTTCCAACTTGCAGGAGATCATGATCGATGACAGATTCTTTTGGATGACTAATATAGATTCCCCTGATGAGGAAATTAGTCAAGGTCACCTAAACCTTAAAAACGTAAGTAGATGGACTATGCCCTTGGTATTACGAATTGGTTTCGAATTCAAGGTCCTAGCCTTGAAAATCATAACTTGAGGCAATTCACGGTCAGCCCTCCGTCAACACAAATAACCTGCTCATTTATGTATGAAGCTGCAGGCAAGCACAGAAATGCCACTAAGGAAGAAATCTCTTCCGGCTCGCCAGGGCGTCCTAAAGGTGTTCGTGTGTTTACAGCCCCATGAATCGTTTGGTTATTGAGAGCCTGCATATGTTAAATACAACAACAAGAAGATAAATGAAGTAAATACATGACAAGCAGAGGATCTTATGTAAAAACAGAAATGAAACATTAATATTACATTTTCATTCACTGGAGTGCGTATGCACCCAGGTGCAACACTGTTGATCCTAATCTTGTCTTTTGCCCACTCGGAAGCCAAGACTATTGCCAGTTGGTTGATTGCTCCTGAAATATAATGGAGAAGAGACATTGATCTTAACCTTCTATTTCTGATAACAACCTATAAACTATTATTGAAAAGTAAAAAAACTAGGTTGGGAAAAAGACCTTTACTGGCAGCATAGATACCGTACTACTACCTCCCCCAACTGATTAATCTTACCAGCTCCTGAAGCTTTGAGCAGAGGATGTGCAAGTTGGCACATATTGAAAGAAGATTCAAAATTGGTTCCCATAAGCAATGAGTAATCTTCAGCTGTGTAGTCAGTTTGAAAACCCAAGTGAAAATGAAGGAGCGAGAAGAGTCATTCCCTGAAGACTAAGCCAATGCCTTTAGTTCCACTAGTGACAAGAGCAGTCATTCCCTGAAGAGACCATCTTCGATCTCTAATATTATCATTGCAGATAGGATTGTTTGCTTGAGCCCTCTTCCTAACGTACGCAGCTTCTCTGTTTCTTTCCTTTCTACTTGATGGCCAATATTTGATGATATATGCTAATGCCAAAAGGATATAAATAGAGCTTCTTATCAAGTTTACAACGCAAGAACTTGTTTTGCGGGTCAAAATTTATATATTGATACTTTTCGTTGATGATTCGATCCATACGTATCACTTGGACTATTACAGAGAAATATGCCAAACACAGAGAGAAAAAAAAAAAAAAAGAGTAGCACTTTTCGACGGAAAAATATAACATGGTGCAGTTTGATCTTCATCAACACGTGAGAAGGAAGAAGATGGCGCCATTTGATTAATCTTCCTCCGAACACAAATGGTTCCGAAAAGAGGGGCTCGATTAAGACAGTAAGAATGCTAAGGAGTAACAGAAGAAGGGAATCAGCATTGCATTTCTTCTGTAATGCAATCCATGCCAGCAATCTACGTACAAGCCATGCAAGTTAATGTCAATGTAAGGTTCTTTTATTTTCATGTTGAGATCGAGATAGATGGTTTCTAGTCCATATTTCAGTCTTCTTGTTTTTATTTTCATCTTTGATGAGATTCAATTCTGATTCAATTTCACAGGATCGATCATTTCGACTTACCGCACCTGTTCGCTTTATTATGGCCTGAATGGTTCTTAATGCATGATGAAATTAAATCATGATCGAACACTTCAATCTTCTGAGATAACACAAGGTAATACTCTTTTAAATTGATTGTTTGATTAACTGAAGCTTTTGTAATGAGGCTCACTGCAAAACTTTTTATGACAGGAGTCTCATATATATATATATAGCGAGTCATATAGACTCTCAACTATATATACGTATTATTGATTTATATATATATATTTTTTTTTTTCAGAGCTCAATGGAAACCCCAGCCAAATTAGGAACATAAACATAGCCCACGTGTTGTGGTTGTTCAATCCAAAATTTTGATATATTTTCTCTTACAATAGGACAGAATGATAACGTACTGTTACGACCATGTATATACTAGTATTGACAATATCCAAGGATCGATGGGAACGCTTACAACCCTGTAGTAGTCTGTAGATCAGTAGTTAGCTGTACTAACGTATAGTGTACGTAGTAATTACATGTTCAAATAAGTACCGCTTGTTTTCGACGTTTATATGTTTCGGATTGATTAATTTGAAGGAGTTAAAACTTAAAAGAGTAATTTGTGTCATGGTTGTTCCACCCGCGTGGCGAGTGCTTAGGGTCTGAGGCTGTGCCAGTTGGAATTACTTGTCTGAGAATTGCCAGCTTCTTCTTCCTCTCATTGAACCTTCCACATTGACTCATTTTCTTGGGTTCGCAAGCTAACAATAACTTGATTAGTAAGAAACAGCTCCGGTTAGTTGTCGGACTTTGCCGTACTCACTCAAAAACGACCAAACATCTCCAAGTATAGTTCAAAGCCTTGACCAAGCAGCTACAGAAACCTACGATTAATCTTATATGAAGCTGTCAAATGGCATTATATACGTGTAACACAACGTACGTTGGCTGCAGCAACAGGTCGGCCAAAAGGAGTATAGTTTATATTAAACAGCTAGACGTTGAATAGGAATGTTGGAATCAATCAAACATTAATCGAGCTGGCGTCCTGGTGATCTTGTTTATAGATTTATCCATAAAATTCTTACTAATGTCATTTTTTTGTGGATTCAAGTGTCAGTATATTGTTCTATTAGTTATAACAAATAGATAAGAAATGATGGATCCACATTTCCGAACATGTAGTATCTCATCAAGGTACGTACATGGTGGCTCGGAGACTATATTTCATATACATCCGTCTTAAATTTTAAAATCTAGAATAGAGGTTTAGTGTGAAGCGTTTCAATTAACTTGTTATACATTGTTAACACATTCCTTTGATAATAACATAAGTTTAGTAGGTATAATTCTTTGATTGCATGTGTAATCGTTTGATTACGCTTACCGGATTATAGTTTACTACTCCTTGATTTAAGCATAACCCAATTGCCTGATGAGCTTAAACTATCATATCAAGATCAATTTCGATTAGTAGTGCTAGTACTAGTTAGACTTCTTGCTAGGTGAACAAGAAAGAAACAGACTGGTCGAAGTCATCAAACCATTTTTGTACATATAATTCTCTATAACGGTTGTTATCATGCATCTCATCACACAAGGGAAGTGTAAAGAAAAAATGCAGCACTGTTTCAGTAAGTACTGATCGATATTTTTAATTATTAAAGAGTACTACTTAGTACTTAATTAATTACTATTTAGGTTATAACGTTGGATTTTGTAGCATGCTAATGTTTTGTTATATATTGCTTTAGATTCTCTCAGCTAGCTGTATCTAATATCTGGATTCAAGTTTTGGTGTATCTTCCATGAAACACCAAAAAACCTAAACAGGTAATTGGGAAATATATATATATATATATATATATATATATATATATATATATATATATATATAAAAGAAAACACACAAAACTATTTTTTTTCTTTAATAAATTTCTTTTACACGCATACAACATGTACGTTGCGCACATATACGTACACCAAAACAACTTAGAATTTTTTTTTGTTAAAGCTAACAACTTAGATATATTAACTGAAAAATATAGTAAACTGTATATATATATATATATATATATATATATATATATATATAATTAATAGTATAACATATATATGTAATTCTAGCTAGTTAAACATAAGGGGTTTCGGAAATATTTTTGTCCTGTGGTACAAATTAAATTGTATTACAATGCTTAGCTATCTAACAAATATAGATTGCATATTGTCTTCCTCGCTATTAAGAAAACAATAATATAGTGCTAGCATGCATTGCTTGGTAATTAACAGATCAACAGTATCTAGAAGAGCAGGCCTCCCCTCTCTCTATCTCTCCCTGAATAAATATATAATTGTTCACTACCAGCCAGTTGACCTATCCCTCTCGATCCCTCTCTCTCTTACTCTCTGAAAAATCTGCTTGGTTGGTGATGGAGTCTGGTGATCAGCAAATTCCAGAGAATCCAGGTGATCAGCAAGTTACAAGCCAAGTAGCTGCAGCAAAGTCCTATGAGTGTACTTTCTGCAAAAGGGGGTTTTCTAATGCACAAGCTCTAGGAGGGCACATGAATATTCACAGAAAAGATAAAGCAAAGCTCAAGCAAGTTTCCTCATCAAATATTTCTGAAACCAAACAACAACAACAACAAAGATTGCCTTTGGAGATCCCAAAGATGCTACACTCTTACTCTCCAATACTTCCCAAGATTAATCCCAGCATCACTTCTGTGGAAGCCATTAGTATGCCTCATGCTGATCATACAGAAAAATCTGCTACAGCAACAAGGGGATCATGGCCAGCTGAGTGGTTTCTCAATGATAAAGAAGGTGATACTAAATTAAGCGATCTTGCTCAAGTCCAACATCTTCCACTGTTTTCTCAAGCATCATCGGATCAAGATCATCAAAATCAAGGTGGACAACAACAACCAGAAGAACACGGGGATCAAAGTGAAAAGGGTTCTGATTTGGATCTTGAGCTTAGACTAGGGCCTGAGCCTCAAGATTCATCATCAACGTCCACAAAAGCAACTACGAGAAAGTTCTTTTGATTTTGAATCTACTCTTTCAATCCTGGTATAGTGTTTCTCTCTTTTTTTTCATACGAATTTATTGATTTTTTTTTTCAATAATTATCATGCTGTACGTAGATCCATTCTTTAACTTTGTGGTATAAGTGCACTTGTATAGAATATGATGTGAAGGTTTTATTAATTGTTAGTTCTTTGGATCTTCATTATAGTTTGTAAGTTACTTATACGTTGGATTCAATGTATTTCTGGGTTTCAAGATTGAAGAATGCATGCTGATCGACAGAGAATTTATTTGAAACATTTAATAGAGATGAATTGCTTGTATCTTCTGGTGATGTTCTGAACCTGTTTATTCATCAAATATAAATAAGCGGAAAAATGGAGTTATGAATTAGGGTTTAAGTTCGTACAGATCGATCGATATTGGGATTAAATATTAATCGTATGTGTTATGAGATTTCATTAATGAATATACCTTATGCCTTAATACCTTATGCGATCTTCATTGTGCTTCACTGCTTCTTATTCGTTAAGAAGCACAAACGAAGATCGAGAGACGAATGCAGAGTTTGATGACTTTCATTTCACAATTTCTCTAATTCTATTAGAAGACCTGAGTTAGTAAGGTAGGATCGATGCTGACCAAACTGTAGCCACTTATATATCAAAGATGTTGAGGAGTATATAGAAGCATGTAATTAATACTTCAAGATTACTTCCACAATAGCGTGAGTATATATATATATATATATTTTACATAAAATATAGGGGTTTTTACCCAAAACTACAATTTTGGGTACATAATTACCAATAACAAGGTCCTCTTTTTAAATTACTATTAGCAAGGTTCCATCCAAAACTAACAGAATCAGTTAAGTCTTAAATTACACAATTACCCTCATTAAGTCTAATGCTACTGATCCTCAGAACTCAATCTAATACTACTGACCCTCAGTGAGCCTAATGCTACTGACCCTCAGTGAGCCTAATGCTACTGACCCTCAGAAGTCAACCTAATATACTGACCCTCAGTAGCTCCGCCGTCTTAATACTACTGACCCTCAGTAGCTCCGCCGTCCTCCACCGCGCTTCAATACTACTGACCCTCAGTAGCTCCACCGTCCTCCGCCGCGCTCCAATACTACTGACCCTCAATATCTCCCACTCAAAACCCTAATTCTCCCAAAAAAAAATTCAAATCCCTCACTCCTCCACAAACCGGCCTCCACCGATCCAATCCCAACCACCAAATCCCACCACACCCTAACCAACACACAAGCAAAAATTCAACACACAAACAAAAATTCCAATACACAAAAATCAAACAACACGCAAGAGAGAGAGGCTTCAGATTGGCGGCGGCGGCAGAGGGAGGTCGGCGGAGGTGGGGGAGTAGGGAGCAGTGGTTGTCGTCGTCGTCATGTCGCTGCCTCGCGCCTCCACCTCGCGCCTCCAGATTCAGATCGGGAAGGAGAGGAGGAGGAGAGTGTCGGTGGCTCCAGATCGGGAAGGAGAAGAGGAGAGGTCTGCCTCGCTCGCTGCCGCCTCGCGCCTCTGCCTCGCTCGCTGGCGCCTCGCGCCTCTGCCGTCGTCGCTCCTCAGTTCCCCTCGCACCTTGCTCCGGCCTGCCTCGCCTCCCCGCGCCAGGCCTCGCCTCACCTAGCCTCCGCTGGTTCGTCCTCAAGCAAGGCAAGCTCTTCTGGTTCAAAGACTCCCACGTCACCCCCTCCACTCACCGAGCCTCGCACCTCCGCCCGCCTCGCCGCTCGCCGCCTCCCTTCGCCGCCTCCAATCTCAATCTCAGATCTACTTCATCGCCGATACTGAGAAGGAGAAGGAGGAGTGGATCAACTCCTCGCGCGCTCGCAGCCTCGTGCCTTCGCCGGCCTCGCGCCTCCGCCCGCCTCGCCGCTCGCCGCCTCCCTTCGCCGCCTCCCTTCGCCGCCTCCAATCTCAATCTCAGATCTAGGGTTTGGTTTGGGTCGGGTTTTGAGGAGCAGATGAGAGATTTGTGGGTTTTTTTTTTTTTTTTTTTAATTATATATAGATGGCATATGTTGTAATTTTTAGATTTTCAGGGTTAATTATGTCATTTAACATTGGACGGATTAAAAGTCTGTTAGTGTTAAATCCTGCTAGTGGTATAAAAAAATCAGATCTTGTAATTGGTAATTATGAGTACAAAATTGTAGTTTTGGGTAATTATCTATAAAATATATAATAACTGACAACAGCAGAACCACTTGCATGCAGCCGCTCTATATTGCGTGGGAACAACAACAGCAACCATCACTTAGAAATTTAATTTAAGGACAAAATACTTATTACCCCCTAAATTTTTTACCTAAAACCGGTTTTGTCTCTCTGCTTTTAAATTAAACTAGTAGATCTTTAATCTCTCATATTTCAACAATTTAGTCCATTCCGTCAAATAAATCTATTATTGGTTAACTTTAGATATTAAAATGACCAAAATACTCATGCTAAAAATATTTTTTATTTTTCCCATTCTCTTTTAAATTTTTATAAACCAAATGTATAACAATAATATATATATATATATATATATATAAAAAGAGTTGATGAACAAGAACAAAAGAGATTTTTTTTTTGATTTTAAACGGGGGTATTTTCGTCATTTTAGAAATTGAACGGAATATTTTGACGGTCATGTAACGAAATGGACTAAATTGTTGAAATATGAAAGATTAAGTATTTACTAGTTTAATTTGAAAACATAGGAATAAAACTGTTTTTAAGTAAGTAATTTAGGGAGTAACAAGTATTTTGTCCTTAATTTAACTTATAGTTGATATATAGATATTCATTCATTTATTTTCCATAAAATAGCGGGGAAATTGGAGGGGTTATGTATTAATGGAAAGAGCTAGCTCGTTAGGATCCTGGAAATTATCCGGTAAAAATATATATTACTTATATATATATATATATATATATATCCTATCCAGAGCGGGGCTCCGCTCTGAAATTAAAGAGCGGGGCTCCTTATTGACCTACTTTCTGATCAAATTTCTACATCTCTACCGTTCAGTTTTTAAGTATATGCGTGTAGATCATCTCTGTAAAATTTCATCAAATTTGGTGATTGTTAAGGTATCAAAACGATATAAAAAACAATGAGCATACTAAATCTGTTCAGTATGAACCACTTGTGTTAATTACTACTGGGAATGTTCAAACGATTATCAAATTTGATGAAATTTTACAGAGATGATGTACACAGATATACATGAATACTGAACGGTGGAGATGTAGAAATTTGATCATAAAGTAGGTCAAATAAGGAACCCGCTCTTTAATTTCATAACAGAACTCCGCTCTGGATATGATATGATATATATATATATATATATTCGCTTGATTCATTGATCAATGATATATATACATATATATATATATATATATATATGTATATTCGCTTGATTCATTGATCAATGATTGAATTATGTTTTATTATGTTTTATTAGACTTGGAAAGGGTAACGTTTTGTTTGTTCTGAATTTTTTATGATCAATTAACACCTGGAAATCTGAAAAGAGATATTGAGCTATTCCACCAAGTAGTAGATTTTCCGTCAGGAAAATTATAGCATGCCCAATTAGTTACTATCTGGTTGTTGTTGTTTCAGTTTTACTATCTGCTTTCTTCGAAGAACTGAACTACTTATGGAAAAGTTATCGACTATTTCCTTCTAAATCTTTCTCACACCTTCTTTTCTGTTGTCATAGGCTTATAGCTAGCTAGATAGAGACTTAACTTTCTATTATCTTGCATGCGGGAGTTAAACTGAATTCTTAACGCAGGTTACTTTTTTTTTTTTTTTTTTTTAATCAGAAGTCAATAAATTTTTATTCAACAACCACTATAAAGGTAACACACACATAAGGTCGACAGAAAGTTATATCTCTCATAACTCACCAATCTATTCATAGGTTAAAGAAACACAAACTTTTTCAAACAGTTTGAAACACAAAATTCCAGTGGTAGAATACTCAAAAGTAAGATTAAAGGTAACAACTAAGTATTCTAGCCAATGTGACCGAATTCAAATTAATCCAACTTAGCAGTAGTAGGAGATACCCCCTCCACTACTAGTTTGTCAGTATCCATACCAAGTTCTTCATGTTCCACTTGTGTCACAACCTGCAGGTTCTCTCTAATAGAAGTGTCCCCCCAGCAATCCCTCCTTTATAAGAGGTTTTGTTTTGAACAGTTTCTTCTTTGTACCAGGCTTAAAAGAATCTGAATGGAAGATCATCGCCGCCGTCACTACCAGATCTGAGGGAATAGCCGACGAAAAAAATTTCGTCGGCTATGCCAATTTTTCGTCGGCTATACCTTCTACCGACGAAATTTTCGTCGGCTATAAGTCGTCGGGAAAACCCCGTCTGTAATACAATAGCCGACGAAAAAAACCAATTCGTCGGCTATAGTAGAGTATGGCCGACGAATTTACCGACGAAAATATTTTTTGTCGGCCAAACCTGGGAGAAATTGCCGACGATTTTCGTCGGGTATTTTCGAGTATGGCCGACGAAATTCATTAAGTATAGCCGACGAATTCATAAATTTTCGTCGGCTATTTCTTCGAAATATATTACTATTTTAATAGGTATTAATTAGTTATAGCGGACGAAATAATGCACTTTTCGTCGGCTATAAGTTGTATAGCCGACGAAATTTGTAAAATTCGTCGGCTATAGAGATTATAGCCGACGAAATAATGCCAAAATCGTCGGCTATAACTGCATTTTGGGCAAAAAAAAAATACCGGATCGGAGGAGGAGAAGGAGGAGGAGGAGGAGGCCGGAGGAGGAGGGGAAGGAGGAGGAGGAGGAGGCCGGAGGAGGGGGGGGAAGGAGGAGAGAAAAAAGGCGGGAGGAATCGATTTAAAAGATTTAGAAGGAGAATAGTCGACGATTTAAAAGATTTCGTCGGCTATTCTTAGAGAATAGCCGACGATTTAATATATTTCGTCGGCTATGCTTTGGAAAATCAACAGCCGTCGGATCTGAGCCATCCAACGGCGGACAATAAAAAGGCGCGGATCAAGAGTTTAGCCGACGAAACATTGTATTTCGTCGGCTATACTTAGAGAATAGCCGACGAAATACAATGTTTCGTCGGCTATTCTATGAAAAAATACTAAACTGCCGTTTTGAGGCCCTAAACGAACTCGAAAGTCCGAAAAAGCCCACACATCGTAGCAAAGCTACGAGTTTGATTCCTGGCGTCGTTCCCTTTCCGGAATGGTATCACAATCATCATTCGGACGCCGGACGCCAAATCTACAGTAAATCGGGTTTTGACTTATTTCATTATTTCAGCACACGGATTTTATCGGAATCTTGTCATTTTTCAACCGTAGACGTATTTCATTATTTCGGTCATATCTTATTTGACGACATATTTGCATTTGAAGAGTGTACGTATAGTAATTATTTGAAACTATACATTCACTTAAACACTTAGTAAACAAGTTAAGGAACATTAGTGCATATGTTCCGATTTTGAATCTAAAAGTTTGGAAAATCTATTCCAACCGTCAGATATCACCGTTTAGATTAAATACATGTATGAAAAAAAATCCAACTACATCTGACAACGTTAAAGGCTCGATCGGGATGGTCAACCGGGTGAGTCAACCCTTTAAACGCTTAGAAATGGTAATTGGCCTGTCTAAATGACGTTTTTTTGCCTGACCTTCAACAGATAATAGTTTCAAATCGATGAGACGCAACTAATCGTATAAAAATTTTCCTCAAAATATTTACCGACCGTCAGGCTACCCATAGGAAAACGGAAGTAAAAAACAGTTAACCGCAACATTCGGCACACAGATTTTGTCGGAATCTTGTCATTTTTCAACCGTAGACGTATTTCATTATTTCGGTCATATCTTATTTCACGACACATTTGCATTTGAAGGACGAAGCAATGGTTTGTCGATAGTGATAGAAAATGGAAGCTGTTCTTTATTGTTTTTTTTTAATCATAGCCGACGAAATCAAACCTAGTACTCGTCGGCCATACTTCCAAAAATTTTCGTCGGCTAAAGTTTCAGAGAAAGGCCGACGAAAATTCAAATCGTCGGCCAAAATATGAATATAGCCGACGATTTTTTTTTTACCAACGAAAAAAAAAATCGTCGGCCATTCTAGGGGAATAGCGACGATTTTTTTTTTAGCGACGAAAAAAAAATTCGTCGGCCATTCTTGGGAATAGCCGACGAAAATTTTATTTCGTCGGCCGTTTTTTTTTATTTCGTCGGAAAAAGCCTTTTTTCTGGTAGTGCGTACCACTCTTCTTGGCACCGCCATTCGAAACCACAGTGTGAAGGCTACGATCAAATCCACGCTAACAGCCCCAGAATTCATCATAACAAATTCCAAATCGGATCTGACGTCAATCGTTCTCAATCTCATAGTGTGGAAATCACCATTGACTCCAACCTTGCCAGAAAGAACATCTTCATCTCCCCACGACGCCGCCGCCCAAGGATGCTCACCAACCAGAGTAGAGAGAAGAAAAACACGCAACCAAAGAACTGCCATAGTTTGGGAGATTTGTTCGATTTTCAAAACCCTAACCAACAGCACTAGAGAGAAAACAATAGTATTGGAGTAGAGGGAATAGAGATCCCTCTTCCAAGAAGGAGATTCGCCGTCGGCCATTTAAATTTTTTTATCAAGGCGGCTACTTGAGAGAAATCCTAGCAGAGCAAAAAATTAAGAGTGATGCATGTTACTTTATATAGCTTAAGTGATTATAATTCTTTACAAACATATATGAAATATAAATCTTGTTCTTGCAATTGGACTTATTTTCTAAATTAAAGTTTCATTTTAGATGAATAGGTTTGCTTCGGTATCCTGGCGCTGGTGAGTCATACTTCATGTTTGTGATGTAATTTTCTTCTACATTAATGGCATGAGATATATGAGATATAGCATATACCCGGCCATCAGAAGTGGAACAATATACAGATTTGATTTTAGTCAAAAACCAAGCTTAAATCTTTATTTCGTTGTCTCTGCGATTCATGTACATGATGTAAAAGTACATCTCTGTTATTTTCTTTATAAGTAAAAGATAATATATATATATATATATTAGAAATAATCCACCCCTTAATCCTATTTGATCAACAGCTAGCTTTGGTAAGACTGTCATCTCAACTATTTTCGTTAATATCCAAGACTATAAGTTCACAACAGACGGCATATATACAGCCAGAAACTGTGTAAAAATATTTCATGCCAGCACTAGATAGTATAGCAAATGTACTCCACCTTTGACATTTTCAATCAGAATTTAATTAATTTGTTTAATATTTTTTTTAAGTAACTTCATCCTTTCATAAAGAGTTAGAAGAACAGTAAATAAGTAACCTCATCCTGTCAGAAGTTTTATACTTTTTTTTTTATTCAAGGAATTTTTTTTATAAATATACCACGACTCAATGTAGCGAGTTGAATACAATTGTATCATAATACGTTCAGAGGCATCATTAAAACAAGATAAACTTGTTCTAGCCGGCCTCAAGCTAGAATGACCATTACATACCATTCCGCTGTCATATACAGACAGAACAAGAAGTTGTGGTAGTACCCACGATGGTATATAGAAATAAGTTCATTCATTGAACATTATATGCTCCGCTCTTACTGAATAGCTCGAATCATCTTTCAGTACTACTCCAGAAGATTTGATGGTACCACAGATATCAAAACAAAACTTAGTATGCGGGATCAAGCCACCGGGATCCCAAATTCGAAATCCTAAAAAGCTAGGGTTTATGAGTTGGGTCCACAATTGGGCCCAAAGCTTCCCCCATAAGATTCTGTAAAAAATCATGGGTACCGATATTGATTTGGACAACCCAATAGTGTTGGGCATCCAAACTGAGTTGAGTTGACCCAATGATTTGGGTACCCATTCTCCTCCATCCGTCACCTGAACGCAGTCATGGTTACAACGACATTATCGTCCCCCTCTTCATCTGGGCTGAGCACTTTTCCTTTCTCCTTAACGGTGGCAATACCAACCCAAAACTGCAAAATTTTTGTAGATCAGCGCACGCAAGCACCAACCTCCTTTCTTTTTGTTGTCGTACCCACAAGTTGAGCTCTCACCATCACCACCATAGACCAAAGGATATGTTCATACTTTAATCGAAGTCTCACACCCACTGATCAGAATGCTTTCATCTCAAATCTCAATTGAGGGAAACTCACGGCTATAGGATTCGATCTATCCTATAGCCTTTTTTTGAATCGTTTTCTACTCGGCCGGATACTAGTGGGATTATCTTTTGTCCAATTTGGAGAGCCTATTGCTAATATCTAACGTTTGACTTCGAATGCGCTCTGATCGATCTCAGAGGAGAGAACAATCGAATGATCCTTCTTCGAATAAAGCCGGCTTTGGTTGCTGTAAAGAGACAAAAATAGGCAGACGACAGAAAACATCTGCATGGTGATGGTGACGTGCACCATTGATAGATTCCCAAGCTATGGTGGCTAGGGTTTAGTAGAGAGGAAAAGAGGCGGAGAGCCATTCTTAACAGTTTTATTCTCATTGAGTTAGAAAATCAGTAAATACCTATGAAGCATCAATACGTGTCAAATGTGTCGTATTGCGTATTGGACACTGATACGCGTACGATACGTCTAAATACGGTGAAATACGGTCGGACACGCGTGTCTGTCTTGGACACAATATGGACACGTGCGTATTTGTGTTGGACACGTGCGTGTCTGGGTGGACACGAAAATAAGCAGGACACGAGGGGTAGATTAGGGAAATGGAGGAGGGACTCCTCGGAGAGGAGGAAGAAGCCGAGGCGGGAGGGCTCGATGTCGGCGATCTTGGAGGTGACGGAGACTGAGGAGACGCGGATGGTTACGAAGTCGGTGTGGGTGAACCCGAATTTCTCGAAGAGGATCATGGGCCAGGTGTCGGCGGAGATCGTTAGAGATTTGATCTCCGCCGCGGCGAGGGAGGAGAGGGTTAGGAGGACCAAGAGGAGCAGGGGTAGTTTCGTCAGGAGGTGGAGGAGAAGCTTGGGCGGTATGGTTGCATGTGTGGGTCTTCGTCGGACGTCGGCAGGAGGTGGAGGAGAAGCATGGCGGTGGTTCGGTGCGACGGAGAGAAAGAGAGAGAGTTCCCTCTCTGTTTACCTCGTGGTGGAGAGAAAAGAGAGAGATTGGGCCAACAGTAAACCCAAGAACAGAGAGAGCAGGAACTCCTCTCTATGCTCACAAAGCTTTAATCTTTTCTTGGTGAAACCCACAACCCAAAACCAACAAAGCTTTGATCTTTCTGGGTGTTTTGGTCTGTGTTTAGAAAGAGCTTAATACCCAACACCAAAGATAGAACAGAAAGACTTGTTTCCGTAGGCTCTCTGCTTTTTTATCTAAAATTAACCTTGGGTGTTTGCCTGCTTTTAATGGTCACAAATAAAATATGTATAACAAAAAACCTTCGTCTTATGCTATCATGATGATGAATTGAACATGTTTTTTGCATTGTAATTTAATTATGAAATTTTGTTTGAATTTATATTTGGATTTGGATTGACTAGGTTTTAATTTTATAAACTATTTTTTTTGCATTTCACATATTTTTGTTATGCATATATATAATATTTAAAATAAAATTTAGTTAACGTGTCCACCACGTGTCCATATTAAAAAAAAATATTTGATGTGTCCGCGTATCGTATTGTGTCGAATACGGACACACGTACTCGTATCCGTGCTACGTAGGTAAATACAAGAAGGAAAAATAATTTAATTACCAATTTACCCCGCTGCATTAACACTCCTAAATGCTCAAATTTATTACAATGAGAAAAGACTTGAACGAGTGCATAAGATTATCACTTGGTAGAACCCATAAAACCATCTTTTAATAACAACAGAGAAAACACAAATTTTACTTGGATAGTGAATCTTCAATCATCATCAACATACACAGTCTCTTGTGTAAACAAGCCACCAAATACCTTCCTCACTTCATTCTTCGCCTCTGTCTGTTTGGATTTAGGCTTTGACTCAACCTTTGGTTTCGGAGTTGCAACTTTCTTAGCAACTACTTTCTGCCGAGGCAGTGTCTTAGCCTTGGCCTGTCCCCTTATAGTAGCAAGCTGCACTTTTGGTGTCTCCATGGATTTTGAGACTGTGTCTGAAAGTTGTGAGCTAAACTTTTCCCAAGACAGCCCTGAGCCAAAGTCTTTTGCTTTGCCAATGAGGCCATCGAATGAGGCCCCTGTAGCCTCAGCCTTCACTTGAACTTCTTCTGCTAAACTTGAAGCTCGAGCTTCTTGTTTGGATAGCTTCTTCACTTCTTGTTCAAGTATCTTTGATGCCTCGGCTGCTTCCCGAGCTCTCTCAGCAGCTATTATTGCCGCCTCTTCTGCCTTTGCCTTTGCAATGGCTTCTGCATAAGCTTTCCTTCTTCCATCCTCAGGGATTGAACTAAACACAAATACAAAATGCATAAAACTTAACAGAATTAATTTCAGTCAAACTGAACAGCTAGATTCGTAACGTAGTTTGTACCTGAAAAGTTGATCTATAGGCCTCAAAGGTGCTGACGGATCAGTATATACCTCCACAACCTGAGGTCAAAAATAAACATTCAATGAATTGACAGTTAAGCCGACCGCAAAGTTAAGAGATCGGAAAACGAAAAATACATTGCTGATCACATTTTCGGCCAAGGTGAAACCCACCAAATGTCTCAAATTGTCAGATCCGATCATAAAATGTAGTAGAAAACTGTCCCTTTGTCATAGGAAAAAACTTCATACTTGGCATGAGCAAGAAGAATGTACCTTATTTTCTGCCACAGAAGTGTTCGAGAAAACATCTGCCACCACGGAAGCAATCTGAGACTTGGCTACCTAATAGCGTTATGTTGAATATTATCAGGAAAGGCTAAAACTTTAATCCCCAAATAGGAAAGTAAATTGAAGAGAATGAAAGCATTACATATTACTGCATACATTACATTACTTTGTAGTCGTTAGCACCTCCGTTTCCTTCAGCAGACACAACAACATTATACGACCTCTCGGGCGAAAAATCATCCGTCAAACTTGTCTTTATGAAAGTGTAGCTAACGTCTGTTTCAATGATTTTTTGCAACAATTCAGGGATGCTCAACGGCTGAGATTGCGAGAAGATGTTGTTAAAAAATGAAGATATGCCATCTAGGACATTGTACGTCGAAGCAGTCGTGTTCCCGTCATAGACGATGGCCACATGACCGACACCGGCGAGCTGAGCAGCTTGGATTACTTGTAAGGCGTCTGATGGTGTGACTTCAGTTGTCGCACCATTCTCGGAGGGGCCGATTGTGACAACAACTTTGCTGGCATTTCCAATGGCTTTGGCCATAGTTTCAGCATCTTGGAAGGCAGACTGCACAGCATTGAGGCGTTTCGATTCCTCATTTGACAAGATCTACATTGTTGAGGGAAATTGGAGGGGAAATATCAGGCTTTGTGCTGCAAAACGATGATTTAATAGTACATACAATGTTTGGATACGTTTCAATTACAGTGCACCTAAGATCAAGAAAACTCACTAGTTGCATGAGGCTCCCTAGTACATACAACAGTAAATCATCCTCAATTTTCAAAACAAAAGACCTCTTAAAAATTGTGGGAATGTGATGTCCAATGACACTCAACATATCGCAACCAATTGTTTTACCCTTTGTGATGCAAATAAACAATTTGAATGATAACTCTTTCCAATCAATGAATAATTTGGGTAAATTCCTTTACGTCTTCACGTTTCATCTAATTATCCTTTTCTTCTAAGCACAAATTGATGAGATTCGGCTAATCCAACCATCAATGTATTCACACTGTTCAGTCGTTTGGTTTGAGAAGCTAACCTTGTACTTAGAAGCAACACGAGCCAACTCCTGGGCATCACCAAGTTCAGGCACACCAGCTCTCACGCTGAAACCCTCACGCAATAGGGTCTGTGCTATTCTAACCCCAGCCTGGCCATTTGCACCAGCAACAAACACGGTCCCAGGGTCCTTGGTTCTGGAGGGTCCAAATGATAAAGAAGGCCTACTCACAACCGAGATCAAAGACTTGACATCTGGTAATTTCCCGAAATCAAACCTGAATGGACTTGAATTGGACTCATCAGGTTCCCCTTCGTCGGAAGATGACTTCCCTGATGACTTGCCAAGCCGAAATGCAGAGAAGGGTCCGGCCTTGTTGGCAGAGACGGTGAACCTTCGGGGGTTCCTGCGAGTGGTTGCTGCTCTTGAACTGGGCGAGGAGGTTAGAACGAATGAATTAGACGTGAGAGTTGCAGCCATAGAAACTGGCGCTCAGTGTCTCACCCTTCACAATTCAGTTTCTATGCATCTGCATGACTTTCTGTACTTCTCGACTGGGCGGAGTGGCATTCTGGATGGGAAAATATGGGAGCAGGCAAATGAAATGGTGCCACATGGCACTCCCTATCCAATATGGAAAAATTGGACACCAGAGAAATCTAATAGGATGTCGAATCACCAGAAAATGACATAGAAAGATATTTGAGCAGTACCAAAATCATATACGTTCTAGATCAACAAGATTTTATCCACTCATGCAACCACAGAAACAATACGATAGGAATGGCCCATAGTGGTTCATGTCAAATTGTCAATATTGCCAGGCTAACTGAAGCACACACGCCACGGTTTGAAATCCTGAGCTTATGGATATAGACAATAGTAAACTAGTAAATAGTACAGAGAAAAGGCAATTGTGGAAAGCGAAATATTGCGGACTTTGCATCTCTGCCTCGTGGCATTTCAGAAAACTGTTGTATCACTACGGAGAATTTATAACCGAAGGCTAGTCTTCACTTCCATCTCTCATGGAAAGTAAATGTCCCTGGACTGAATGAATAGTGGATACAAATGAGCGACAATCCAACAGCACAGCTGGAAAGGAATGGCAAGTTTAGATTCAGGAAACTGGACTCTACCATTTCCAAGCCAAAAAAGAACGACGTGAAACTGACCCATTGCGCAATTTAATGTCAGTAACTAAAAGTGCATCAATTTGCATTATTCCTGTTAAAAGCAATTGTGTGAACCCGCTATAAAACTACACGAGAAATTTTCAGTGACACAGAACAGAACTCCCAGATCTGTAACTGAGAAGTTCCCAAAGATGGCCACAACATAACCAGGACGGAAATATGGAAGAACGAGAAGATGAAGGAAGTAAGTTTTGCCAAGGAAGATGAAGGACAGAAAGGTGAGGATAAAAATTGTTCTCGGAGTAATTTATGATGCCAAACAGAAATTTCCAATTAGGAGGAAACTCAAATAAAATCTCATGTCTAAACACACCAAATGTCAAAAACCGCAATATCCTAGCAAGACTAGATCAACCTCACTTCACACTGAAATCTGAAACAAGAAATAATTCAGTTCTCAAGTCAACAAAACAGGAAGTTGATGCCTGTCTAGATTCGATTTCTCTGACATCCCTTTGTTGAGAACCAGCATCCAGCATCAACGTAAGCAGGCTTAAGTTACATGCTTTAGCCATGTCATACAGATTATAACCATGTCATCTCCAACAAAAATCACAGAGAATCATTTGATACCTGTAAATGCTTAAGAATAGGCAGTAACATCCAGCCTACATTCAGAGGAAGAATTACCATCACTACAGCCTAAACTTGTTAACCTTAACCTAAAGGGATATAGAGCACAAAGTTATAATCTAAAACCGGGGGATCCTTCCTCAAATTGAGTGTAATTTTCAAGTACTGAAAATGAAAAGAAATGCATTGTAAGTATATTCCTGTAAGAATGTAATTTTCAAGTACTGAAAATGATAAGAAATGCACTGCAAGGATATTCATGTAAGGTATACCATCTACATCTAAACAGTAGCAGACTGAAATCACAATATTCATCGATACTGCTAGAGGATGAAGTAAATAAGGCCGTAAATGATCCAACAACGAACTTTCTCTATCATAGTGAAACACTACAAAGGATGTGAAGCCCAATGAGAAAACATGCTCCATTATCACACGGGATTAATATTTTATATACATACATGATAACTATACATGTTAACCTTACAGCTGATACCAACATCAGGACCAGACAAATCCATAAACCATTCACCATGGAGAGAAATTAACAAATATAAGTCCCACAAAGAACTCTCAAGCTGCCAACCTTAAATTTAAACAAAAATAAAGTAAGAAAGCAGCAACAAAATACAGATTTTAGAGACAGAAAGACACAGATAAGTCCCAGGAAGAACTCTCAAGCTACTAACCTTAAAATTTAAGGAAAAAATAAAGTAATAAAGCAGCAACAAGATACAGATTTTAGAGATAGAAAGGCACAGAGAGAAACAGTGCATGGGGAAAGGATCCACCTAACACACTGAGTTGTTCCTCTAAAAGAGCCTGTGAAAGCGTAGAAACTTTACCTGACATCAATGGTCTAATGCCAATCTGCACATGATCTGCTCAAGTAGTTGACATAAATTTCATCTATCAATTAACCAGAGAGCTAAATTTAGTTAATCCGCATCAATGAAACCAACAAGACCTTTAGCTTCTTTTTGGTGTAAGAAACCAAGAATATAAGCCATTCATAGAAATAATGTCTACACAATTATATCTAATCAATTTAAAACAAAGCCCAACTAAAAATCCCAATAAGACAACAGACATGTATAAAGGCAAACTAAGAATTTCACACCCATGTGATTCACAGATTATTACCAGAAAATCTAGGGAGCAAGGTCTGCATAAAGTTGAACTCAAGAGAATAGCTCAGGAAATCCTCATTTATCCACTTAGGCTGCCAGCAGTAAACACAGACTACATTAAACAGCAACCAAAACAGAGAAACACAATTCAAAAAATATATATTCCTAACAAATCTGAAACGTTACTACTTGGAAAGATTAAAAAGATCAAATGACAACAGCATATTTCAACAAAGTAACAAATTTATTGACTAATGCCCTTCTTTGCTTTGAGTGATTCGAGAGCCTTCTTGCGCAATTCAATCTCAAGTTTCTTCTGAACAGCCTCGTCTTCATTGTCACTTGAATGAAACCCCCTTCCGTTGACATGTTCACCATCTGAACCAGAAGCATCACTAAAATTCTTCACCTTCTGCTTCTCAGCACGACGTTCTTCCCTTCTGCGTCGACGCTCTTCACGCCTACGGCGCTTCTTCTCCTTTCGCAACTTCTTTTCCTCTTTCCTCCTCTTCTTAGCCTCCTTTCTGTCCTCTACTGCAGAATCATCACTGTAATCATCATCTGAAGTCACTTCTTGCCTCTCTGATCTCTTACTCTTTCTTTTTTCCTTGTCTCCGCTTCTGCCTTTGTCACTGTCCTCAGAACCAGAATCCAAACCGCCACTCTGGTTACTATGATCAACCATCTCAACAGATGAGTGTAAAGATCCAGGTTTACGATGTTGTTCACTGTCCTTGGTATTCTTTGAATGAGAGCGGTTCTTATCATCAGCTCTTTTCCCTTCACCAGGTTTTGATGCCTGTTGTGCTTCACCTGGCAGAGAGTCTTTGTTGACAATTGGTACCTTTGAACCCCTCCCAGAGGATTTTTCACTGTCAAAAAAGTTTCAATATCAGACCCTGAAACTGTATCACGCAAGTAATCAAAATTCATTAATTTGAGAATAAGTCGTTTCACAGGCTATGTTTACCTCTTCATCTCCTCCTCTTTAGTTCTGCTTTCAATATTATCCAAATGGCTTCGAGATTCAGTAAACTTCTGACCAGATGCTACTCTTTCAGGAGAGTACTCTTCCTTATTAGGAATCCTAGCAGGAGAAATTTTCTGCTTACTGATCCGTGATGTATCTCTTGATCTTCTCTCCAAGGACTTGGGTCTGTGATTCACATCCTCTCTGCATCAGGACACCCAGAATTACTTGCTGAAACAAAATTATCCAACAAAATTTCAATTGATGAAACTAGTATAATTTATTCCTTACTCTTCTTCACTTTCTTTGGGACTATCATGACGAAGTTTTTGTTCTCTTGGTTTCCTTGATGGACTTGAGCTACCATAACGAGAATTTTGCTCCTTTGGTCGTTTCGCAGGACTTTCAAACGGATTAGACAATCTTTTAGAGGCAAAAAAAAAAAAACATCAGATGACTAGCACATATACTCATGTGAAAGAAAGAGTAATGCAACAAAGATGAATACCTCCGCTTTTCCCTCACACTCCTTGCACCTGGTGGAGATTCTGACATTTGAGGAGACTTCTCTGGTGATGGCAACAAAGCTGGAGCTCTTTTGCGGTAATCATTCCCATTCTTCGATTCCTTCTGCAGTGACCCCTCAGAACCAGAGGATTGTTGTGGAGCTGGAGACAGTTTCTCATCGGACCTGTACATGATTATTCATAATATGACTCATAATTTTCTTCAAGAGTCTTATATAAAAATAAACATATAAAATATAACAATCTAGATAAGTTGCTAAGGAATCAATAACTCTGCAACGGGGACGATGCAAGGAGAGCTTGTAATACAACAAGTCCATTGCACAATCTCCTTCAGTCATGTGGCAGATCCATGAATATCTAATGAAGAATCAAAAGAAAGAAAAGTCTTAACAGAATATACAAAAACTCAAACCTTGTTCTTTCTTGGTGGGATTTCATGGGAGATCGCTGCTGCTTTGTTGTTCTCCTGATTGGTGATGGGGAATCACGTCGAATAGGAGATGCAGAACTTCTATCAGAAGACGAAGGAGACCTACGTCGAACAGGAGGGGATCTTCTGCCACTACGAACTGGTGACCTCCGTTGCGCTGCAGATGCATACCTGTTCCGTGGAGATCTTCGATACGATGGTCGAACAGGTGAGGGTGATCTACGATGTGTGGGTGAGGGGGACCTGCGTCGCCGTATAACAGGTGACATCCGTCGCCGCATAGGGGACGGTGATCTGCGACGCCGGATAGGTGATGGTGATCTCCGATTACGACCAGGTGAGGATAGCCTGCGGCGGCGGGGAGGTGTGGGTGATCTTCGGCGGCGATAGGGTGATCTACGGCCTCGAAAAGGTGATGGTGATCTGCGGCTTCGGAAAGGAGGAGGTGACCTTCTACGTGCAGGTGAACGTGATCTACGATATGGAGAACGAACTCGACGCGATACAGGAGAGCGTGATCTGTGTGGCGAATTTGATCTTGATCCTCGCCTGGAATAAGGTGATCTTCCTCTTGGGGAGAGTGATCTCTCACGTGACCGCCTCCTAGACGTAATAGGTCGTCTTTGTGGAGAGCGATAACCCCCTCCCCTTTCGGAAGAAATGGACCGTCCCCGTGCTTTTGGTGAATTAGATACACTTCTTGACCCGTCTCTTTCACCAAACCTGTATAGTGACAGTAAGATTCAACAAATCATGAGTTAAACACAAACAATTGGTGTACAGAAAAGAAACTCATCATAAATACAGGATATCATAAATATTAAGTCTTTACTTAGCATACCAACTTATTCTCCAACAACAATTGATATAGATAAAATTATGTGAATAAAGAAAATGAATCAATAGTGTAACTTCTCATTCAAGGAGTAACAAAGCATGCTCAGCATTACTTCAGACTACCCAGAAGCTGGACAAAACATAAAGAATGAAAAGAAGCAGAATAAATAAGATTTATGGGACCGAGTGGTTGAAGATAGTACCGAGGGGACAACGATGAATCAGAATCTACGGAATCTATAGGGCTAGAAACCCTGCAGAAGGTTGAAAATAAAACAGTTAGGGATAAATATCACAAGGCTATAGAACTTTCACACCTGGTGTAAAGATTAAAAACATATTTGTGGCTACGCTATCTCAATGCGTAGCATGACTAGATCAAAATATTCAAGAATATGGTATATCACGTGTCAAAAATATAATGAATGGTGTGTATATAAAGGCATCAACACAGATAGACCTGCAGATTTGCAGGATTACTATTTAATTGTAAAGAAAAATTCAGTGGCTTACCTGTTCCCTGCTGTCACACCATTCCTCTTGTCAGCCCCTCTTTCATCATCAGGACGCTCGCTTGAAGCCCTTGGCGACGCACGCTTTGAGCTTGGCCCCGCAGCAGCATTGCTTGATCTCTTATCAACCCCTCCTTCCTACAGTAGTTTGAGGAAAAGGCATGAACCCAAATAATTGCAGAAGCTAGCTGAATGCATGAAAACACAAACGGAAGTCAAACTAAAAACCCTGCTCTAGAGAATCCAACTCCAGCATGAAAAAAATGCTATTACCATCTTCTTCAATCTCTCTAGTTCAAGTATCTCCCTATCCTTCTTTCTCTGAGTTTCAATCGCATCTGCCTCCTCCTGACACAATTCATGGCATAGCTTATTTAATAAAGCCGAATTATCTCAATAGACTAGAATCACAATGCAACAATACATACAAAGTTACTAACCTTCTTTTTTCGTGCTTCCTCTTGTTTGGCATCCAAGAACTGTTGAGGGACACCACTGGCATTGTTCTGCGCACTGAGAAGAAGTGTCCAAAGCTCTCTCATAAACTTTACCGTATTTTTCTCCATAAATCCAGTCAGTGAAATTTGAATCTCCTTTCCATTCACTTCCTGCAAATTGAAAAACCAAGCACAATTCATAAAAATATACATTAACAGCAAAACACAAATTCGTGGCCCTCATTCCAAATTCATGTCAGCAAAACACAAAATAAGCTTTAGCTTAGCTGATAACTGAGTGACATTTGGATACGTCTCTAACACGACAGCATATATAGAACGAGAACGATATACATTATGCATCACATTACCTTGACATCCAAAAGCCCATAAATGAAGTTGATTAGTACTTCATCTTCGAATCCAAGAAGCTCAGTCACCCTAGTCGCAATCCACGGACGGAGAACATCCATGTTCACCTTACTCATGTCCACCTAAAACACATCATTTAAACACAATTAATCACACTAACAGGCAATAATACCCCAATTCTCACACATTAATCAAAGTATATACGGCGACCAATGCAAACTAAATTGAAGAACAAATAGGGATCGAAAACGAACCAAGTGCTCTAATTCGGGTGCGAATTTCTGCGATTTCAGCAGCTTGGCTTGCTTGTTGGAAAACCTCGTGTCCTGATCAGCAGACGTACCCTGACAAACACAATTAAGAAGATAACATCAGCTAAACGGAGACTAATACAACCAAATTGGTACCAAATCAACCAGAATTCTAAAGAAGATCTGACAAGTAATAGCAGTATGAAATCGATGACTAAATCAAATTAAAAGACAACAAATCAAAAGCAATTCAGAAGCTAACCCTAAAAAACCCGCCCGACATGATTTAGGGTTTGCGGTGAGAGCTTCGGCAGCGACCGATCAGAAGGAGCCTCTGAGACGATTGAGGAAGAGAAAAGCGAGCCGTGAGATTTGAGAAGACTCAAACAAAGGGGTTCGAATCTGAACAAATCGAGACCCAATTAGTATGAGTATCCAGTACTCTCAAACTGTGCGTTGCCTACTTTTATTGCTAGTGGATCTAATCGCCTAGCCCTAATTGGAATTACCACTCTACCCGTGAACTGTAATTTACTCCAAAATATCTTCTTATTGAAAGTACAGATATTTTCTTCTTCTTCTTTTTTTTCCTTAAAAAGGAAAAATATAGGTGAGGGGGGTAGAGACGTAACAAAACAAATGCATTCGGGCTTATTTAGTAGAAGCATGTACTAAATAACAGAACGAAGTAAGGCATGTGCATCGACAATCCAAGTGGGGCGGACGAGGCAGTTGTTTTTTATTTTTTGTATTTTTTTTATTTTTTGCAATAGGAGGTTTTTAGTTGAAGTTAGTGAAAACGTTTTTTTTTTTAAAAGCATAGCTTCAAATCCTCGAGTGATAGCTTATTCAGTTTTCATTTTGATATTAACAAAAGGAAGTAAGAAAGTTTTTATAAATAACTTTTTTCATAGGATTTACAAGACATGTGCATTGATAAACCTTTTCATACTCTTTCGTTGTAGACTTATAATACCATAAATTTCAACTGCGATGAAATTAAACTAGAAAGAACATATACGCTATATATTAGGAGATGAGTTAATGTACATCTAAGATCGTCATAATGTTCTTTGTTCTTTGTTCGATAAAGTATGGGCCGACTCATTAATTTTAATTCTAAATCGTCATGAGAATGTTTAAAAAGTAGAAAGCGGACCACCAATCCAAATACAATTCCTTACGATTTACAAATTAAAAAGTTATTAATTTATCAAAATCAGTGATCAATTTGTAGTTTTATATATGAGTTTTTGTATGTAATAGTAATTTTTTTCATAATATTTATTTTAGGTTGGAATGTTATTTTGATATTTTCTGCATATAAAACACAAAATCAACATGCAAGAAAATAAAAAACACAATTTACTGAAAGAAAATCAGCCCCAATAACTTGTCATTGTACTGTGAAGTCATCGTGGTCAGTTAAGAAGTTTCCCCTGAGCGAGGGAGTGTACTATTCCCTGTCCAAAAATCATGGGCGAATGGAAAATAAATCTCAAGTACTATATAATCCCTCACTCAGAATCCAGCAGATTTCGCCACGTGGCCAATCCAAAACAGTAATATAAATATTAATTTTACCCACCGCCCAACCCACTCATATAATCGGATGCAAACCTATTTATATTCCACTCTTTATTCTGCATTTCTCGTCCGCCCTCTCCTCTCTCTCTCTCTCTCTCTCCGCTCCTATCCTCCGCCGTTTCTCTCTCTTCCCTCTCACACACCCAAACCTTAATTGCTCTCCGCACCTCCAATCGACGACTGCCTGGGCCGGATTTCACTTTCAATTTTCCGGCGAAATCTCCGATTCGTTTACCGGGAGACTTCCGGAGGTGGACGGCGGCTGAGGATCGGAGAATGACGACGACGAGCGCTGTCTACATCAGCGTCATCGAGGACGTCATCAACAAGGTCAAGGAAGAGTTCGCCAATGGCGCCGGAGAAGATGTCCTCAAGGAGCTTCAAGGAGTAATTTCAATTCTCGCTTTAATCTTTATTTTTATAATTTATGATTTGGTTGTTTGAGTTTTCAGTATCGGAATAGCTAATTCTGTAGGTGAAATTGTGTCTATTGATCTGTGGTTGTATGAAGGTTTGGTTTTTAGAGCTCGATCTGGCTCATTTCTAGGGTTTTGGATTTTGAGGGGGTTAGTTGGCTCATTGAAACTGCTGTTAGTGTGGTTAAGTTGAGGTTTGTTTATATTTTGGGTGAATTTCAGACTTGGGAAGCGAAGATGATGCAAGCTGGTGTTGTAAATGCTCCGATTGAGAGGTCTGCAGCGGCGAAGCCCACACCTGGAGTTACTCCAGTTCATGATCTCAATGTGCCGTATGAAGGGACTGAGGAGTATGAAACTCCTACTGCTGATTTAATCTTCCCTCCAGTGAGTTTTTTTTTTTTTACTGTGATTTTGTATGTTTGTGATGAGTATTTCTGGTGTGGTATGTCACATGGTTGATGTTGTGGGTGCTTTTGGAATGTTAGACCCCTACCCCTGGACAAACTCCAATGCCACCGCAAACTCCAATTCAAATTCAAACACCGGGAACTGCGGAGACTTATAATATTCCTACTGGAGCTAGTGATGAATCTGGTGGCGGCAACGTAGGTGGAAATACAGAGTCGAAACCTGGAAGACCTAGCCCATACATGGTAAACACTTCATTCTGCAGTGTGAAAGTTGTATGCGTGGATGTGAAAAAAAAACACTATAGAGTAAGCCGCTCCACTGATATTGGGTGGAACAATAGTCAATATCACATTGAGAATGGATTACTGTTAATTGTTAAGAGTCAAGAAATTGTGTAAAGAGTATATTTGAATATTATGCCCTACTAATTTTATGCTAAATGAATGTGTTGTATAAAATGCACATAGCCACATACCCTTAATATAAGAATTTGATGGTATGAGAACTTTTACAAATAAAATCTCAGTATGATGTATTTTGGGATATTTGCCACTTTATGCATACTAGAATTCAAATTTCAACGCCATGTGCCATAGATTGAGAGTAGCACAGACTATTCATTATAGGTGGTATGAGGTTATGAAACATACACTCAATTATTCATGCAATATTACTTTGCATAAAATTTCGAGTTCTTAAAAGCTGCTATGAATTCCCCAAAATATGCCTCCATATAATTTTTACATGAATGTTTTCATAAATATGGAATGTTGATGTTTCCTTAAATATCAGTACTGATATTTATGTAGATATGGAATATCAATAATTACATTGGTGGTATAAATGCAAATGTGTATAGAACGTTGGGTATATCGTTCCTATAAAAGTAGATTTAAATTTATTTCTTTGAGTTGGTTGATAAGTATAAGAAAAGCTAACTATTGTTTGTTTTGCTCGCAGCAACCTCCTTCTCCTTGGATGACCCAGCGGCCCCCACTTGATGTTAATATTGGTAAGTCGAATACTATATAGGATATAATTTTTACCCTCCATGGTTGGGTATTGATTCTCACTTCATTTGTGTAGCTTACGTGGAAGGGCGGGATGAGGTGGATAGAGGAACCTCTCATCAACCCCCGACACAGGTAATGCTGTTAATAACTAAATTGAAACTGCAGAAAGAAAAAAAAAACTGGGTATGAAGAAAACTCATGATTAAACATCTTCTGAATGGATTTGGCAACCTTCTTTTTCATTATTTCTTTTGCTCCATCCTGGTCAAGGACATGCAATCTGTTTTATGTCGATATATTACTGTTACTAGTATAGCTAACTGTTGAAATTGTGTTGGAGAAATTTCAGGACTTCTTCACAATGTCTGCTGGAAAGCGAAAACGTGAAGAAATTCCCCCACCATATCAAGCTGGTGGGTTTATACCCCAGCAAGATGGAGCGGCAGATGCCATACCCAAATTCATTGAGATTGAGGTTTGTTCATTTTGTTCTTCCAATGGCCTAAGTACCATGCTTCATCCAGTTTAAATTTTAAATGGCACCGGATGACATTTTTGATGGTTTAATAGATACATTGGATTCAGTTTGATATCTGAAAACTGATTGAAAGAAAAGGAAACGGGTAGATATATTCGTTTGATCAACTATGAGTGATGAGTTGTCCATGTTAAATTGCCAAGTTACCAATGAATGTCGGCACAAAAGTAGGAGGTGATCAGTGTGGAGACTGAAAGGTGGAGAGAACAGAAACATACTTATGGGAATTTAAAGTCATCATGTCCTTTAAGGCCTATTTTTTAAGCAGTTCAGTGATGTTCCTTCAGGCTTTACATTTTCTCTGGTCTGGAGTTCTGTACAGAGTGTTATGTTTGCTTCATTTGGTTTGGTCCAAAGAGTCTTGTACTGTCTGTTTCTTATTTTATTCTCTCCATAAGGGTGTACTAGGAAGTATTGGTTCTGCTCATTAGGCCTTGGTTTCTGTTTTTTGGCGGTTGCCATATGCAGACCTTCCTTGGAGGTGGAGCAGTTATGTGTTCTATTTGTATTAATTCATTGGAAAGTTCTTTCTAGGACCTACTTAGTATGTACAAGGAGTTCATAGTTTTATCTCATGTTGACCTTTGTTTGTTGGTACTTTTTTCTCTACTACTTCAAGCAGTAAGCTTGCTGATCACTTCTAGACCAGCATGAGTCATGGAAATGACACAATACACTGTTGATTTCATACGTTTCTCTAAGTTACATTATGTTACTGACCTTTCAGATTTGTGGAGGGAGCACTTCTATCGGTGGTGGTGGACATGCATTTGGTAAGATGTCAGCTGGTGCACCCAAGATTCCTCAACTTGATGGGCCAATCCCTGATCCCTATGAAGAGCTTTCTACTCCCAATGTAAAGACAGTTCTTAATCATCTGCACGTAGCACATTATTTATGCTTCTTTTTATTGTGTGTGCCCCTTTTCTTTTTTCTTTTTCTTTTTTTGGTGTCAACGTTAATGCCTGGACTTGATGATGTCTGACACACACATGTATATTGGTATCATTTACTTTTGGGTAAATGAGGATCAGAGCAGTATCAAATTTGTTTTGTTTAGCAGGTGGTTCAGTTATTGAATTCTGACTGGTCAATAAGCTTTCGAACAATTATCTTGATAGTCTTAACTTCTTTGAAGTATGAACTCTGTATTTTTAAAGAACATAACAAATTATTAAGGTTGTTCAGATATTGAATTCTGACCAGTGATTTGTACATATTTATATGGTTAATGAGTGTTCGTGTTTCACCTTTTCTCTCTCCCTAGTGTTAAAATATATGTTTGACTCACTAAATGACCCTTACAGATATACAATTATCAAGGGGCTTTCAATGAAGACTACAACGTTGCCGGCACACCAGCTCCCAATGGTAGTTGTGGAACTTTGTGATACAGTTTTGAACATCATGACTATGTAGATTATTTTATATAAGATAACTTTTGTTTCCTAAAACTTCTTCTCCTGTGATTTATTTCTACCAGATGTACCTGTCAGCACTCCTGCTCCTGTTGTTCAGAATGATGTTGGAGATGATGATGAGGACGATGAGCCCCCATTGAATGAAAATGACGATGATGATCTGGATGATGTGGACCAAGGAGAGGAACTGAACACACAACATTTGGTATTGGCTCAGTTTGATAAGGTGCATTGATATTTTCCTCTTCTATGTATAGTGAACTATACTTTTATGTCATTTCCCTTGTCTGTTGGTATTCTCAAACCAGATCAAATTATGTATGCTGCTGCAATATGTTTATTCTTCTCATGTTTTTGGTTTGATAGGTGACACGCACCAAGAGCAGGTGGAAGTGCACACTGAAGGATGGCATTATGCACATAAACAACAAGGATGTCCTTTTCAATAAGGTGAAGTTCACTTTAAAGAATTGATGTTCTTGAATGCTTTTTGTTGCTTTCTAACGCACATGAGTTCACTTGTAAATGCTCGTTGCAGGCAACGGGAGAATTTGACTTCTGATTAGTTGGAGAAATGTCTATTCTGGCAATCAGCGGCAGTTGCATTAGCAGAGCAATTCCACAGTTACCATTGGCCATGGGTGTTTTGTAATTTTCCTTTTATGAACTATTATTAAGAAAGCTTCAAGGGGGAGAGAAACATTCTAGATATCTTTTAAGATTGGGACCGATGATGTTGGCCTTTGTACATAAAGGATGAATTTTTTTCGGCCTTTACAATGGGAGGGCTACTGAGGCACGTTTCTGAAGTTTAAATATTTTGTGCAATGGAATGTGATTCCATTGACTCTGTATCTTGGATTTATCGGTTCAATTTTAAGAATCGCGTCAGTAACCTCATTCGGGATAATGATAGCTTGTATTCAGTGATGTAGCTGTAGCTTATGTAGTTTCCGTTTCTACTGAAACCATTTATTCAGAAATCAAAACTCTGGTGCTCTGTTTGATAAATTCCTATATCTTTTACCGATTTCTGAGATGTTCAGATTTGTTTCATAGTCCATGGGCATGCACATTTGAAGTTTTGAACCGAAGACTTGTTAGTCTTTCAGATGTTTAGCTAACTGTTGAGGTGAATCAGGTTAGGAACAACGTCTACATCTCGTATGTGTTATGAAAATGACTTCAAAGGTAGAGGTAGCTTATCATTCATCATCCTTCTTCCCTGGCCAACTCAATTGTGTTCTCATCGAAAGGGTTGAATACTTGAAGTGGTCTGGAATGGTCTGTATGGAAGACAGGTCTTCATAATTGCCTGTGGCAACATAATACAAGCACAAACAAAAATCGATCAACACAGATAATTACAGACTCGAGGTAGTAATGACTGTAATGTATCCGAAACGGCAGAAAAGCTAGGTTGGTTCATCCTAGCTTGATCTTTACGTATTCTGTACAACAGAATGAAGGCCTTTCAGTATATCAAAATTGAGACCGGCCTATCCATGCTTGAACTCAAAAAACCGAAGAGTCCGACTCTTAAACCTCACAGTGCATGTTTGTGATCATGCATTGAGATTGGAAGACAGTAAACAATGACGAGGGATCTGCGAAACTCGACACCGCCGGATGCTGCCATCCTGCTCCGCCCTGATAGAGTGACTGGTGTAGTAGTGCTTATCTAATTAAGGATAAGAACAGGCCGTGTCATGTTTTTACTAGATTTATCTAATTAATTACGTTATTGTTTGACATTTTATTTGATACTATCTAAATTTCAATTCACGAAATGTTAAATAAATTCAAATTCAGTTGTTGTATAAAAATTAGAAACCAAAGGGGAAAATGAAGTTTAGCTGGCAAAAGTGTTCTTAGATTTGAGAGTTTAGACTATTGTTGACAATATGTCATCAACAAAAGTATAGTTTACTTTATAGTACGTTATTATTAACAGATATTATTGAAAAAAGTATGTTTTTTCTATTCAAACTAAAAGAGACATAATTTGTTATATACTATTATTGATGAAGTTTATAATAAGTTATCGTTAAAGTGTGTTTTAGTTTTGTGACCAATGCGAAACAAAATAAGTTTTGAGACTTTAATTAAAAGGGTTTTTAAGACTTTAGATTTTAAAAATTAGAAATTTTTACCTAATCCCATTGACATCATTCCTTACTTTATTGGATAGTGGATGCTTAGAACAAATCCCATTCTAAGCAAACGCACACACATTGTTCATGTTCGCGTTGGATTTTACTCCTGTCGAACTATCAACATGTGGAGGTGGCGGACGTAAGTTTCAGTCCTGATGCGAGCGTGCCAGTACCTTTGGGTTAGGTACAACCTTGGTGGCGGACGACGTCTGGCGAGCGAATCAACCTTGACGAGCGGATGACTCTGGCGAACGTGTTCGTCTGCTCCCTGCTACCTGACTTCTTGATCAAGCAACTGTACGCGGGCGTTGACAAACCGGCGTAAGGGCTCGAACAAGACATAAGTAAACAATTACTAGGATTTTTCCTCAACCTTTCGGTAGATTGAGATATCTTACTTCGATCCTGGGATGCAAAGCAGAGCTAAGTATCAAGACCGCGGATGGCGTTCGTCCAACCTTTAGCAGATTGGGAAAGACTGTTACCGGGGTAACGACTCGATTTGTCACAAGGCGTGACGACTGGACTCGATATGTCTCAGCGATGCTTCGACACGAACGCAAGTCACTTTCGACAACAACGGCAGGTGTACGGCGACCAACGATGGTGGGCGTAGGTTTGCGGCTAGGTTGGAAGAGTGTCGTTTGCAGTTGGTGGAAGGCAGTTCGCGAGAGAGAGTGCTCCGGAGAGGCTTGCAAGATTTGCAGGGCAAAAGCTTGTAGTTGTATGGTTGAGAACCCTTTTTACGTTGTCCTAGAGTTCTTTATATAGTGATCTCAAAACCACAAATACATATGTAACAAGCATATGGATTCTGATATCGAATAGGATTGTATTACCTTAAACCAACTCCAAATCAGACTCGAATAAAGACTCCAAACCTTCTCCCAGATGGAAACTGATTTAAATAAAATTGGATTATCCGCCAATGGGTGACTCTATGGGCTCCAGTCCAAAGTTTCGGATAAATGTTAATTTAGGCCCAAACCGATCCCACTTTGGTGGAGATCAGAGATTGAACAAGAAGCCAAGTGCTAAAAGTCATCCAAGTCAGAAGTCAAACAAAATATCCACAACCATACTCACTCACTGATCACACACACAGAAAGTGCAGACACTGAAGCGGGAAATATCAACAGACTTATTAACAACCTTCTGGGGCAGTTCACAGCCCCAAAAATGGCCTTGTCAACTCGGCCACTGTTCAACTACACACACTACTCTCCACCACTTCATCAACTCAAGAAGAAGAGACCTGTAATCCCACTTTTCTCTAATTCCCACTTTACCCCTCCCCCGCTTCGTTCCTCTTGTTTCAAGGCCAAGTTTGGCACTTTCACCAACCCAACGTCATCATCTAAACAACTCAGATTCAGTGTCAAGGCACACCAAACTGACCACAACCCATTTCAGTTTTACTTTCTGGGTTTTTGAGATATGGAACTCATTTTCCATTGCTTGGTTTTTTTTTTGAGTAGGTTGGATCTCAGAATGACTATTCTTCAGGGGACGAGGATCAGTCTCTTGTTCCTGAGGCTACTCCACAAGAGGATTATTCTTGGGTTTCTGTGATTATTCCGTACGTTTCTACCGACTTTTATTTATTTATAGAGTTCTTCTTATGCTTTGAGTGAATTGGTGCTTCTTTTAAACCTCAAATGTGTGAGCCAATGTAATGGAGGAACTGAATTGGATCTCAATGGTGGTAAAGTTTCAATCTTTAGTTTTGGTATAACGCTTTGTAAGTGAATATTTAAACTAAAGAAAAAAGCAGATTTCTAGATGAACTTGCATACTACATTGTGCTGAAGTATATGCTTGAAAAGCTCTCTACTTTTTGGTAATTGCAATAAGAGTAACATTTGGGAAGCCAATGTAATGGAGGATCTGAATTTGACCTTAATCGGGGTAAAGTTCATGCTTTAATTTTTGTACTGAATCAAGTTGAGTGTTTTTCATAGAGTACCAAGCTATGGCTTGTAATTCAATACAAAAGATGAATGTACAGAGTAGAGACTGCAATCTGCTGAAATTTTTGTTTCAATATTTCTCAACTTTCTGCTTCTTGTAATTGTGTCAATAACCAGCTTCCTGGAATTCTAGTTTTGTGTTTCCAGCATTAGGTGGTCTGTTATTTGGGTATGACATTGGTGCTACTTCTGGTGCTACTATCTCATTGACGGTATACCCTCAGTTTTAGTGCTTCGCTTTTGTGGCTTTGATGATTGAGTCATTTGAGTGTGACTAAAGGTGTTTCTATGGTTTGTCACAGTCCGCTGAGCTTAGTGGCACAACTTGGTTTAATCTGACAGCTATTCAGCTTGGTCTTGTGGTATGCGTTATAGGTTTAATCTTAGTTAACTTGCTCGTGTCATTTGTAATTCTTCTGCTTTTGTCTGCTAAAAAACCAAAAGGACATCAATAATCAGTACATTGTCTTGATGCAGGTTAGTGGTTCCCTTTATGGAGCTCTTTTTGGTTCTCTCCTTGTCTACCCAATTGCTGATTTCCTTGGTTTGTGTTTTGCTTTGCTGATTTACTTTACTCTGAGGTTTTGGAGCTTCATGATGTATCTTTTCTAATTCAAAACTTTTAAATGGACAATAAAGGAAGGAGGAGAGAACTCATCATTGCAGCTGCACTTTATCTCCTTGGGGGTCTAATCACCGGATGTGCTCCGGGCCTTGCCGTACTCTTATTAGGGCGTCTTTTATATGGCATTGGCATTGGCATGGTGAGGTTGTTTTCAGTGTTCTGTAGCTTCTGACAAAGCAAAAGGAGAAAACCATTAATGTGCTGTTTTGACAGGCCATGCATGGAGCTCCACTTTATATTGCTGAAACATGTCCATCTCAAATTCGTGGAACTCTAGTATCATTGAAAGAGCTATTCATAGTTTTGGGGATCCTGGTATTGTTCAGTAAACTTTTTTTTACCATGTTGATGATTTTTATGTGTTTATTCAGTTTCTAAACTAAAGTGAGACGTTCTGTATGCAGTTGGGTTATTTAGTAGGAAGCTTTCAGATTGATGCAATTGGGGGGTGGCGTTACATGTATGGAATAAGTGCTCCCATTGCTTTACTTATGGGAATAGGCATGTGGATTCTCCCTCCATCTCCTCGCTGGTTGCTTCTCCGGGCAGCTCAAGGTAAAGCGTCTGTGAAAGAAAATAAAGAAAAAGCCATGCTTGCCTTGAGCAAGTTGAGAGGACGTCCACCTGGTGACAAAGTATCTGAAAAACAAATAGAAGACACATTTGTTACTTTGAAGTCAGCCTATGTAGATCAGGAATCAGAGGGGAGTTTGATGGAGGTCTTTCAAGGCCCTAGTTTGAAGGCCTTCATAATTGCCGGGGGTTTGGTCCTTTTTCAACAAGTAATCTTTCCTCATCTCTGCAATGAAATGAAATTATCTCTTTCTTGCGTTTGTTTTTTTTTATAGTTTTTTTTGTTTGCAAAAATATTTATCGTAGAGAATATAAAAGAATTAGTAATCCAATCTGCTACATGGCTTCACAGATAACAGGGCAACCAAGTGTCTTATATTATGCAGGTCCAATTCTTCAGGTATCACATTATCAAATTATTGTAACTCTTTCTGGGCGTGTAGGGTTTGTTTCATTCATGTCATTTTGCCTAACTATGTGATACTCTCTGTCATCTTGTTAATCAAGAGTGCAGGATTCTCTGCTGCCGCTGATGCTACCAAAGTATCGGTTATAATTGGGGTGTTCAAGGTGCATATGATATTCATTTCATAGATAATTTGATTTAGGAGGCAATGCTATAGGAAGCTCCACTTTCAGGTCTTACTATTCGTTATTTCTGACTCTTTTTTTTTTCTGCAGTTCGTGATGACAGGAGTAGCTGTCTTGAAAGTTGATGATCTAGGAAGAAGACCTTTGCTGATCTTTGGAGTCAGTGGACTTGTATGCATCCTATCTATTCAAATAATTTAGTTCATCTTATTTGTTCAACTTTTACCATTGTGACTTGTAAAATGGTACAATGATGATGCAATGTCTCTTTGTTCTTAATTCTCTTTACCTCAGGCTCTTTCCTTGTTTCTCCTCTCTGCTTACTACAAGTTTCTGGGAGGGTTCCCACTTGTTGCTGTAGCTTCTCTTCTTCTCTATGTTGGTTGCTATCAGGTAATTTTTTTTTTTTTCTTTTTGGCTCTTGGAATTTGTTGGTCAATCTTCTTCTAATGTTTTATTTAAATGGAATAGTCTAGTAGCACCATAGTATTGTTTTTGCTATGCAAAAGTCTTATAACTTGACATAACTCCTCCCCTGCCTGCACCACACCTCTCTTCCAACTTTCCCAAAAAGAAGGGGATGAAGTTTGCTATCTTAAGTGTATCTTTTGGCTTTGATATTAAGACAGAGGTTTTGACAGAATTGAATATCATACCCAAATGCCTTTTCAGATATCTTTTGGTCCTATAAGCTGGCTTATGGTGTCAGAAATATTCCCACTTCGCACTAGAGGAAAAGGGATTAGTCTTGCAGTTCTTACTAACTTCGGTTCGAATGCCCTTGTGACATTTGCATTCTCACCATTGAAGGTATGTACTGTCAATATATTATCATAAACTAGTTTCACATTTCATGCCTGAGCTTTCGGGAAACTGGTACAGCACTGGTGCATTAACATTTGATAATTCTGCAGGAGGCACTAGGAGCAGACAACCTTTTCCTCCTTTTTGGGGCTATCGCCTTGATCTCTCTGCTGTTCGTTGTACTAATTGTCCCAGAAACCAAAGGTTTGAGTTTGGAAGATATAGAATCCAAAATCTTGAAATAGCTGCTACCCGAGTCCAGAATCTGTCATTGTAAGTTTTCCGACTTGATATGTATTCACCAGTCTGTAACCGTGCTTGTTACTATCATCTGGACCGATACTATATTCACATTATCATGTAAATATGTTCCACAACAAGGTACACAATTATATGATTCAATTCCATGACACTTTAAATAAGAAATGGTGAATGACCAATGACATTTGATTCTAAAGAGCTATTAGCATACAGAAACCAAAAAGAGCTGCATACAGAACACCTGAATCGGGCTATTAGTAAAACTGTGTTCAACTCACCCGTATGGAGATGAAAACTAGCAGAACCTTTTCCTTTCCAGTGCCACTATATTCTCCACTATAATCTTGCAATTTTGGTCACTTAGTGACCATACAGCAACCAAGGAGTTAACGGTCATTCACAAATGGACCTAAAGCTAACAGAATAGCAGATAACAGATAAACAGTGGCTGTGAATTCACTACTCTTCATTAGATTCAGTACAGGACATCCAAGTGAAAACTGTGGAACAAACTCTATCCAGACCAAGGCCAACACATTCTGGACCAGAATCTAATAGTCCCTAGATATTTTTCCACACAATAAAAATCTGTTTGTAGACTAAAATAGATCCAAAAATGTATTCCAAACCTTTAAAAGCCTCCAAATGATCTCCAATATATATATTTTTTTTTCCAATTTTGACAAGTGGGGTGCATATCCTATTTTGTTCAGAGAAAGCCATGTGTCACTCAGCCAATCCCATTTGTGTGGCTTTCAGGGACTTCATAACCACACCATAGATTTTTCAATCACTCCACACTTAAAATCTCTCACTCATCTTAATATCTTTCCCACTAACTCTTTCACCATCTTCAGCTCTATTGCATTCCCCACAAGCTCTCAGGAAATCAGCACCACCTTGATCCATGGCTTCCACAGTCTCAACTGTTGGAGCTGTTAACAGAACACCCGTACTTTCCCGCCAAATTATAAATATTTCAACTGTTTCAGTATTGTTTTGTTTTAATCTACTGCGGGATACCCCAAAAGTGTTTTTTATCTATGTGATTCATTAAACTACAAGAGTTTTGATCAACTTATATGTATTCTTTTTCAAGTGGTCTTTGCTCGATCAAAAGAGAAACCAAGTGAGAAGTTTGTGATGTTTTCTATTTGAATTATTGCCTTGTTTGTTGGTCTATATTTAATGCAGTTGAGCTTGAACAGCTCTGGTGCTGGAAGCTCAATCCCAAGTTCAGCTTTCTTGGGCAGCAGTTTGAAGAAGATCAACAACACAAGACTCCCCTACCAAAAAACTGTGTCTGCAGGTAACTTGAGGATCACAGCAGAAATCGATGAGGGAAAGCAGTCAAAAACAGACAAGTGGAGAGGCCTTGCTTATGACATTTCTGATGACCAACAGGACATTACAAGAGGAAAGGGATTGGTTGATTCTGTGTTCCAAGCTCCCACTGGAACTGGGACTCACAATGCCATCATGAGCTCTTACGATTATGTTAGCACTGGACTTCGCACGTAAGCAAGAAAAGCACATACAATTAATTGCTTGCTAATTTCTTCATTGATATGTAAAAATGAATTGTGTTGTTAGAAGAGAATTTAGACTTTGGTTATGGTAAGAGTGCTGGCGTATTTGTGTTTCAGGTACTTGGATAACAAGATGGATGGGTTTTACATAGCTCCAGCTTTCATGGACAAGCTTGTGGTTCATATCACCAAGAACTTCATGAGCCTGCCTAACATTAAGGTAAGAGATAATCTTGCAAACTTAATATATCCGAACATACTTTGGATCCCAACAGTGTCATGTTCATTTATTTCTGACAAGATGTTGTCTTTTCATATGCGAAATCTGTTGTTAATCATTATCATTAACATAAGTTTCTCCACAAAATACTGTTTTGATTGTCGATTTTTGATAGCTCGGATGAATAATTTATTTTTATATCATGATTAGGTTCCCCTCATTCTTGGTGTATGGGGAGGAAAAGGTCAGGGAAAATCGTTCCAGTGTGAGCTTGTATTTGCCAAGATGGGAATTACGTAAGTTTCATTTGAATTTGCTGCTATTATTTCTTCATATGATCTGTTTTTGTTTGTATTAATTATAATATGGTGATTACATTTCAGCCCCATCATGATGAGTGCTGGAGAATTAGAAAGTGGGAATGCAGGAGAGCCGGCAAAGTTGATCAGACAAAGGTATCGTGAGGCTTCAGACATCATCCGAAAAGGAAAAATGTGTGCCCTCTTCATCAATGATCTCGATGCAGGTGCCGGTAGGATGGGTGGAACCACACAATACACTGTGAACAACCAGATGGTCAATGCAACCCTCATGAACATTGCTGATAACCCAACAAATGTGCAGCTTCCTGGTATGTACAACAAGGAGGACAATGCTAGAGTGCCGATTATAGTCACTGGTAATGACTTCTCTACACTGTATGCGCCTCTTATCCGTGATGGTCGTATGGAGAAGTTTTACTGGGCTCCCACAAGGGATGACCGGATTGGTGTTTGCATCGGAATCTTCAAGACTGACAATATTCCTGAGGAGGATGTAGTTAAGATTGTGGATACATTCCCAGGTCAATCTATTGGTAAGCATAGATTAAATATTGAGACAAGTATGAAATAAGAAGTTAGAATCTGCAAAAGATTTCCTGTGTGAATTAGGATAGTCATAACTTGTTATATGCCATTCTTGCAGATTTCTTTGGTGCCCTACGTGCTCGAGTCTATGATGATGAAGTGAGGAAGTGGATATCTGGTGTTGGAGTAGACGGCATTGGGAAGAAGCTTGTGAACTCAAAAGACGGTCTCCCGACTTTTGAGCAGCCTAAGATGACAGTGGAGAAGCTTCTTGAGTATGGTAACATGCTTGTTCAAGAGCAGGACAACGTCAAGAGAGTTCAACTTGCTGAGACATACTTGAGTCAAGCAGCACTTGGAGACGCAAACCAGGATTCTATTAAGAGAGGAGATTTCTATGGTTAGCACCCTCTCTCCTTAGAGCCTTCAGTGGGTGATTATAATCAACTCTCTTCTCCTCGATTATCAGTACGTATATATATTATCTTAATTATATTAGTGATTTTGATCAAACTGTTCAATGAATTTATGTGATGCAGGCCAGGCAGCCCAACAAGTTCATGTACCAGTTCCTGAAGGATGTACCGATAGAACAGCCTCAAACTTTGACCCAACAGCGAGGAGTGATGATGGTAGCTGTGAGTACCAACTCTAAGCTGTGTATGCAGATTGGTGGGAGTGTGAGATGAAGATGTTGCTTTCTTGGTCCTTTATTATGGACTAGTATTCCTAATTTTGTTGTTATTACCCTTCAGTTCTCATGGAATCTAGAAGTGTGTTTCTTTATCGTGAATAAATTAGCTAATGATGTTGCTACCTTCTTGTCACACCAAGCGAATTGAACCTAAAAATTCACCCTCACTTCAATTCTATCTTGTGCATAAATATCAAAGATTTAAGAACTGATCCTTATCAGTGCTTATCAGTCCTCCATTGAGTCCATTCCATGTCTGCTGTATTGTTGGCTGACTACAGTACATGAGGTTTTCAGAACAACATTATACAAATGACCTTAATATGTGTTTAAACAATTTAGTAGCCAAGATTGCTCACAGGGATTCAGTTCAATTATTCAACTTACATGTTTGAACTTCCGGAGCTGGAAACTGTCCACATTACAGAAGCTTACACAAACATTGTAAATGATGTTTGTTAACTACTTATACTTGTATGCAGAAACTTGTACAAAACTCTAGGAGGATTAATTATCAACAGTTGTATTCCACGTTTCAATTAGCCTGAAGTACTCTTCCCTGGTTTTCTTCCTCGACGACTGCAATGCATTGAATAGGGACTGTGAGAATGAATCATCATTTCAACAAAAGTTTAAGATACAGATCGATACTGTCACGTAGAGATAGAGATGGTCAGTTTACTAGTTAGGCTATCAATCTGGACTATGGATCAATAAAATTGTTGGTTTCAGATTAATTGACAGTGTAAAAGCATGAGTTTTATAATAATATGTGCTCTATATAGTTGAATGAAGGAAAGAACATGGAGATGATGGAGAGTTACCTTCATAAGCATTGGTAGAGATCGGAATACGTGGTGATGAGGACAAGGCTGGCTGTGTTGGGGGCAAGGCTGACTGCGATGAGGACAATGGTGACTGTGAAATAGTAGTAGTTCTGGGGGATTCATCGTTCCGAAGCAATGAAGATATAGCCCCTCTCACCTTCTCCACCACACCGGCCTCACCGGGATTTTTCCTCGGACTCATAACATCAGATATCACTTGTGAAAGTGCTCTCTCATCTTCCCCAGGCTCAAACTTGTGAATCAAATACTCCTTTACAGAAACTCCCTTATCCCATCTTTGCTCGGCATTCTTTGCAGGACCTGCTGGGGCAGACAAAGGTTGTGGAGACTCTAGAGCTGCACGAGTCGAAGAATTGTGCTCGACTGCTGATGCTGACAATACTTGTGGAGCTTCCCGAGCTGTAATGCTCTGTGTAGGTGGTGGGGCTGTGACGGTGAGACCTTTTATTTTTGAGGGATCAGGTCGTGAAGCTGTGTGATTGTCTTTGTTTGTGGGAAATGGGGGTGATACAGTGAGACTTTCTATCTTTGATGCAATTGCATGTGTTGCATCTGATACTGTGGCATAAGCTGGTCCCAACTTCTCTGATGCGGCATTGTAGCCTGTTCCCAACTTCTCTGATGCTGTAGAATAGCCTGTTCCCAACTTCTCTGATACGGTGGCATAGCCTGTTCCCAACTTCTCCGATACGGTGGCATAACCTGCTCCCAACTTCTCAGTCACAGTTTCAGATATTGTCTTTTTAGGACTGTGAGACTTGTTGTCCACAGTTTCAGTTACTGTCTTGCTAGGACTGTGAGGCTTGTTAGGCGAATTAGTTTCACTTACTGCCTTGTTAGGACTGTGAGGCTTGTTACGCGAATTAGTTTCACTTACTGCCTTGTTAGGACTATGAGGCTTCGTGGCTGCAGTACCAGTTCCTGTCTCCTTAGAACTGAGAGTCCTCGTGAGAACAATTCCTGTAAATATCTCATTGGGAAGCTTTGTGATCACACTTTCGGCTACTATCTGGTTAGAACTAGGAGACTTCTGATTATTATGTTCAGAGTTCTGACTGTAACTGCTCGACAAAATATGCCTCTCAGAAAGCACAGGACTTGCTAGCTTTGCTGTCTCCCTGTATGCTTCAGGTGCCGTCTCTGATTTGTACACTAAAAATAGCATGAAACCATTAGAAAGGAGAACAACGGAGCATTTAAGAACGATAAGATATAATGTTGCATCGTACTTCTGAAAAGGTGAACAAGCATAGGACAATAAGTAATGAAGTTTCGTATATTACTTGGTGCTCCTAGGTATTCAGCGTCTTCTTCTTCAACTTCATCATCATTCAAGTTAGCACTCCATGAAGGGGTGGTGTTTTCGGTCTCGTGGCCATCACATTCATGATGTTTCTTCTTGGTGCTGAGTGAGTGCTTCAGTTTCTTAGCTTTCTCTTTCACCTTGGTGAGAACAGATTTCTTGGGATGGTGGTTATGATCTTCCTCTGCATCATGGCTCCCAACTGGAGATGACAAGGATGTTGGTGATGACGACCTCAACAAATCGGTTCCTGGTAAGAAGCACGCATTTATTATAAACGAATACAACAATGTATCAGGTGTAATGGTCAAATTTACATCCCATAGGATCGTAAACACGGCATGGGGATACCTCGAAGATAGTGTTCCATAGTAGGGTTGATAGCAAGTTTTCTTTGCTCAGAAGGCATTGTAGTTTCAGCATCACCATGTCTTTGCGGACGTTCGAGTTGAGCCATTGTTCTTCTAATGCAGAAATGAGAAGGGTTTCTTGGACTAGTGCCTCTGCTGTAGAAAATAATTCTGGTCTCTGTATGTCCTCTACTTATTATTGGGTTCGACCATTTTCTTCCGGAGTTCTTGCCTAGACGACCAACAAGATCCACAAGTCAATTAGGGTGTTTGTTTAGGGGCTCCATTTTCACACGTGGCCTGAGAAGTCATCAGGTTTAGCTTGCTGCTGCTTGCAACACAAGAACGGTTATTTTCTGAAATAGAAATTGACCAAGTCAGCACTAACCAAATAATCTTCCTTTTCCTTTGCCTTTCACTTGGGAACACTTATAATTGGAAACATCAACGAGATTATTCTATCATGAATGGATTTTCTTCTTTTAGGATCCCCCCTTCTAATTGGAAAAAATAACAAATGAAAATCCTGGGTCTGATATTTTCACCAAAAAAGTAGTATCCCTTCCCTGGTCCTAAGAGCAAGTCAAAGACATCATACCATTCATACATCATTCTTCGGTGACTCAAATCCAACTACAACAAATGCACATGAGCTTCATAATCCGGCAGCATTATCCCACTAACCTCTTATGAACAATACATTTGATAGCAGTACGTAAATGCAGGAACATTTGGGCACAGTTGTTGGAAAAAAAAAAAAAAAAAAAGGACCAAGTTTCCATTCCACTCGACCATAATATAGTGAACCCAATGATCAAAACCAATAAGCAACAAATGGAAAAATTGACTCCTTCACGTACAAGCATGGAGTCTAGGTCCAGGATGCCTAGTTACCTACAACTGATACTAGTAAATCAAGGACCAGCCTTGAGGCAAAAATCGTAAGAACAACACTTGATTTTCATATATCCACATCTGAATAGAAGAAAAATCGTAATCACATGCTTCCATACAAGCCTAAACACTCTTGGAAGTAAAACACTCGTAAACTTACTCTACATATTGCCTTGATATGAAATTGAAGAATACTGAAGTAACTTTATCTTTTCACTTGAGAACCTTCCATCATTTGTCCAAGATTGAAAGGATTAACTGAATCCTCTACCTCTACTTTTTCTTATCCTATTTTCTTCCCCTCCACCTTATCAAAACGTTTTCCTAAAGAATTGAAAAGCTGCAATTATGTGCTACAATCCCAGTTCCTTTTTCAACTGAGCAAGAGTAGCTTCTATCTCATCAATATTCTCTTCAATACTAGCCCCCGTGGTGGATTCCTTTTTACTTGCACTTTCCATTCTCTCTGTCCCAGAATTTCTGGACTGATTGCCCTTCTCAGGCCCTTCATTGATGTTATTTGATTCAACCTCCGGATCCGTTATGTTGAGTTCTTTCTCAAGAAATTCCACAAATTCTTCTCCAATTTCCTGCAATGTGCAAATATAGAAAATAAGTGAGGTTTCCCAGGTAACTTGGTATTTGCAAATATGTATCAGAAATCTAAACAAGATGGGGACAGATTAACATAGTCATGTTTTCAAGTACAGCAAGAACTTGATATCATACCGACAATTCCTCCCACAGACTCCTTGGTTTTCCTTGTTTAGAAGCACTTTCTTCCCAGTTCTGGAATTCTGCTTGAATGTCTCTAAAGAAGTCCTCTGTGGCACCAAAAAGACTTATCACACTATAATCTTACTTACGATAATAAGGATAAATGAAATTGATGCTCGCTCAGACATGAGGAATGCCAGCAAACATTAAGGTCTGTCTGATGTCTCACAGAGAGGACATATCTACCTATTGTTATTTGAACATCCCTCACAAAATTACCTGCACAATGAAGGGCTTAATGATAAGAACATACTAAAATTTACCTAAATTATAGACTGGTCCAAGGTGCAATATCTTGGTCTATCTAGACACGTTACTCCAGTGTCTGAAGAAGCCAGTTTTTTGGACAAATAGTACAGATTTGAATGGCCATTAGCCCAAAAGATAGTTTAATGACTGATCAAATTATTAACATCTTCCCCCATGCTTTTTCAACAAAATGATGAAGATAATAGCCAAGGTTGATACTTGCATGGTAGCATGTCATTTTTATATTTAGTATTGAACTAGACTGATTCACAGTGAAAATTATGTAAAAGAGCAGACATGTTTTCATGTGCAACTAAGTTTATTTATGACTTACCGAATCCATAAAACTCTTCTTCATTTGTACCCTTCTTACTTTGGCTTCTTTGAGAACCAGAATAGGAATAATCAGATCCATAATTAGAGTCATATTTCCCCCGAGATTTTGAACTCAGCAATGTACTATACGCGTGTTTAATCCTCATAAATTTCTCCTGCGCATTTGGCTGTACAGCATAGAAAAGTTAGGACTGAAAAACTATAATAACTACAGATAAAGAAATGTGCTAAACCAACTCATATTCACAACATTACCAGGCAAAAGAAATTGGAAACTTCTGACCACGCAACACACAATTCAAAAATCCAGCCAAAAAATTGATACGCCAAGACACGTTGGTGCCATAAACACAAAACTAAACTGACATTATTGGACCATCTGTTCCGGGAATGCTTCCAATACACTTTCTATCTGTACAATTAATAACCAAGCATCCTAATCAACACTAATACACTACACAACTAGCCAATGTACCTCTTATTAGGCTGATAACCTAGACAAGATCACAAATTGCATTTTTTAGTCAATATAATATGTTTGCACTTCACCTCCAACATAGACAGACTAATTCTTTAAATTTTCTGATAAATTCAGTAACTAAAGAGCTAACTAGATGAAAACTTATTCATTCAAATTCAGTAAACCAAACCAGAAAACAAACAAGTACCCAGTAAATAAAAATCTGAACTTTAAAGTCGAACCTCTTTATTAACATCTGGGTGATACTTAAGCGCAAGTTTCCGATACGCCTTCTTGATCTCCACATCAGTAGCAGAAGGAGACACCCCCAGAACTTGGTACGGGGACTCCCTGCTCGCTCTCGTGACAAAGCGTCGTCGTTTACTATTGAAATTGGAGAAACTCGAAGTATGGGAAGAGAAGACGAGGAGATTGAGGTTGGTTTTTGAAGGGTAACCCAAAATGGGTGTGGAAGATTTGGGTTTGATTTGGAAGTAAAGAAGAGATCTTGAAGAAGAGAGGTTGAAGAAATAAAGTGTGTGTGGGGGTGTTGAAGGCAGTAAAGCCAGAAACCCATGCATGTTCTTGAATGAACTAATTTCTGGAGTGGTTAATTACTTTCATGTCCCTAGACTAGAGATTGGTAGAGATAATAACTATGTATGGCTTTGTATATGGTGACTGATTTGGTTGGGTGGCTCTGTGTTTTGGGCGGTCTGGGAAATCGATGATGATATGGGTGTTTCTGGTGTCCGTATCTGTTAAACCCAGTGAACGGGCTAGATTTTGTTTCATGTTTCTTCTATCCTCTATTATTTCCCTCAATTTGTTCGGGTATTTAACAAATTTTATGTATTTTCTAGGTTGAAGAATAAATACGAAAAATTTAATATAATTTGGTCTACCGGCATTGATCTCATTTTTAAATATAATCTTTATTACTGTATAAAAAACCCTAACATGCCTTCGCCGTGCGCTCTCCAACCTAGAAGCTTTTCTAGTCTATCTCAACCACCTTGTGGTTCCTGAGTCTTCTCTTCTAATTTGCAATCCCAAATATGGCTAAGGACATCTCCAACAGATACCCCAAACCTATTATTTTTTGAAAATTAACAGAAATATAGCTAAAATAGCATCCAACAGGTACCCTATAGCTAAGTCAATTTTAGCTTCCCGAAATAATCTCTAGCTACTTTTAACTATTTAGGAGAGAGAATATAGCTTGAAGTTAAAATCCCCCAACGTTCGACTTTTCTGTTAAACGTCCCAAATAGAACTACAACTGCTGAATTGACTCTAAAATAACTACAACTGCTGAATAGAAAGTTAAAAATATACAAGTTAAATTTATCTTTTTATGTAATTTAACTATAACTTTTAGCTAAACACTTGGAGATGCTCTAACACTGATGCTGTCACCCGAAGTTTTGCACAATTCCTCACCATTGGAGGTTCTGAAATTGTCGATCTATCGATCTTTCATGACGAAGACGATATTGTTGAGGATGAAGGAGGGCAGTTCTTCCTCCTAGCGCGCCCTCTAACCCGTAAACATTTCAACGCCTCTGACCTTCAATATCACTTGAAGCGCATATGAAACCTTGAAAACTCTTACCAGGTTCAAGATCGAAAGAAAGCGAGGTTCCTGTTCGCTTTCAATTTGATGCGGGATGGCAAAAAAATTCTGCTTGGTGGACCGTGGTACTATGGACGAGCTCATGCGGTGTTTTGTGATTATGATGGTATTCATGATATTCACAAAGTGCTAATGGATGAGCTTTTTTATGGGTTCATCTCTCCAACATGCCTCCAAAATTTGAACGTTCGAAGTGGATTAAAATCGTTACTATGGTAGCAGGATATTTTCTTGGTATGGACGACAAGGCTTAGAAGGCAAATCGGAACATTAGGGCTAGGGTTTCTCATTCCCTAAATCGACCTTTCTTTCTCCATAAAGTAATCAAGTTTTATGTCTCTGTTGACCAAGAAGTATCATTTTATTATGAAAATCTCAATGGACGATACAAATCTTGTAACCTCATATGGCATGAAAAGAAAGCTTGTTGCCTCACTGTGGATGAGCCCACCAATCCTAGCAGCCGTCCAATAGTGCATAAGCTCAATGTTGATATTCCTCCTACCTCGAATGGTTTGTTCCGTTTTAAGGGAGACAACTCTCCTCACATGTCATCTATTGCCAAATCACTATTTGGGGATGGAAGCAGTAAACCTCATAAGCCTATTTTGATCAACAGGATGTTGATATCACAGTCTCTCGAAAACAGTCTTGCTCTGGTCCGTTGGATGAGTCTGCTGCTAATACTGGAAGTAGTGAAGAAGCTGAGGATACCACAATCAAACGTGTCCGTACTTTTACTCCTTTCCCAAATAAACTTCAACGTTCGCTTCAAGATTTCAAGGCAGGTACACAATCTGATGCACCTACAAAGAATGTCAAACTTCCAATGTTTTCTGTGCAGTTTACTGCTAAATCACTAGGCTTGGTCGAGTCACAAAGCGAGATTCTAATCAGAAAAGAGACTACTCCGAAACTGAGCGCTGCTAAACCAATCAACAAGAAGAGAAGATTAGGACGCCCGCAAGGTTCCAGAAACAATAACTCTTCTCAGTCGAAGAAAGTCTCTGCTACAGATGTGTTGACTTACCTCTATGGTGGCACACCCCCTAGCCCTTGATCTAAGGGCAAAGAAAAAATTTAATGCTCTCCTTTATATTTGCATCTTCATGCCCTTTGTTTTTGGGCATGGAGTTTTATTTGCTTTGATTATTTCTGTTTTGTTTGAACCTTATACCTATTATCTATGTTTTAGTCATGGAGTTGGGTTCTTCTTTCCTATCCAATGTGCGGTAGTTTAAAATATAGGTGGTATAGCCTATATATCATGTTGGTGTCTTGTACACCATGAAGCCTTGTCATATCTTGAAAATATGTGATAGCGGGTGGATATGTAATAGCTACCTTGACATGCGTGGTTGAATGAAATTTTCCCTTAAAAAAAATCTCATTTTTAAGTAGAATATCCCAACTTCGACTCACAATATTCTAATAGTTATTTTTGAGTTTGTATATGTGATAAAGAAAAGGAAAATATATAAAGCCATTTTTACATGCATATAAAAAATTAAATTGTGTGAATAAGAATTAAATTAATATAAATTGTGAATTATATTATATATATAAAAATAGAAGGGCAACTAAACTAAGTTTTTGCACATTAATTAAAAACTTGATGAACATTAATCAAACTCTTAAAAAATCTTTTTATTCAATATGCTTCTCAATGTGAAACCTTTTTTTGTCGCTATTACTACATAGATTTTTTTTAATAATTAAATAATTAAAGAATGCCAAGTTTAAAATATCTAAAGAAACTAAATTTTAGTTTCATCTGAATAATTGTTTTTAACAATTGTGAACTAGAATCTACTGTTTCCAAAACACGGCTATCACCTTGTGCCATATGTTTGATTTAGTTACCTCCAATATGTCAACCATAGTTTTTGTTTTCTAATCTAAATTGTCAAACTTATCATCAAGACTCTGTAATATTTTTTTTGACTTATCATTCGCTATAAAATTATTTGTCACTAAAATAAATAGAACATGCTCACACCAAAAATAATCATATTAGGGAAAACGTTTATTTAGTGCTAATTTGGCCATCTGATTGTCCATTCAAATGACCATCTTATTTTTCTCCCCTATTGAACATAAGGTTACAACTCTATTGCCCATTTAAACAAATCTTTTTCAACTTTAGTACAATTTTAATTTTTTTTCTTCTTTTTTTGTTCTTCTGTCTTATCTAACATATTTTTGAATTATAATGTGCTGAGAAAGTGGAAGATAAAAAAACTTTGCCGAAAGGTCACCCAACTCCGCCGGCCTCCCATGGCCGGTTGCCGGAGTTGCCGGAGCCACCGGATTCCGGTCACCAAATTTTTTTCGCCGGATTTTTTTTTGCAGAATATATATATATATATATATATATATATATTTTTTTTTTTATAATCAGATTTTTTTTAGGGTTACTGACCCCCAATAATTAGATTTTCCCAATCGGATTTTTTCACAAGAATTTTTTTTTTCTTTCGCCGGAATTTTTTTTTTCAATATTACTTTAGCCGTCGGATTCTAGTCACTTGACTCAAGTTACTGAGGGTCAGTAATGAGGGTCGGTAATGAGGGTCAGTAATGTGATTACTGGGGGTCAGTAATGTGATTACTGAAGGTCAGTAATGTGATTAGTGAGTGTCTTTAATGTGATTACTGGGAGCCAGTAATTGATTACTGACCCCCAGTAATCAGGTTATCGATTCCATATTTTTCAGTAACCATGTTATTGACCCCGTTACTGACCCCCAGTAATCAGATTACATATTCCATATTTTCCAGTAACTAGATTACTGACCCCCAGTAATAGTATTCCCAATTCGATCAAAACCCTAATGTTGGAGGAGGAGGACCCGCCGCCAATAGTATTACAACCCAAAAAAAAACCTCAATCTTCTTCACCTGAAACCCAAAACCAACAGAACCAAAAACCAAGATGGAATAAATGAAGTGTCGTCCCGATCATCAAGAAACCCCAAACTAAGATGGGTTTCTGTTCGAATCCCCTCGCTTGAATATTAATCCACCGGCGACAGATCGCTGCGGCTCACACAGGCTTTCAATGTCGCTCAGATCGTTCCTCGTCGTCAGATCTACAACTTGGTCTTGGCGTTGATGGTCTTGGCTTTTGTCGTCGACGGTGGTGCCGGAGAGAGAGAGAGAGAATCGTCAGATCTACAACATGGTCTCGGCGTTGATGGTCTTGGCTTTTGTCGTCGACGGTGGTGCCGGAGAGAGAGAGAGAGAGAGAGAGAGAGAGAGAGAGAGAGGTCTGGTGGTTAGAAACGAGGAGGAGAATGAGGATATTAGAGTTTAGTATAGGGTAATTAAGTATTTTTAACAAAATTTATTGGAATGAGTATGTAATATTGGAATAGACAAATTTTTCACTTTTTTTGTGCAAATGGTTTTTTTCCCATCATATTATGAGCCGAGAATGCCATGCGTATAAATTCACTCGCTTTGTGAAATCAAATCACACTAATCTTCCCGCGCTTTACACTTTACTATTCTAATGACTCACATCACCCAACGTGCATTTCGACCCTCGCCTGACCTCTACACAAAGCTGATCGGAATCTACGCCCGTGATCGGGAATTAAACTCAGCAAGACTACTCCACGCTCATTTGATCACCAACGGGTTGGCCCGTCTTACGCATTTCGCCTCCAAGCTCATAGCTCTGTACTCCGCCTGTGGCCGTAACCCACGCCCGTCACTTGTTCGATGAAATTCCCAAGACGAATATACGCCGCTGGGTTGCTCTGATCGGAGCCTACGCTCGCTCCGGGTTTTATCAGCAAGCAATCGATGTGTTCAGTGAGATGCAAAGAGCGGGTTGTAGGCGCAATAGGATTGTTATCCCCAGTGTTCTCAAGGCATGTGGGCATTTGTCTGATGTCGAAACCGGTGAGAAACTACATGCTGTTGTGCTCAGGCAATCGTTTGAGTGTGATGTTTTTGTAAGCAGCGCAGTTATTGACATGTACTCGAAGAATGGGAGAGTGGAGAAGGCGCGGTGGGTGTTTGATATGATGGTGGAGAAAGACTTGGTTGCTTTGAATGCTGTTGTTTCAGGGGTTTGTCAGTGTGGCATGGCGGAGGAAGCATTGGTTTTGGTGGAGGAAATGCAGGTGGTGGGGGTTAAGGCTAATTTGATTACTTGGAACACTTTGGTTGCTGGGTTTTCGCAGAAGGGTGATGAGGCGATGGCGTCTAGGCTGTTTAAGTTGATGCGAGTGAATGGGATTGAGCCTGATGTTGTGTCATGGACTTCGGTTATATCTGGGTTTGTGAAGAACTTTCAGTACAGTAAGGCTTTTTGTACGTTTAAGAAAATGTTGGGTCATGGAGTATGTCCAACTTCAGCTACGATCAGTGGCCTCTTGCCTGCTTGTGCGGCTGTGACGAACTTGAGGTGTGGTAAGGAGATACATGCTTATGCATTGATGGTTGGAGTTGAAGCTGATGTATATGTGAGGAGTGCTCTTGTTGATATGTATGCGAAATGCGGATTTATATACGAAGCAAAGACATTGTTTTGCAAGATGTCTGAAAGGAATACTGTAACGTGGAACTCGATGATTTTTGGATATGCGAATCATGGGTATTGCACTGAAGCAATAGAGCTTTTCAACAAGATGAAGACAGAAGACAACATGAAGCTTGATTACCTGACTTTTGTAGCGGTCTTAACTGTGTGTTGTCATGCTGGGATGATAGAACTTGGCAAAAGCTTGTTTAGTTTGATGCAGGAAGAACATGGGAACCTGCCAAGGCTAGAACATTATGCATGTATGGTTGATCTTCTAGGTCGAGCAGGGAATCTCACTGAGGCATATGATATGATTAAAGCCATGCCCATGGAGCCAGATTTGTTTGTATGGGGAGCATTATTAGGAGCAAGTCGCAACAATGGGAATATAGAACTTGCTGAAGTAGCCACTAAGCATTTATCAGAGCTAGAGCCAGAGAGTGCAGGAAACAATTTGCTATTATCCAGTGTGTATGCGGATGCTGGAAATTGGATAAATGTTGCAAGGTTGAAGAAAATGATGAAGAAAAAGAAATTAAGGAAATTACCTGGATGCAGTTGGATGGAAGCTGCCTGAAATACAAGAATGCCTTTTCAAGTAAGGTTCTGTACAATTCTTCATCTGGAAGAAACCTGGAGAAAAGGAAATCTCCAGGAATAAGGCAACTGCGCACTTATTTCTTGGCCTTTCTTCTCAACCTTCTTGGCCGGAGCTACCCTTCAACTTTTGCTATATCTGCAGATTCCTGAGTGTTTGGTTGTTGGAGTTCTGATAGTAATCACTTTAGGTAAGATGCTCAGAGCAAAACCTCAAAGTATGAGGATTTTTGTGAAGTTGAATCTGCAACAATGCAGAACAGTAAAGTTGAGGGTAACATGCAATCATTGCAATGGGACTTCCACAGTCTCTTAATCTTCCGAAAATCCAAGTTGAAGGTATTGTTCAGACTTCAGATGGAATACAGACGAAATTTTGTCACAAGAAAAAGTTCTGAGCAAGTGTCCCTCAAACAATAAGGAGAACATTTTTGGTGCTGTGATGTTTTTCAAAATCCATGAATACTTCCTTGGGCTTGTATCTGATAAAAGCTCTCTGCAAAATGAAATTACTGTTCTATTGAAGTGATTCCTTGTTCTCTGTAGTCCCTGTGTCAGTGATGTCCGTACAAGTGAAATCGTGATTTGGTTCGAGGAAAGGGGTTTCTGATCATCAACTCATCAAGCTCAGCCCCTTCAAATTCCTCTGGCAAAAATGACGATTCAACATAAAAACTGCCAGTTCATGATATAGCTTCTTAAAATGTATATGATCATCAGAAACCGATTCAATGACATGACCCAATTTTGTTCAGTGTCTATTCATCGACTAGAATTCAGGCTCAAGTTTACAACAAGAAACAAATAGAGCTCAATCTAAATCTGTCCATTAGTACAACAGTTACAAACTTGGGTAGCAGCATATCTTAAACCATGAATAGTTAGGAGCGCAGTATGCCACCATGGATATCAGCAGTTTCAGCACCTTATGACGGTTGCAGGGTGCTACAACTCTTCCGATGAAGTCCAACTCTATTATCTTGGAACAATCTGCAAATGATGTGCATAATGGTTATATCAATTTCATGTCCAAGGAAAAAAATCATAACAAGGAACCAAGTTACAACTGAATTGCAAGCAATATTGGCATTACTAGCGCTCTCATAGGTTGACGGAGAGTTGATACGGAGTAACTATTATTATGTTATTACATATAAAACAAGGTTTAGCTATATGCATATTTTCCAAATTTTTTACAATTTCACTTAATAGTTCATGGGAAATACTTTTTTTGTAATAATAGTTATAATACTTCGGTAAGCTTCTCCATGTTTAACCCAACTTCCACACAAAAATCAGGCTTCAAAAAACTGAGTGGTAACTTAGGACATTACCATCATAAGCTTATATAATCAGTCATGTTTCCTCTTTTTGGGTTTAAGCATCCTAATATTCCTGGCGTCCACTGACTTAGGTTAGTAGCAAATAAATGACATGAACTCTGGTAAAATTAATACAAATTATGAGCATAGCATTTTGGAGATGTCATAGTAGAAGGTAAAATGATTGCGCCACACTTCATATTATACATAGTAACTTATTATACCCTATGATTCAGCCCTCTTTCCGAACTGAATAATAAAATAGATTGGGATCTATGTAGAGTTCAACAAAAATAATGCAAAACCTTGCCGCTAAGAAGTAAAAATAAAGATAATCAAGGATACTGGTTGCAAGGAAGACAATAAACAGCCCTGTATCAATTTCGGATGAAGAGAAAATTGATTTAAGGCAGAATGTATACAAAAACAAAGACTGCCAACTAGTACCATGATTGTTCATATCACTCGAATACAACAGCAAGATTTCTCTATTGATTCACTGTTCAAAGCCCTTCTTTGGGGAAGACGGCATCTTCCTTCATTTGAATTGCTTGATTTACAAAAATGGCCCTGATTTAAGTGCAGAAGTCTGTTGCATCAGAAAAAGAGTTTCAGAAACAACAGACGGGACATAAAGCCATAGAGGCATACATAATAAGACTACCACTACCACAAATGAAGGGATTTGTTCCGGCAAAAAGCTGCACTGTGACTTGCTATATTTTCCTAAAAGCATTGAGAAAGGAGATCCAAAAGGTTGACTGAAGTACTTGCCAAATTTAGTGATAATAACGAAATGTTCATAATTCTGTAAACATGACAAAGGAAGAAGAAGGTGAAACCCGTTCAACACAGCACGGAGGGGGAGGGAGAGCCAACTGAATTTGTTCTTCTTTTATTGTGTTTCCTTTGATTCAGGAAACTAAAAGGTCTAATACCTCATTGATACAAGAAGAACAACATATGTAGACTAGTAACAGGTTAAGAATTTACTCATTGCCTCGCTATCAACTATGTAGACTAGGAACGAATCTCCCTGGTTACGTAAGTGGGTGGTAGATATATATACGACTAAAGAGGGAAGTTGTGTTACAATCCCAGATTCATACAAGACCAAAATGACATTGGAATGTAAAATCTCCACATAATTCCTAAGAACTCTTCCCGTGCCAGTCAGGTTCAAGTTTAGCAATCAAGCAAGCTTACAGGTTGAGTTCCAAGAGTTAGCTTCAGTCAACTTGTTCAAACTTCTGAATCTACACAAAAACATGCCACAAATAATCCGAAATTTGTAAGCAGTTATCAACAGAAAACTGCATCATACACACAAAGAAACTAGGACTGACAAAAACCCAGAAGCTACTATAAAGCCTTCCACAGCTTTTTCAAACAGTAAACAAGCAAGAAAAAGAAAAACAAGCTACCATTGCATGCCAAGTGGAACACATTACTTATGACTTCAGATAAGTCCTAGGCATCATCACTGAGCTTTCTCTTCTCAGATGTGAGAAACACACTTAACTGCACTGTGCAGTCTACATTTTACTGATTCTAATAGTATTAAAATAAAGGTCCGGTTATAACTGTAGCAGCACATGCCAAGGCCAAGACTAATCAAATAAACTAAGAATGTGTAATGAGGGAATTCAAATCTTGCAGTAGCACATAAATTCCCAATTTCTATTCAGTGAGTATGAATCTAATAAAAGCTAAAACTAAAGAGCAGTGAAGCCAGTAACAGCTTACAAACTGACGTACCTGAGTATAATGTGCAAGACGGACTGTTTCATTTCTCATTAGGAGCAACATGTGGTGGGTACGACACCATGCCCCCATACTTGTGCTGCTGCTGCATCATATTATACGAAGTATGCGACTCGAACCCATGGTACCCGCCCGGGGGTATGCCCATATAATTCGGCATAGCCATCATCGCCCCAGCCGGGTAGGGCATGGGTATCGAAATGTGCATGTGTCCATTTCCATACCCATGCCCCTGACCCTGGTGTGCCGATCCACTACCACTACCGCCCGACTCATGCAGACTCTGCGGCACCGGAGTCGAGGCGAAGAGGGGGTCGGACGAGGAGGGCCCTTCGTTTGAAAGGCCCTGCATCCTCTTCAAGTAGAGTCGGTACTTCTGCAAATGGCTGGCCACATTCTCCCGCGTCAATCCTTCCACGTTCATCAGCTGCATAATCGTCTTGGGAACCGCGTTCTTGATCCCCAGGTGGGCCACCACGTCCACGAACCTCTTATGCAGCTGCGGGGTCCACACCAGCCTCGGCCGCTTGACCGCCCTCCCCGACTGGTCGTCTCTCCCACCGCCGTCGCCGGAATTCTCGATCCGGAGCGCCGAGTCCGCCTCCTCGGGGCTGTCGACCTTCCTCGAATCGGATCCCTCCCCTCCGCCGCCGTACGGCTCCTCCTCGGCGTCGTCCACCTCCACCACCATCGGCTCGTCGCTGCGGTTGTTGTTCACGTCAAACGACTTGTAGTTCGACGAGTACGCCTGCGAGTGGGCCCCGCGCAGAGTCGACACCGTCTTCTGCGACGCGCGGTTGACGTCCACCGCCGTCCGGCACGGCTCAGGCGAGATGCTGAACGCCGAGGCCAGCTCGACCGGAATCAACGTCTGAGACAGAGGAGTCAGATCGTCGGCTGTCGGAAGCCCGGCCTCCCAGTCGGATACTCTGTCATCGTCGCCGTCGCCGCCGCTGCCGCCTCCCTCGTAGTCGCTCATCCTCACCTCCTCACCCATCCAAGCTCAATCAAACTCTTTTATCTTCTTCCTTCGATTCCTTCCTTCTTCTTTTCTCTTGTATTTTTTAATTCATTATTACCATCAGCGAGGTCGGTTTGTTCGGGTCAATGACTCGGATCCGTGTCGGGATCGAGATCCGATTGGAGAGAAAATTCAGGGCAGAAACGAAGACTGAGTAGAACAACGCAAATCGATATTCATACATACTACAGATATTTCGGAGGAGAGCACGATAAAATAATAAAATATTTGAGAAAATAAGAAATTATATTTTTTACTTTTTGCACTTTGTGATGGAAAAAGTGCATATATCTCTTGCCGACGTGGACGGACTTTGCCGGATATTTTTAAAAATATCTAACCCGCCCACTCGCAGCCTCTTCATTCGAAACCCTACTCGCTTCGTGACTGGTTACACGTCTCGCTTGTTCTACTTTCGTGAGTGTGGTTTATCCGAAGGGGAAATGACGGGAAGGCCCATGCGGATGAGGAAAGCGATCGGCTTTTTGAAGGGTGGTTTGGTCATTTTGGAGAGTGAATAATTTTGCTGTTTAAAAAGTACCGACTTTTGGTAATTGGGGACATAAAAGGTTGGAGCTTTGTAACAAGTGGGTGGACCAATAGGGAGAGAGAGATGTTCGGGAGGTTGTGGTGGGCTACTTTTTGGTTCAGGCGTTAGGAGCCATAGGATTATCATACTTGTATGAAACGGACGGTCTATAATGGAGAAGACTTTGTTGACTAGAAAATATTGAGGTGATGTGACTTGCACATACCACACCATGTGTTTAGGGTATTTGTCGCCAAATTGTCCATAGGCCTACATCATTGATATATAATTGGGTTATTATCACATCATTTTCATTTCTTTTTTCTTCTGCATTAATGAAAGTACAACTTTCATTCATGATTTATGACATCCCTGTCTATCTTTCATAGGGTAGTTCCAAAGTTTTGTTGTTAAAATGATCAAAGTTTTGTAGTGGGCACAAGAAATTTCATCAAAGTTTTAGAACAGGTAAATGTGCAACAGCGAGAACCATCGCAATGTCTTGTTTTAATTAAACAGTTGGATTCTTCTTGTCCGTATTAGTTCTAACTTTTGAGTCGACTTTTGAATGCTTAGAGGGAAACCTCATAAAGAGCGTTCCCGATAGTCGGTACGCGACAACCAACTTCCGCTGTGGAAGCAGCTCTAGCAGTTCGTGCCCAGGCCTTAAAGCCAATCATTTTCCCTAAGTTCAGTTTTGTTATTAATGTCTTGAATGCAAGAAAATGGTTAGTTTTCTATTTGAATCAGTGTTGTACCAAAATACTGAAATTGCTTGGAAACACTCATTTTAATAGAACAAGACATTTGCCATATGGTCAATTCTGATAACAAAAGGTCTACTATGATATATATATGGGGACTGAGATCATCTGCTCATATTTGTCTGTTCATATTGCCTCATAAATAAATCATGTACATCCAATTGTAATCATGTGGACAAGTTTTTCCCGTATTTAAACCATGTAATGTGAAGCCCACACCAATACAAGGAAATCTGACCACATAATTAAGATTTGATGACCTAGATACAGTATGAGCCAATATAAGCAAAAAAACATGAGCAGAGAATCCGAATTTTATATATGGTACTAATTGCTCCAACTCGCCTCAGCTGATTTATTTCGAGTATATTACCACTAAGAGAGGGCCACAGTGAGAGATGGGGATTATCTTTCTTACAACTTATTGGAAAGTATTTTGGTAGAACACAAAGCAAAATGGTACATGATCCCCATCCTTGGAAAAAACTTGGGCCTATAAATAATAACGTGACCCAACTCTCCACTAGTGGACTTTGTTATAGGCCTTTAATGAATTAGACGTTTAGAACATTACATAGCAACACATTACAATGGTGTACTAGGGAAGTACCCAAGAGTTTACCCCCTCTCACATTACAGGCTACCCACAGAGAGATAGATAGAAAAAGTGGTAGCAAATGGGAATGGCTACCACATCCATATCTCTATCCCCACCAACCTTTCCCCCAATTCTCAAACCAAACCATTGCCAATTTCTCAGAACCCAGAAACCAAACTCTTTAGCTTTGCACTCACAGACCAATTTTTCAACCAAAAAGACCTTAACTTTCTACAACCCACATGACAATATCAACCAAAGAAGCACCCCATTTTGGAGAACCTATGCAACCTCAGTTGAGTCTGTGGTGGCTTCAGATGCCAACCCAATTGAGACAACACAGCAGATAGTGGCCACCACTAGTGATGATGGTGTCTCTGTCACCATCTCCGTTCTTCTCTTTGTTGCATTTGTTGGTCTCACCATTCTCACTATTGGGGTAAACTTACTTGCCTTGCCTTGCCCTGTTAATTAAACAATGTTCATAATACTTAGATTACTGAAATTTATGTGGGTTCTGAGAATTTGGGTGGTTTTGGGTTCAGGTTGTGTACCTAGGTGTGACAGATTACTTGCAGAAAAGGGAAAGAGAGAAGCTTGAGAAAGAAGATGAAGCTAATAAGAAGAAGGGTGGAAAGAAGAAGAGACTGAGAGCAAGAGCTGGGCCTAAGGGATTTGGACAGAAGGTTGAAGAGTTCGAATTTGATGCAGATGATTAAAATATATGCACTTGCTTCCTGTAAGCATTTCAACTTTTTTGTAATTTGTATTATGAAGTTTTCGGAACACCTGGTAGTATTGTGGATGAGCCAAGAGTTGATAGTAGATTTCCTCGAAGTAATGCATATAGATTTTGCAGGTGCCATTGGCAGCAGTACTTAAACAGTGATTATAAACTGCACTAAAAATTCTGGCAATCTTTGTATAAAAGCCCAGCTACTGGTGTTTTATTTGGGATGTGAGAGTTTGTATAAAATATTGAAAGTAGTGTTATGCATGACGCCTCGCGAAGTATAACAAAACAGCTCTCAACATTTTCTACATTTCCAAGTTTGTATTGCTAAGAGCATTTTCTAATGCTGGTGAAGTTGAACAGTTGATTCCAAGAAACTTGGCTGACCAGCCTTGGTTAGCTAGAGCTAACACAAGCCAATAAAGAGATGTCACATAGTCTTTAAAATGAATTAAATAATAATATAAATACTCATTCAGCTCTTGTAAATACCTATTCAGCTCCTGCTATGTCCTTTATTTTACTCCTCATTGGCTTGTGTTAGCTCTAGCTAACCAAGTTCCTTCCTTTGCTCCCCATGTTTTCAATTCGAACATATTCGAGATACTTGCTGTGAGGTACGATAGAGCCTCTAATTTTGAGACAGGACTCTTGAAGAAATGAAACGCGTTGGAGGATGTTTAGGTGAAGAGCAAGTGTTCTTTTTGTACATTTTAAACACTAAAACTAAGCAACTCACGCTAATCAAAACTCAGATTGTAACCTAACGAACCTTTCCATCGAATTCCATTACGAAAAAAGAAATCAATTACCCGAAAATCTTGTTCAATAAGAACAGTGCAGACGAGTGTTCTTTTTTTAAGTCTCCAAAATTCACAGAAAAAGTTTGTGCTAGACACTTGGGAACTTAAAATGACGAGAGTTCAGTACTTTCACAGAAATAAAAAGTTAAATGTTTAGTGAACTCGAAACTTTTAAGATAAAATGACATAAGAGAATAAAGTTAATCAACTGGGAGTAGATAGCAACAGCTTATATCTAGCTTTGGAAAGTTCAACTCAAGATCCCATTGAACATCAAGAAAGGCATTATAAGGAATCTGTAATAACAAAGCACCAACATTGGATAAAAGAGACTCAAATATGAAAGATGAGAGCCGAACGCGAATAGATACTAATTTGTAAGAAAGAGCATTGATGCATTAAAAAAACAGCAGCAAATACATAGGATAAGCCTTGATCATTATACTTGATCAGATAGAAAAACTGTACCTAATGTAATTAGAAGAAAAAGAAACAAAGTCATTACCATACATTATAAGAAAAACTGTGGCCTCGCCTAATCATGAACAGCTCTCCACATGGCAACATTTTGTACAGTCATGTCAACATATAGACTACTAACCTCACCATTAATCATTTTTACACCCTTAGAAAAACTTGTAAAGTGCATTTATCTCCTCTTGCAGGGGCCTCAGGTGCGAGCAAACATTCAACATCTGAACCTCAGCTAGCTTCGACTATGTATAAACTTTTAAACTACACAATGTACAGTTTTCCAGTACAAAGCAACAACTTTATTTCCAACCTGCCTCCTACCTGTCTTGCAAAAGATAGGTAGAGCCAGAGATCCTAGATACGAACGATGGAGAGACGGAAACACACACTAGCCTCAGTTAGCTGTACAAACAACTTCATTTCCTACACCGCCTAAGCGGGGTGAGGAGCCGATTGAGCAGCAGCAGCAACTCTCCTTTCTGCAACAATTAAATAACCAAAGGATTAACGTATTACAAAAACCAGCTAAACGTGAATTCAGGTTATGGATTAATAACTTATGTGCCCTAGAATATTGTGATATAAAGGTGATGGAATGCAAGCATCAAGTCAACCGCTCACATTTAATCATATAATACATGAACATTTCTGATACCTATGGACCATTATCTGCCTTGTGTCTTTTCAAATGTGTATAATCCATAAAAGAGAAGTTTCATATACGCTCCCCAAACTACTTAATATACATACCTATTATTATATATTTCAAATATGAGTGGGTAAGTATATCAAATGACCAAAACAGACATATTTAATAATTAAGAAAATCAGAAGAAAACAAATATAAAAAATCAAAAATTTATTTTTGAAAACTAATAAAAGAATCCGATAAAAAAAGGAAATTAATAATATAAGAAAATAAACTTCTATAAGAAATTCGAATTAGTTTTAATAGGAATTTAAACAATCAATTCCTTTCTTTATTTTCACGAAAAAATATATTATAATTTCTTTTTTTAGATTTCTGAATTAAGTAGTAATTTATGTTGAAAACATTATGATTTTCATTTCATTAAATTTCATCTTTTTCTTCTTTATTCTTCGTCTAAATACAATGATGAGAATGTATTAATTCTTCATTTTATTTAGCACTTTCATGTTAAAGAATTTGAAGAGATCGAACAATGATAGATTTGTAATGATTTTGCAAACTAACATAAGTAGCCGATTTGAACATCTACAAAACGTCAATATAAAGTAACATACTAATCATAGTATTTAGTAGAAATATGAGATTCATAATTTGAATGGGTGGTGTATTAAGTTTGTATGTGTATTAAGCAGTTTTGGGAGCGTATTTAAAACTTCTCTCCATAAAATATAGAGCCTAGCTATAAAAAATCAACGATAAAGAAAAAAGGAATAGTACCCCCAGCAGCAACAAGTTTCTCTACACGAGCGACGATATGCTTTCCGTAAGTGTATTTCTTCAATGCATTCAAATGAACTTTAATTCTTGAAAGAATCAGCTCACGTTGTTGGTCATCACAAGTCTCCAACACTTTCTGTACAACGTAGTTTGCAAACTGATCTTTCATCATTGCCTGTAGAAACCAATCAAACAAATTGAACGAACATCATGCCTAGGTTTGGGAGTTTCAGAAAGAAAGATCTGTGGCACGGTGCAATCAGCAAACAGAACCATGCATGCCAGCTAGGATTCTAAGTAACCTAAGGGCTACATTGTATACTCATTCCATTGATGTATATAAAGCTAAATATATAATAATTTCAGCATTTAACACATCAAGATGCATTCTATAACCTAAGTGTTCCATTGTATAATTCCCATGATGTACTACATATATAATAATTTCTGCATTTAACACATCAGGTTAGAAAGCACCTAGATTCTACATTAGGCGTTCCCGTTATCACAACTCAATTCTAGAACCCATTGCATTCGATAGAACCTCATCACCAATATGTCACAATTTATTTATCCTTCCTAGGGATACATTAAATCCATGACCCTTACGGATACATAAACGTGTAATAAGCACAGCAGTATGACAAACCTGAAGAGGCTCGTTTTCATCAGTAGTACCAAGCATCTCATTCACTAGTAATTCACGTTCCGCAGGACCACCGAAAGCTAAGCACTTCTCTACAACATTAGAGGCAAACTTCTGTTGACTCATTTGGACTATCTTCCCAGCTAATTCTTTTATTATAGCAGAACGCTCATGTGGCTTTCCATGCTCCAGTACATGCTGTTCACAGAGAATAGTAAAGCTTCAGAGAAAATTCAATATATAATTTGAAGCTTCAAATTTTAACACAAGAACATGCTGACATGTTAGCATCAGCCACAAGGGTTGTGTTCAAACTGAAAAAAATAATAAAAAAATAATAAATAATAAAAAAAATAAACAACAAAAGAAAATAACTAGGCGATGAATTTGCAATTCAGAGTGAAAAAAGAGGGAAAAACGATCAAGAGGAAACCAAAAAATAAATGGTTATTGACAGGCGCAAGACTGAACACAAAAGATACAGTAATGAAACTCGGTTGGTTAGATACCAAAGATATGGTAGCTGAAACTGAAGGCAATAGGAAGTATATAGGCAAAGACTTCATGACCAATATATAGGATGAATTTCAGAAATCACATTTGACAAATCAATACACCACAAAACAAAACAAGTCCATGAAAATAAATGACAACTGTGACCAAACAAAAGTTCAAGAGAGTATTTCACCACATGAGTATTTTCAAGAAAAAAAATATGAACCTGAACAACGTAATTGCCATACTGATCTTGAGCCAGCATGCTAACAGCTCCTAAAATCTCATCCATGACTTTGCTCTGAGTATTCTGGTCGTTGCAGTGCTCAAGCACTCTCTGCCAGATGAACAAATTGTTACATTTCAGCTTGCTAAAATAAGTTAACAAGCACAATACAAAGATAAAGAAGTTTCTTACCTGTATCACACGACATCCATATGGATGAGTGGAAAGGGTCACAACTTGATCAAAAAACGTTGACACTATAAAATCAATGGCCTCTTCAGGGACACATTCAATACACTTCTGAATCACATGGTTACCGTTCTGGTCACGCACACAGCGCATGACATGGCCATCAAGTTCTCCAACCATTTTGATCTTCTGGTCTAGATCAACAACTTCTATTGCCTGAAACATTAAAGAACAAAATTTATTCTGGTATCTACGTACAAATTATTGTACTTACATTTTTATTTAAGAGAACACAGCTTTTGTAAATAAAACAAAAGGCCAAAAAGATAAAGACCCCTTGTCATCCTAAACAGAAGATTTTGACAGAAAATAACCTTGAAAAATCAAATAACTTTGGATTCAATATCAAGGATATTATAACAATTAAACAAAAAATTAACCCACTTTCTCCAATTTTTCTATCACTGCAATGACCCTTTTTACCACATGCATAGCATGTGAGAGAAAACTCTGACTATTTTAACTTTAGTCATTAATGCAAGATAAGATTAAACAAAGGAAGTACCATTCACACCAGAAACACAATCAAAGATAACTCGCGCATTTTCCCTCAGTTTACAATTCCGAAAATTAAATATAGGCTCCTATGAGCTAAAGACTATAGTCCCCATATTATCTTTCGGAGAACTAAAGAACAGAAACAGGAAAAGTACAAAGAGTGCAAAAACTAATTATGTACAACATAGTAGTTTATGACTCAATGCTAGAACAGGAATAGACCCCCAAAGTAGAGGAAATGCAGGGCACAATCTAGCAACAGCAATTGGTACCTTCTGTATCACACGGCAACCATACATTTGAAGGCTAAGTGTCAGCACATGACCAAAAAGCTTGTTGGCCAATTCCCTTCTCTGAGTTGGAAGTCCATGCTCAAAAAACTGAATACAAAAGGCCAAATTTTACATGTTATAAATCTAAAGGTAAATGCAAACTAAAAGCATGAATGGAAGTAGGAAAACGAATTACCTTTTGAATCACATAATTACCGAATACATCGGTCATTAGAGCGAGAGCTTGAGGCATGATTTCCTGGTAAACCATGTTTTTCTCTTCCGTAGTGGCTGTTTCAAGTTTCTGTTGAATAAATCGACTCCCATACTGATCCGCACTGCTTATCAAATACAAAATTTACAACCAAAAATCCATCATAGACCATAAAAAGGGACTACAAGAAAACTTTTTGGCAGTTTATACCTGAATTCCACAACATGTCCATCAATTTCTGAAAGTTCAAAAGACTTGGCTTTGTTGCTCTTAAACTCTTCTAAGAGTGATGATGCAAAGCTTTCATCTATGTTACATCCAGCATCCAGATGCCATGGTCCCATGACACTCCCACCCAAATTCAAATTCCTCATCCCAGAAGGATAACACATATTAAGATCATTGTGCCTCATTGGACTACCAGGGCCAACTGGAGAGTTAGGAATAACGGGACTTGCCATGGGACTTCCAGGATAAGACATCCTAAAGGCATGATTTCCATAATAACCGTGATGGTTTGAACCACCAGTCTTGCCCCCCAAGGGAACACCAACACCGTATTGTGATTTCTGAGGTGATAGCAAGGCTCCGAGATACGCCTTCTGAAGTTCAAGTAAATTCATGTATGAATTACCCAAGTAGTTTCTATCCACAGAGGGATCATTCAGAGCAGCAAGCTGTGCTGCAGCATACTCAGATGTCCTCAAGTATTGAAGATACATAGGATCAACATAAGGCGCCTGGAGACTATTCCCAGCAATCGGACTCCCTAATCTACCAAGATTATTTGAATCAGATGCAGCAGCTGCTAGGTTTGGTCCAGAGGCCAAACCTCCTCCAAGTCGTGAATCCATTCCAGGAGGTACCATAGCTGATGCTGCAGCAACATTTTCAAACAAAGGTGGCAGATTGCCAGTACCAAGTTGGCCAGCCACCATGGAAGCCAATGCTGGATTCATAGAGTAACCACTTAAACCATAGTTGGAAAATGATGAATTTGCATTATCTACTTGCTGATACTGACCATGCAATCCACCTCCACCATTAAGATTTGATGCGGAGGATCCTTTGTACAAGTTACCAGGAGGAACAGCAGATTTTTGCAGCTCAACTTGCCTGTCAGATGATGCGTTGTTCTGATCAAAGCCACCCCCATTGCTCTTACCCAAATCGGAGTATGAACCTTTTGCTGACTGTGGCGAAGGCATATGTATATGCGCAGATTCAGACTTTTTTATGTAAGCAAGTTGCTTGGCATGACTCTCAGCACCTTGCAGCCCAAATAGATAATTTTGGTGATCAACAGCATCCTGTTTGATCTGTGATGGCAAATGGGACTCATCATCTGTCACACCATTTGAAGACAAATTCATACTGGATAAGGCAGCTACTAGATCTCCGGACTCATTAATGCCAGATGAGACAGCATTAAAAGAGCTTGGACTAGAAATGCCTCTTTTTTCTGAAGCACTAACTCTTCCTCCTCCAATAGGTGTAAGACAAGGACTCGGAGCCCTAGCAATAATCTGAGGATCAGGAGTAGTGCTTCTTGACAAGGAAGCACCTAGAACTGCAGCATAGGAGTATGAAGAAGGTGGGCCCATGCTCTGGGCTGCAGACAAGCCCTGTCCATTTCCACCAGATCGTAGAGCATCAGATGTCATCAAGTCTCGACGCAAATGAGCCAGGTCTGCTTCAGCAGAACCAAGTCCCTCTACATTTTCATCAAATGCATTACGGCTAGCGGGACGAGAAGGATGCCCAGAAACAGGAGTTGTACGCCCCATGTCATCCTGCACAACCAAACTTTGTATCATTAGTATAAGAGTAAAGTGATAAATTCAGGACAAAAAAAAAGGAATACAAAAAAAAAACCTCAGCGCAACAGCTCAACCATGAGAACCAAAAGTAAAACCAACAGGCAACAAAAAAGAACGCACAAGAACATAAAGCTGGATAAGTAGATCAATATGACAACATTTCCCAGGAACAGACTCCATGTTAGAAATATCTTTAAAAGGATCTTCACATGAGCAGTGTAGTTAAGTAAACACAAAGATTCGGAAACTGATCTGAAATATAAATTGCTAATGCACAGTAGAGGTCATGTAATAAACATGGAATTTCCTGAGCATTGCTAGATAGCGGTTTACGACTACTGTGGAGGTTGCATATACCATGTATTAAAATAAAGACTCATCCTACCATGCTCCGTGGAACAATTGTTAGGTCAACTAAGACGTAGACTGATAACCTTGAGAATGTAGCGAACAGAAGATGCAGATGAATAATGGATAGTTGCATTGTATGAAATAGAACACAGTATGAGAACAGACTACAAAGCCATAACCAAGATACAAATCATGGAGACAGTGATCTTGATTTACGTGCAGCCATATAAAAGAAAGTTCTTTATTTCTTAAAGACTTTCAAATTTTATATACCAGAGTCTCAACGTAAAGTAACAAAATTTCACTTCTCAGTGAACCTCCTAGATATCCATTTCTCATAAGAGTAGACAAAAAGAACTAGCTCTAAGGTAAAGGAGAGCAGTCAATCTAAAATTTTGGCCCTGATAAGACAAGGAAAACATTTTCATTCTGAATATGGAGCAATATTTTAGATTCCATAACTCAATGTTCACTTTTGGATTATAGATTATTTCATCTCACAGGTCAGTGGGGAACAAATGTCAGAACCAGCAATTTGAGGAACATTTACTCAGGTGTTACTCAAAAGTTAAAAAAGAAAGACGTGCATACGTTGACAAAGATGATTTGGTAACACATGTACTAAGTATGAACATCAAGCACGACACAGAAGCAATAAATGTCACAGATGGAATTCATGGATAAATATAAATTGATACTCGACGCATTATCAACTGCAATTGTAGAGTAAAAAAAGAAAAAGAAATAGAGTCGGTAACACGTGTTCTAATTATCGAAGATCAAGCACAACAATAACAAATGTTAAAATGGCAAAGCAAGAAACAACATAAAGTCTTGCAAAAAAGCATTATCAACAAACACAATCACACACTATGAATGTAAAGCTTCAGCAACACGTGTACTAAGTAGCAAACATCAATAACAACAGCAGAGGCAAATCACCTGAAAGATTTCGGCAAGGCTTTTTTGTTTGTTACCAAGTCCTAAACCTGGCAAACCAATTAGTCCATCATTACCCCACTCCGCTGAGCCACGTACTTTCTCTGGCTCCACCTCACTCTCTTGTTTCCTCGAGTTAAAACCTGGTGGCATCGAATACATGGATCTCCCACTAGCATCATCAGCCCTGTTTACTTTCCTCCTGTCCCCAATCCCACCCAAAACTGAACTCCCTCCTTTCATCCTTTGTGCATACCTCCAATCCTCCTTTGATAACAATGGAGGCGGAAGCCGCGGATTCAGATTCACATTTGAGTAATAATATTGCAGATAAGCCGGATCAGACCTCAGCTCCTCCTCCGACGCAAACCCATTCCCATTTTTACCTCCTGGGAACTCCGAAAGCAGAGAGCCAGCACCACCACCGCCACCCCCAGCAAACAACCCTCCTACAGCATTCAAAGAACCCTCTATAGTCGGCGGTGCCGACCCACTCCTGTAAATATTCAGGTCACTCTCACGATCGTCAGCCTCCTGCCGACGCTGGTCCCTCAGCAACATACTAATTTCCTTCTCAAATTCATCCCCAAACGAACCCTCGTTACCTCCAAGCATTGGTCTTCTCCCCAATTCAGACAACATCCTCAACGAAACCCCACTACCCTAAACTAATCACTAATCACTACCCACTACCAGTAATCAAACCCTAAACCCCTAAAAATCCCAAAACCTAACCCCACCGCCTATATACAACCTCAAAGCTTAAACCTTTAAGCTGATCAAGACTCAAACTTTTCCGCAACCCACATCATAACTCCCCTAAATCAACCAACCCAGAAACGATCAGCCCCTAAAAACAAACAATCACAACTCATAAAAAATAAAAAAAAAAAAACACTACCTTCTCCAAAATTCAATCCCATGGATTCTCGCAACCATTATTTTCACGGTGAAAACAAGAGCAGAAAACAAAAGGGATTAACTGTGAAGAAAGTGATGTGAGGGAAAAATGAACAGAAACAAACAGTGGACCTTGAGAGCTCTTATAGAGAAAGAGAAGTGTAGTCAGATATATCAAAAGCAGATAGTCCGATGAGAAATAATTAAGGGCAAACTGACGGCGGAAGATCAATACGGCGGCGATTTCTTCTTACAAGAACCCTTGGTTAGGGTTTTGTTCCAGTTCAAGAAGCCGATTAAATACACTGTTAGAGAGCAAGCAGAGAAAAGAAGAAAGTAATAAAAATATATATTATTTGCAAAATCTTTTTTTTCTTTTTTTTTCCTTTTACCAAATTTTAATTATCGAGCCCTGGGAAATAGGGATTTTAATTGACCAGGTGATAACGGCTTTGTTTTGTCTTCACCCAAATATTACAAAAAAAAATTAAATTAAATTCGTTTTTGTTATAAAAATGTTTAATGAAAATGATGTTTGTTTTAGTTTTTCTCGTCTTCCTATAGAAGAATCTGTGACTGCCACGTCACCTCCATTGATTCGCTGCTTGTGTGTAAACCTAAATTTAGAAGCCAGTGAAAACAGAGCAAGTACAACTAAGCTACTAGGCAGTAGAAACATAGAGTAAAAACCTTTGTTCCTCTTCTTGTGTTTTTGTCTTTAATTTCTTTTAGTTTTTATGGTGCAGTATCTATGTTAGATTTTGTTTGGTTCCATTCTTGTACATGGTTTGAGATCGTCTTCTGTAGACGGCAATTTCATATGAGAAATTCATCTTATATAGACGAACATAATTATGATTTTTTTGCTGTTTTTATTTTGCTTAAAATGGTGATCTTTGCCCAATATGCAAATTTGTTAAAAGAAATAAATAGATGGTCAAAGGTTTCATGAACAAAATGGTTTTTGCAAAAAACTGACAGGGTATGAGCTAGATCTTTAATTCGCAATAATATGGCATTATTGAGTAATGGGTTAGTTTTCATGAACAAGTTTTTGTTTTAAATGTGTTTAATTTAGGTAATTTAAATGGGTCACTGAATTGAATCATTTTGTTCATGAAGAAGTTACCAAAGAGGGGATTAAATAGTTAAAAGGGTTGGAAAAGTTTACTATTATAGGTTCCTGGCTCTTTTTTCCTATGCTGCATGGCATTGTTGACCAAACAAAATAAATTCCACAGATATTTGTTGTGATGGGTATGGAAGTAGGTGGTTACTTCGATCTCAAGTTTATCATGTTTGTTATACTAGACTTTAAATTTGCTTGTTAAACTAGACTCTGAGGTATTGGAGGCCCATAAGGGTTGGAAGGTATTAGGCGTCGACACTTCGATTCATTTTATGGTGTTTTCACAATGAAAGATCAAAATACTTGTAATGGGTAACCGAACATGTATGTGTGTGAGTACTCATGTTTGTCTAGTAAGAATGTAACATGGTTAATTCATATTCTCATTACAATTCATATCAAACGTGTCCGTTTCTTACAGACAAATAGAGAGGCAGAGAGCCAGAAATTGTATTGGTGAAAGTGGCACTTTAGGCCAATAGTAGCCAAAGCAGAGCAGCATGGCCTGGATAGGATGACAGTTCCTCAAGTAAGCAATTTGGATTTTACCAAATGGAGCAAAAACCCTCGTCCATAGGAAAGGTCAGTGTTTGGCAGCAAATAGCAACTGGAAATTTAGGAGAGGATCTTCAAGCCATTGCTATATTTAGAACAAGAAGATCTAAGAGAGGTTTATGTCTCTGCCTTCGTCTAAATGTGCTTCAGTTTGAAACTTTGAATTAAATCGCCCAAAACCACGTCTGCATCATTATCTCTTCTCTTCTGGGCTCTCTTTCCCCTCTTTCAGAACTGACCAGAGTTAATTATGTCCTGCTGCCTCTGTATGTAATTTTTCTTCTCTGTTCAAGTTCTCTTTTTTTTTTGAGAAATGGTCTTTGTTCAAGTTTTTGAATTAATAGAACATTTGCAAGTGTGGAGTGGTGACTAAAACCCTAAAAGCAGTTGGGCCCTGGACAAAGTGTTGGGAAATGTTTTTAGACGACACAGGCCCAAGGTAATTTGAGACTTCTAATTTTTACAAATATTTTCATTATAACTCATCTCTCCAAACTAACTAATTTGATCCCTTGAGACTAAGGATGGTGTGGCTCAAATGCTTATATATTGCTAATCCTTATTTGGATTAAAGTGACTCATAGAGGGCACTCCGGGCAGTGTTTTTGCAACTAAGCTTGAGATGTATTGTATTTAATGAGACGCAACAATGATAAATTAAATGACAGTGATGGGACTCTTATTATTGTCTTGAAAACTTAACGAAGTTTAAGGAAAAAAGAATGATTATACAATGTTTAATTCCTACCATGAAATTTTCAATTTGGAGCACATGAAGAGATCGAGTAAAGAAAGAGAGAGCTGAGGGTGGCGCCATCAATGAGAAAGAGAGGCAGGAAGACTACAAAAGAGAGCCGCCTAACCACCGTTTAGATCCGGCCTAAAGTTCGCTTAACGACCGCCTAGCAATACAAACAAGCTATGCCTATCCCGCCTAATGATACAAACAAGCTCCACCTAACATCCGTCTAGCCCCGCCTAGCCATACCAACAAGTTATGCCTAGCCCACCCAGCGTCTGCATAAGGGATGAATCAAGAACAATCCATGGGCGCAGAAGATGCAACATCAAAACCAGAAAACAGAACATGGTTTTGTTCTCATGATCGATAGCCTCATTGAAAAAAGTTCTAGCTACTGTGTTCTCACACATGGTTGAAAAAAGATCATGCATGAAGCTCTATTTGATTCCTAGAGAGGGACTTGAAAGTTTGTAACCATGAATTAAAGAAAGATGTTGAAAATCATGATTAGCTTAAGTGATCAAATGGTTGGTCTCCTCCGTAACAAGAACTATAGCATGAGACTGATGAGAGTCATGAAAGGATGTTGTCAAATATGATTACTGGAAATTGACAAATCTAAAAGTTGACGAGTTCTAATGATCAAACCGCAATTGAAAAAAACTCATCGATCTTTGTCAAAATTCTTTCCTCTGGTAACCAAATTCTGATTCAAACTAATCCATCGATTCATCTGGGGCATGGACTAGGTCTAGTACTCGCGTATATATCTTTTTCCCAAACAACCAAGGTTGATTCGTGATCTCACTGGTGATAGGGTGTGGTCTAGCTGAGCAACAAGCTTTCTTTCTGTAACAAGAATCAAAAGCAATTCCCCGATATTACGTTGAAAAAGCCAAATCTTCTCTCCTTCTACACGAAACCTTTCGTCTCGTTTTCTTGGAAAAGTGATGAAAGAGGGGACTAAATTCAAAGAAGCATAATCCCATCATTCCATGTAACCAAAAGAAGAAAATGGCACCTGGGTAAGGTCTAGAAAAACCACATCATCTCCTGAGCTTTTTGCTAGTGCAACTTTCTTTTGTAGACGCACAAGATAAGATGTGGCACCTTTATTGAATATATTTGTTACTATCATCTTTGAACATACTATATGATCATCTGCAGATTCATAAACATGTAGATCAAATTTTGAGCCATGTCTTAATTAGGTTTTGAGCTCTTTATTTCTTAAGACTGTCTTGTACTCATATGGGTTGCCTTAATTGTACTAATATGTTTGGTGTTATACGAGATTGTAGTTTACTTAATTTATAATTTACAAGTAATGTTTTATCTAAGAATCACGAATATGAATATGAGTACTCACAATAACACCATCTAATGAGGTTATAATGAAATCAATGTGTACCAAAACTCATTTATTTTTGTACCAAGTGATACCAAACATAGTATTAACCATATCGGACTCCTTATTTAGCACTTAAACTACACCCTCAACTCCTCAAGGCCTTAATACGTATCTTTGAGTTTAGTCTTCCACATTAGAGACTATAATTAATTATTATGGATGGGATCGTTGTTCCGTGGCTTGTATGGCATTCTGGTGCTCAAGTTTAACCTAACGAATTTGCCACAAAGTATGATATAATAAGAGTATAGATACCCATTCTATCATTATGCATAGCAAGAGGTTGTTTTTATTTTCTTAGATTTGTTGAAATGTGTACAAGTCTTTTCACGCATGCAACTCAAAGCAAAATATGCACCATGATTGTCATGGAGGGAACTCCGGGAAGCCAAGAAAGAGACAAACATGGTGCCAAATTATATATCTTCTGATTGATGTGTCACCAAACATATGCTTTGTATTTTGCACTGAAAAACATTTTTCTAATTTTTATATGGACGATATGATCGAAATTAGAGAAGCCCACTAAGGTTGGACAAGAATATGGTTTCCATCATTTTCAATTCCAGGATTTAACGAGGGTCGCTTATGAACACAAAGTTGAATAAGGTGATGGCAAACATAAAAGTAAATATGTATTGACAGTTTTATTTTTAAAATTAAGTCATGTATAATGTATGGTATCATTTATTTACTGTCATCGAATATTAAACTATTCACTGTTCTTGTTTAATTTTGACAATGGATGAATGCAAGACCGGCCGACCTTTGTTTGGACCAAATAGAGTGAATTTTAGTTTCAACATGACCAATAAGAGTATTTTTTACCGCTTTCACACTTCAAAATAAAATCTATTATGACAAGAGGACGCAACTCCATGATGAAAGTCTCACGACTAAAAAGTGAGTAATTCTTCAAAATAATTTAAAATAACGAGAAAAAGTAAATTTATTACAAATGAGTAAAACAAATGAGACATACTATGTTCTTATATATTCTTTTAAAGAAAGACTTAATGTCTAACAATAAATTTTCTAATTCTATGACCAAAGATGAGTTTCATCCTAATCTCTAATTTATCTGGTATCAGCTGACTGATGAAAAACATTAGAGCTAGAACATCTAATCTCATTAAGAAATAGCTAGAACACTAATCTGAAAACCATTAATGACATATGTCTAATTTATATTGTTCAAATATAAATATATATATATATATAGTGAAATAAATGAATCCAGCAACACAGGACAGTTGGATTTGACTCCATAATTACAATCAAGTGGGCCCGTAACAATTAGTGGTCCAAATTTGTAACGTTGTTCCGTAGACGACCGCACGCGACGCGCCTTTAAAATTTGTTTTGTGCCTCGTTCAGGACTCTTCCTCGGAGTTCTTCTTCTTCTTGTTTGCTCCAAACCGGTGACTATTTGAATTTTCAAACTCGGCGTCCGACCTCGTCCCCAGTCAACGTCTCACACCCACGCTCCTCACGCGCGTTTATCGTCCTTTCCCCCTATTTGTTATCATTTAATCACATGCCCATTTGATTACTTTTTACCAACATTTGCCCACTCCCACGGGAACACACGCGCCGCGGTACTGATTGTAGTGTACTACTTTTTCCTCCCTTTCCTTTCCAGGAAATTCCTTTAACCCTTTGTACAAGCGAGTGTAAGTTTCCTTTCAAAAATAAAAAAATAAAAAATTATGCGAGCTTAACACACGTATGATGTAAGAGTAGAATAATTATTGGTTATAGAGTTGTCCCATTAGATTCCATCGTAGTAAGGTTTTAATTACATTTCAAAAAGTCTTACTTATTAAGAAAATTACTAACACGTTTACTTACTTATAAATATAATTCATTAGGTATATAAGATGAATAGAATGGGATATAAAATTGAACCATATGTGGAGATTATATGAGGATAGTTTTAGTAACAAAAATTGAAACCTCAAGTTGATTCTGATACCCACCTCTCCTATTGGTTGTATCAAGTTAGGGGGGTTTATCACGAATAATTCCTAAAGCAGAAGTGAGACTCACACTCATTTCAATTCCTTGATGTGTTAATAAATGTGAGAATTCTCGGATTTCGATATCAATTTCACCATTCTCAATTTCATTCATAGTTAGTAAACGTGCCTATGACTAACTAATAGGTCGGACATGGAGTTTCCAATGAGTTTGGTAGCTCCTAACGAGGTAGTTGAAATGAGGGATCTCGACGACACATGTGGTGTTGGCATATCTTCGTTGGCTGAGGAAGATACATATTATGCAGTTTTGATTGCAACAAAAACATAAGAGCTTTGTAATGAACGATGATGGCAGGCGTCGGGTATATGTTCTCAAGAGCAAAGGTTATTTCATGAACTTGTGTTGAGTATGGGTTTCAGCTGGACTGAATTTATCTTGTTTTAAAGGTTTATTTTTTATTTATTGTATAAATTTTCTATCTTGTTTGACAAAAATAATAAATGTTGACTTATATTATCTAGGCAAGTCGAGTGATATAATAAGTAATTTGACTTTTACCCAAAAGTTAAAAGTCGTTTTTACAGCTTGGCTGCTTGATAACAAAAGTTTATGGCACACCGTAATTGAGCGCATTAACAAAGAAAACTAACTAAAAATCATTTCATTTAACTAAAAATTTATACATATATTTTTTTTACAAATAAAGTATTTATTTGATGATACCAAATAAGGAAACTGAAAAATAAAAAGGGGTAATTACCACCTATCACCGATCATTTGACGTATGGCAGTAATGGAATAATCTAGCCGGCTCACCGGCTTGATGACCTTGTTTTAAAACATCCAAATCATTATATTTTCCTAAAATAACCTAAAACCCAATTATAATGAGCTCATCAGACTAGTGGAGTAGTTATGTTACTAATGTGGTCCTATTTATTGTCATAATACTGGACTACCATTAGTGGACTAAAACACCCCGAAAATCCATCCCCTAATCGTTTTCCCATCCACACTCCGCGTGTGATTAACGCGCCGCGTTAAGGAACCCTATTTCGTCCTCTTTTCACATTCCACGCGTGTCTTAATAAAACCCCTCCCCCTTCACTTTTCCCATTTCTCATTCTTCTCTTCTTCTTCTCTCTACAACTCTCTCTATCTCTCTCGCTCTTCCCCTCTCAGATCTACATGGCCACGTCATCGCCGTCTCCGACGACGTCGTATTGGTGCCACCGCTGCACCCGCTTTGTCCGCGTCTTCGTCCAAGACGCCTCCGTCACCTGCCCCTACTGCGATACCGGCTTCCTCGAAGAGATAGAAACCACTCCGCCGCCGGCGCCGACTCACCACCACCGCCGCTTCCCAGCCTCCTATGAACCGGGTCAGAACCAGGTCCCGACTTCCCGACGGGTCCGCCGGAGCTCCGGCGACCGGTCGCCGTTTAATCCGGTCATCGTCCTACGTGGCGCTACCGACGACTCCGAGTCGAGCTCGTTCGAGCTTTACTACGACGACGCTACCGGGTCGGGGCTCCGGCCGCTTCCTCCAACCATGTCGGAGTTCTTGATGGGATCCGGGTTTGACCGATTGCTGGAGCAGCTGGCCCAGATTGAAATAACCGGGTTGGGCCGACCCGAGAACCCGCCCGCTTCGAAATCCGCCGTGGAGTCCATGCCGGTTGTTAAAATCAACGAGTCTCATATCGGGTCGGAATCGCACTGCGCGGTTTGTAAAGAAGCCTTTGAATTCGGGTCGGAGGCCCGAGAAATGCCTTGCAACCATATATACCATTCCGACTGCATCCTTCCCTGGCTGTCCATGCGAAACTCGTGCCCGGTCTGCCGCCACGAGCTGCCCGTTGACCGGAATTTGGAGTCGGGTCACGACGAGGAAGCGACCGGGTTGACTATCTGGAGATTACCCGGAGGCGGGTTCGCAGTGGGTCGGTTCTCGGGCGCGAGGAGACCCGGGGAGCGTGAATTACCGGTTGTGTACACCGAAATGGACGGCGGGTTTAACGGAAATGGGGCGCCGAGAAGGGTATTATGGGCATCGAGAAATATAGGAAGAGAGAGCCGCGGCATTGGTAGGGCTTTTCGTAATTTCGCCTCGTTCTTTGGGAGGTTTAGGTCAAATTCGTCTGCGAGGACCGAGTCGGAAACCGGGTCCGGGGCATTTAGTCGGAGCCACTCTAGCTCGGTGTTCGGGCGGTACGTGCAGCGGCGGAGCCGGGCTTGGGTGTTGGATGATTAGAAAAAAAAAAAAAAAAAGCTGAATTTTACAGCTAATACAAAAAAGACAACAATTTTGTTTCTTTCTTTTGTTTTATTACAATTTTTTTTGTTTTATATATTTCTCGATTGGGATATGTGAAAAGTTAATTTATTTTAGGCTAGTGATTGGTCATATTCAACATTGTATATATACTTTATTTTTTTAGGGCAAATTTGCTTCTACATTGTAGCAATTTCAAACTTAATTGTATAATGCAAGCTCCAGTTTCTTCTGGTGCGGAAATTAGTAGTTGGTTAAAAAAAAAATTGTTGTTACGTGCGTATGTGGTATTTGTGTTTTTGGTTAAGAAAATGTGGCACTTGTTTTTTCTTTGATTACATAAAATGTGGCACTTGGTAAGGAGAGTTTAGGGGCCTCAAATAATTGAGCTACATTTTGCTACCTCCAGTGTCATATCTCGAAAATTAGGTTTCATTAAAGATCTTTGTGGTCTAGCTGGCTGATTGGCACCAACAACGTGCCCACTGGTTGCCATGACGGTATGAGTGACCACCCTCTTGTATTGATAACCAAGGGAAGAATATAGATTTGGGAATGATTCCTATGACGATTTTTTCTTTCTTTTATTTGAGTATCTGATTAAGAGAATCTGTTTTTTTGGTGGTTCTTAATCTCGATCTTGTAGGATGGTTCAAGAATTAATCCTTATACAAATGAGTCGATTATCTTTAAAATATTATTTTTCTAATGGATATATCAGACATAACATCTGTCGAGTTTACTTACCCACTTATTCTTTTTTAAATCAAGAGAGTTTTAACTATATCACTTATTCTTCTCTGAATTAACTATAATTTTGAGTATTTGGATTTGATTCACTTCTCGTACATCTCATTTAGTGTTCCTATTCGAAGCTTAAGGAGGTCTGGGGGAATATAGTGAAACATTATGGTACCATTGCAGTTCCCTCGTTCAAAATTTTGGCCATTTACTGCAGCCATGCTCCAGCCTACTCATGCCCAGCTTCTGCACAGATATGTTATAAATAAATATCTAATGCAGGCCCTTTGCATTTTGGGTGCAACTGGACAAGAATACCACTTCTTTAATTTCTTGAAAGAGATTTTCCCCATGAATCTGTAATGCACCAGACTAAATTAATTTGTTTCACCAATTATGAGTGAACATGAGATAATAGCATGAAATTTTTCCCCATGAATCTGTACCACATTTATCATTATCCAATTAAAAATAAAAAACTTCAAGTGGGTTATCTAAATGGAATGGAATTTTAATCCAGATTATCACATTGAAACTGCCTAGTGATCCTTCATCAACCGCGTTTAGCTATTAGTATCATCAACCTCCATTTGTTGTTGAAGCAGTTTCAAGTTTGTGAGCTAAGATATTGGTCATTACATCAGTCATTCTTCGAGCTATTGTGTTCATCAGGAGAAGCTAAACTGCAGTCATGAGATCAGGCAATTCTGTTCTTCTTCATGGATGGTATTGGTAAACCTCATGCTATTATTGGACTTCAACTCATTCAAATTTAATTTAGCCATCTACTGCAGCCAAGTCCTGCCTACTCATGCCTAGCTCGTGCACATATAGATATATAATAAATATCTATAGCACGGCCTTTGCATTTGGTTGGAACAAGAATGGCAGTTCTTTATTTTCTTGAAAGATTTCCATTTGATCTGAAATACACTAGATTAATTGTTTTACCAGTTAGGAGTGACCTTCCCTTAAGAACATCCTGGTCTCTATTATTCATCATCCATAAGAAAATAAAATACCACAAGTGTGTGTCTGATGCAGAGTTTACATAATATTTAAAGGAAAAGGGTTTTTTTTTTTTTGATCCAGACGATATCACCCTTTTAAATTACTCGATATTATACATGTGCTACAATGTTGCTGGCTAGTTCAGCTCAAGAACCAGCTCATATTTTCATAACAAAATGCAGCAATTTGTCTGCTTATTTCTTAGCGCTTAGTTACAACTTACAAATGACCTCATGCTACAATGTATGCAGAGATATTATTACATCAGTCATTAAATTACAATCAGCTCTGAACAAGTAGTACCTCAACCTCCAATTCTTGTTGAAAGTTACACTCTGCACTATCAAAGTGAGCAAGCTTCAAAAAGGTCGCTCTAGCAGTTCTAAGTTTGTGAAGGGCATCCCTCAAGCTTATGCGTCCATCCGGAGATTCAGAGGTGCATGAGAGCCCAACCTCAATAACTGAGATCAGACAATTCAGTTCTTCTTCTGAGATGGGATTAGAGTCTTCGTTTTGCAGACAATGTAACAACTCAGAGTCTAGTACTTGTGCAATGTTGTGAGGAAAAGATGACTGCACCCATTGAACGAGGTTCACTTCTCCAGTGAAGCTTTCATCGGTTGGACTTTTTCCAGTAAACAGCTCCAACAGCATTACTCCGAAACTGTATGCATCTCCAGCTGTAGAGGGTTTTTGTCCAAAACCATACTCTGCATTGGAACATACATATTTCATTCCTAAGGTCAATAACTTAAAAAACCACCATATTATTATAGATAACTGTTATTCACACTACCCAGAAAGTCTTTGATCAACACTAAGAGTTCATTATATGAAAGAAACTCATGAGACTTATATTAAAGAAACTGCTAGCTAGCTCATTGATTTATTACTCACCTGGAGGTATGTAGCCTATGGAACCCTTGAGGACATTGGTGGAGCCAATAGAATGTTGAGTGGATGTTTCCTCTATCAGCAACTTTGCCAAGCCAAAATCTCCGATTTTTGCAGTCATGTCTTTGTCCACAAGAATGTTGCTTGGCTTCAAATCACAGTGAGCTACTGGAACTTCACAATCATTATGGAGGTAATCTAATCCACTAGCAACATCAATCGCCAAATTCAATCTCTCCACAATGCTCAAGCCCTTGCCATCTGAATTTGTTCTCTTCCCCTTAATCCAATCTTCCAAGCTCCCATTACTCATATACTCATAAACCAAAGCCAGAAACTCCATGTTCTTAGAGTCTAAGCTTGAGCAGGAGGTGATCAGTTTGACAAGGTTCCTGTGTCTGACACTCCTTAAAGCGTTACACTCTGCCAAGAAACTCTTCCAAGACCCTGTTGTTCTAACATCAAGCACCTTGACTGCAACATCAATTCCTTGGTCTCTAAGAAACCCTTTATACACAGAACCAAAGCTCCCCCTTCCAATCAAATTTCCCGTGTTGAAATTCCCTGTAGAACCACGGAGTTCTTCATATGATACCATTTGATGCTGCCCTTTTACTAAGAAGTCATCACCAGTTCCTGTAATTTTTGTTTTTCTGCATGTTCTTTTCTTAGCATAGACAAAAAATCCCACTAAAACACATATGGTTGCTAAGACAGTAGTAATGACCAAAACTGGTACTTCTATTCTACCACGACTCCTCACACATGGAAGTTTGAGGCACATTTTTGGGTTGCCTTCCAGGTGAACATTAGTGAAATTGGTAACAAATACTCCACCGTTAGGAAGCACTCCTTCTAAGTGATTAAATGATAGGTTCAAGTATTGAAGGGCTAGTAGATCTTGAAAATTCTCTGGGATGGAGCTGGAAAGCTGGTTTGAGGAAAGGTCTAGAAACTCAAGGCCTCTCAATTCTCCAAGACCATTGGGAATAGGACCTGAAAATCTATTTCTTGACATCAACAATCTCTCCAAGCTTTTACACTTTCCTATTGATTCCGGGATATCTCCAGATAAAGCATTGTCAGAAAGGTCTATAGTGACAAGGCTTACTAGGGACCCAATTTCTGAAGGCAAAGGTCCACTTAGAGAGTTTTTGGACAGATTTAGAATGGTGCTTAAACTAGGGAGGTTGAGAGTTTCACCTGAAATGGTTCCGTTGAGCTGATTGTTTGATAAGTCCATGGAAAGCAGATTCTGAAAGTTTGAAAAAGAAGAGGGTATTTGGCCAACAAAATGATTCCCAGATAAATCAATATTGTTCAACTTTTTTAGATTTCCCAAGGAGTTTGGAATATGACCAGACATTTCATTTCCTGCTAAACCAAGCATTTGTAGGTTTTCCAATTGGCCTATTTCAGTGGGAATTTCACCAGATATTGAATTATAGCTCACATTCAACAAAGTTAAACTTCTAAGACGACCAACTGAGGCAGGAATGTTACCATAAATCCCATTTCCTCCCATGTACAATTTCGAGAGAACCTTCGAGAGATTTCCAAGTGATTCTGGAAGGACTCCCTCTAACTGATTGTTGTCGATAGCAAGATATTGCAGGTTGGTGCTGTTTGTCAAGGAAGTGATAAAACTGAGACCATCACTGCCATAACGAACGATCTGATTGAAGCCAATGTTGTACATTTCAAGATCTGGCATGTTTCCTAGCCCTGGTGGGACTGTTCCTTCCAGAAAATTGTTTGACATTCGAATTGATCGAATCTTGGTGATATTGTGCAAAGAAGCAGGAATTCCCCCTGTCATTTGATTAAAGCAGTTCCGGTAGTATAAAAGATTTGGAAGTGTTTGATCAATATTTTTGGGAATCTCACCCCAAAGTTGATTTGAAGCAACAGTAAACAGAATCAATGAAGTAATGTTGTATATGGAGGGAGCAACAGTCCCAGTGAACTTGTTACCAGAAAGATCAAGTTGCTTGAGATTGTTAAGTAGACCCAACTCACTAGGTATGATACCACTGAGGCTATTTGTACCCAAGTTCAAATATGTGAGGGTGGATGAGAGGTTGCTGATGGATGAAGGAACTGGACCATAGAAATTATTTCGTCCCAGATTCAAGTATTGAAGTGTTTTTTGGCTGAACAACTCCTCAGGGAGCCTCCCTGTTATGTTGTTCCCCGCCAAGTCGAGCATTTCAAGTGCAGTCAAGCGGCTCATGTTTGAAGGTAGTGGACCTTGTATGGTGTTGAAGCTCAGGTTCAGAGATCTCAAGCGGAAAAGTTTAACAAGTTGAGTAGGAATTGCTCCTGCTAACTTGTTGTTTTGAAGTTGAAGGGAACGAAGGAAGGATAAGTTACCAATGTGAGGGCTTATGGAACCTGTAAGCAAGATAAATATTTCAAATATCAACCAAATATTAACAAGGTATTCAGAAGTGAAGTTACATAAAAATATGGAGTATAATGTCCGTAAGCTTAGGTTGTATTACATTAAGTGCATGTTTAGTACAAGGGACTAGCTGGTATTGCACTAAATAAGAGGTACAAAGTAGTGTGAGTTATGTTTGGTGTGGGGGAGTATTAAAATAAATGGTACTAGTTAAGGCCTGTTTTTTCTCTCAACATCCTTAGGTAGTGTTATTGTGGGTACTCATTTTTGAGACCCCAAGTTAACACCACATCTCTCCACCTTTCTCTCTTTCTCTCTCTTTCTCTCCTCCTTATGTAGTACTACCTCACCAAACATGGTACAAATTAGTATTGGGTAAGCCTACTCAAGTGAGGGTAGGCCAAGTATTGATAATAGAGTGACTCACAAACGTGCACTAAGTATACAGTTTAGTTATTTGAAAAAAAATTACTACGGTCAAAATTACATAATATAAGTTGGACACCTCCGGTGAACATATATATTTTCCAGATTTTATAGGCCTATGCATTAGATTTTTGGTGCATATAGCTATTGCAAACGTAACCCGCTCAAAGAGATACTAATATCCGAACTTGTACAAAAATGCAAAATATATGGATAATATCGAAATAAAGATATTGGATAAATATCAGAGTATACGTACCTGTAAGTCCCAAGCCTGAAAGATCAAGACCAACAACTCTCTGAGTTTGATTATGCTTTCTGCAAACAACTCCAGTCCAATTGCTGCAAGGTGATGAATTCTGGCCCCAGCTTAACGATGGAGGGGCATTGATCAAGGCCTCCTTGAATGAGATCAAGGCCTCTTTGTCTGAGTTAATGCTTGGAATTATCGCAGGCTCTACGCTCAGAAATGATATGTATAGAAGAAAAGCTAACATGGAAAACTGAGGGAGCAGCAGAGTACTATAGAAGTTGAAATCCATGGTTTTTGAAAGTCACTGCGGATTAAGAAGTAAATGTGGAGAAGAAGCAGCTTCACCAGTGTGAATTTATAAACGCAGAAGGGTACGAAGTTTTGGAGATTTAGTCAAATGGGACTTTAATTTGTTTATCTGTTGACTATTCTGAAGTGGGATTTAATTTCTTTCTGATAGGTCCCGTTGCCGTCAAGAGTCTAAGTGGAAAGAGTCTAAGTTGCCAGACGTGTGCTGAAAAGTAGACATGCCATGTTGCTTTGAATATATGAGACTGTAATAACTAGTTTTTCTCGGACGTAATTGAGACTTACGGCAATAGCATTTCGACTAAGTGAACACATACAGTTCCTCACTTGACTAACTACAACTCAACAAGTCTTGAAACTCAATTATGAAGTATGTGTTTGGGCCTAAATTAACATTCAACCGATACATTGGGCCGAAGCCCGTAGGGTTGTCCATTAACGGATAATCTAATTGTATTTAGTCAATTTCCGGTTAGAGAAAGGATTCGAAGTCCTTCTTCAAGTCTGACTTGGAGTTGATTTAACAAATACAATTCTATTTGATATCAGAATCTATATACCTGTTGCATACGTATTTGGGGTTTTGAGATCACTATATAAAGAACTCTAGGACAACGTAAAAAGGGTTCAACACCATACAACTACAAGCTTTTGCCCTGCAAATCTTGCAAGCCTCTCCGGAGCATTCTCTCTTGCGAACAGCCTTCCACCAACTGCAATCGACACTCTTCCAACCTAGCCGCAAACCTACGCCCACCACATCTGGTCGCCGTAAATCTGCCGTTGTTGTCGAAAGTGACTTGCGTTCGTGTCGAAGCGTCGCTGAGACAAATCGAGTCCAGTCGTCACACCTTGTGACAAATCGAGTCGTTACCCCGGTAACAGTCTTTCCCAATCTGCTAAAAGGTTGGACGAACGCCATCCGCGGTCTTGATATATAGCTCTGCTTTGCATCTCAGGATCGAAGTAAGATATCTCAATCTACCGAAAGGTTGAGGAAAAATCCTAGTAATTGTTTACTTAGGTCTTGTTCGAGCCCTTACGCCGGTTTGTCAACGCCCGCGTACAGTCGCTTGATCGAGAAGTCAGGTAGCAGGGAGCAGACGAACACGCTCGCCAGAGTCATCCGCTCGCCAAGGGTGATTCGCTCGCCAGAGTCATCCGCTCGCCAAGGGTGATTCGCTCGCCAGAGGTCGTCCGCACCAAGGTTGTACCTAACCCAAAGGTACTGGCACGCTCACGCACAACGCACCAGGACTGAAACCTACGTCCGCCACCCCCACGTGTTGATAGTTCGACAGGTGTAAAAACCGACGCGAACATTTTTGGCACGCCCAGTGGGACCAGTGTCAGGATTGCGCAAACCAATATCTATAAACGACCAATGACGTTCTGTAAGAAACCAGAACATCGGTTGTTGAAACAGCATAACTCAGCTGCATGTAGGGGTCTATCTGAATCCCAACTACAAGCCAAGTTTGGAGATGACAGACCTGAAATTGAGGACCTAACTGAGGGCCTCGAAGGAATTAATCAAGGACCCGAAACCTTGGAAGATGTCACTAATCGCCATCGAGAGGCTGACATCTCAAATGCCGCCGTGGCTCCATTGGATACTGAAGCCCATGAAGGGGACGGAGTGTGTCTGCCTCGGACACCCTCTACTGAAGAAATAATGGAGTCTTTCAGCATTCTAATATCTAAGTCTCAGGATACTGATGTCATCTTAGAAAAGATAGAAGCTACGTTGAAGGAGTTGAAGACTGAACAGATTGGTCATATGACTAACATTAATGCTCTGGCGGATCACGCTCATAGGAATACAGATAATATTAGCTCTCTCTCTAAAAATCTTGACAGATTGGTGAGGGGGCATCAGGATAATTTCAGCGAGCAACTCCAGCAACAGCAGGAGGAGTTCAGAAACTATATGATGCAGCAGCAAGAACAATTGGACAAGACCAATGCCACTGTCGAACGATTGGTGCAGATGGGTTTCGAGACTGAGGCAGCTGAGCCGAACGAACAGGTCCCTCTACTAAAATTTGCGAAGGTAACAGAGAGAGGCCCCAACAAAAATACTAAGCCTAATAACAGGGGATTTGAAACTGTCAATCCGAATAGACAGCAGAGGAGAGGTGGTCGAAACGTGAACCCACCACCTGACAATGAAGGCGAAGCTCAAGAAGAGGATGTTGAGGGTGGCATGACTCGCAACGAGATACAACAACTGTTTCAGGAACAGTTGAGGGTCATGCAAGGTTTGCCGGATCCCGGTATGACCTATACCAATCCACTTGCCCTGGCGGTAAATATGACGCCATGGCCCGCAAATTTCAGGCATATAAGGTTTACCCCTTTTTCGGGCGAACATTCTGAAGATGCCGAGACCCACATCACTCGTTTCCATAACGAGTGTGGTCCTTACGCCCAAGATCCCGTTCTTAAGCTGAAGTTGTTCGGAACTTCTCTCACAGGATCAGCTTTGGCTTGGTATAGAGACCTAGCGCCAGGTTCTATTCCAGATTGGCAATCCATGGAGGGTCTCTTTAGGACTATGTTCGGGGTAGTAGAAGCTAAGGTAACCATTAAGTTTCTGGCGGATACTAACCAGGAGTCTGACGAGTCCGCCATCGATTATCTGAGGCGTTTCAAGCTCCTTCGAGCTAAATGCAAGGATAGGCTAACAGAGGAGACCACGGTCGAGCTAGCGATTGCGGGACTCGAACCGGAAATCCAGGCGCACTTCCAGCAAGTATATGTGACGAATATGGCAGACTTAACCAATAGGTTAGCCAGACATCAACACTTCCTCGACCAAACGAGGGCTCAGAACAGTAAGAGGCAGAGCATTCCAGTGTCATATTATCCCGGAACTCTGAAACCTAAGACACCTATCCCTCCTGTTACTAAAACGGTGGCGACTATAGATGCTGATTCAGCACCCATAGTCACTTGGGTTGATGATACCAAGGATAAAGAGGATGTAGCGGTTGTGGAAGTAGTGGGTCGCCAGCCTCTACAACCGAAAAGCGTACGGTTCGCTAAGGATCCTATTAAGATTATGGCCTCCTTACCTCTGAGGTCTGCTTTTGAGAAGTATACCTATAACGCTCATCAAGCACCGGAGATACTCAACGAGCTGTTTAAACAAGGACGGCTCCAGCACGAAGGTGGTTTCATACCCAAGCCAGACTACATGGCGGGTAAGAAGTACTGCAGTTTTCACAATATGACTAATCACTATACTAAGGATTGTGTGAAGCTCAAAGACCAAATTCAGACATGGATTAACGATAAACTCATGGCGATGGACGTTCCTAAGGAGCCTACATGGACAGAGATTAAACCCTTTCCAGACGTAAATATGGTTTCTCTGATTCCTTATCAAGGTGGGGAACTGGAACCTGGTCAACAGGGTTCTAAATTTCAGACCTATACCTACAACGCGAATAAGGCGTTAGAAATTTGGCAAGAATTGAGTCAAAAGGGGATGGCTGTTCCTGCCTTCCTGTTGGCGCAACATCAGCAGGATAGGTCAGGCGGCTCACGTTGTGCTTTTCACCGTTCAAACGATCATAGTACGTCTACATGCATTGGTTTGAAGGATCATATTCAGGACTTGTTGAATAAGGGTTTCCTCCAGTTTGATAACGGCGCGTTATTACCCTTCCAGCACTTTTGGGTAAATGCAATCGATCAGGGCAAACCCAATGATACCTCGCGAAAGGACAAGCAAGCTAATCCGCCAGTCACGGAAGAACTGATAACCATACCTAGGGCTCAGCTATGCCTTGATTGTAAGATAAATTGCCGAATACCTCTTACCCATGAAGAGCTGATGAGGGCGCTAGAAGAGGCAACGGCAAAGGCTCTTGCAACGGCCAAGAGGAATCCTCCTTGGCCGGTTCGCTCTCGGTTTGATGACCTCAAACGGACAAAATACCATCACCAAGAGACGACGGCATTCGATAGCCCAGCGAGGTCTTGGCCAGATCCTGGACCTTCAGGGACAAAGCCAATCATAGAGGAACCAGCCCCTCCAACCAGGAATGTTCAAAAGCGGTATGGTAAAGCGAGAAGGACTTTAGAGGCTTTGAACAAAGGAAGGGTGACTCCTAACGAACTCTCCATGCCTGTGGAGCACGTACGTGACACCTACAAGCGTTATAAGTCTAAGACCTATATTGATACTCGTAGGATACGAAAGGAGGAAAAACCGCCAACTCAAAGGAAGAATGTTCACGAAAGAATTATGCATTCTACAGCAGTAGATGGTGCACCTCAGAAAACTCCTCGTAGGAAGCTAGCATTATCTCCAGAAAGGCTGCCTCTGCGTTCAGCCGCCGAGGTTCCACCACCTAAATCTGTCAAAACAACCGCTGATAAGATAGAGAAGACAGATTCTGTTATTCTGAAATGGCAGCCTAAGGGGATGACGGCAGTTTCTACATCAACACCTACCAAGGTCCTTGACATACAATTAGAAACTCAAGGATCTACTCCAGTCCTTCGCAGGTCGTCGGCTAAGACGACTCAACTTCTCACGGGTCAGAAGGCTGTCAGTCAACAAGGTGATCAGCCCTTCCCTCAGTTCGTAGCTCAGCAATTGAAGACTGAATTCGCTGTGAAGCAAGCAGAGGCAGCTCTTATACCGTTTCAGACTAAAGCGCCTACGAGTTCATCAGGGGTGAACAGAGACATGCCGGACGCGGATGATGAGATGCTGGACGACGAAGAAGGATTTACAGACGGAGATGAACCGATTCTGGATTGTAATATGGTTTTCATATTATCCTCTAGATACGCTTTGTCTAAACCAATTCCTACGGCGTATTTTATACAGGAAGAGGCGGCGGACAAGCCGGTTTGTCTCATTCCAGCGCCAGGCGAGGATGATCTTCCTGCCAACGAGCATTTGAATTCTTTACCAACTCTTAGCGACCAGGACCGGGTCGCTGATCTGAATAGTTCGCACATGACTTTCACTAAGCCCACATTTACAATGACCCAACATCTCAAACCTCTCTACGTTACGGCAGAGGTGGAGGGTGTCCAGGTCAACCGAATCCTCATCGATAATGGTGCGGCGGTGAGTGTGATTACGCTCAGCACGGTGGAACGACTTCAGATCCCCGCGGCCAAGATCCAGAACTCCTCTATTAAAGTTAGAGGGTTCGCGGGCGCTGTGGCTCAAACGGCTGGTTTCCTCGTACTCCGAATTAACCTTGGACCTTCCAATGCTTGTCAGGGTCTTTTCGTGACGGAGACTACAGTCCCATATTCCATGATTTTGGGACGCGATTGGATACATAAAACATCCTCAGTCCCATCCTCGCTACATCAAGAGATGCTAATGTGGGATCCAGTTTCTGATAAACCTGTTCTAATCAAGGCGGATGAGCGTCCCTTTTCTATAGCAACTAATACTTTGGAGTCGGATTATTACTACAGCACTATGCGTCCTCTCGTGATTGATGGGGTGGATAGTAAGGGTCGTCCGCTAGGGGTAACTTCCACTGACTTAACACGGTGGGGATTAGCACAGGCTCAGGCGGACGGTTCTCGGCCTGTTTCCATCGATTTTCAACCAATTGTCAGCATGATCGACAGTTTTACAGTGGCGGAGACAGAGGCTGTACTCTCTTTATTCCAGCGCCTGGCAATGTTTAGGGCAGAGCAACTAGCTTCAGACACGGTCGCTCTTGTTGAGTGTATCGATGAAGCCGACGTCATAACTACGGAAGACGTCGAGCCCATTCCACCAGCACCAGCTGCTTTAGACGATACTCCGCCCACGGTACGAGACCCAGTAGAGAAGGTTAATCTCGGTACACCTGAGGAACCTTTAGAGGTTGGGATTAGTCAGCAGCTGGATCCGGACCTGAGATAGCAATTAATCAATTTGTTGCAAGAATTCAAGGATTGCTTTGCGGAAAAGTATCAAGATATGCCTGGACTGTCCAAGGATCTAGTATGCCATCGATTGCCCATTAGGGATGGCGCCCGCCCTATTCGACAAGAACAAAGGCGAATGAACGCCGAAACCGCTATGGCGGTCAAGAGGGAAGTTCAGAGCATGATAGATGCAGGAATCATTCGTCCGGCCCAATATACACAATGGCTGGCGAATGTGGTTCCTGTTAAGAAAAAGAACGGCAAAATCAGGGTCTGTGTTGATTACAGAGATCTAAATGCTGCTTCACCAAAGGACATATACCCAATGCCTATTGCGGATCTTTTGGTGGATGCAGTTGCAGGGCATGAAATGTTATCTTTCATGGATGGTACAGCCGGTTACCATCAAATACCAATTTATGAGCCGGACATTCATAAGACTGCGTTTCGTTGCCCAGGCTTTGCTGGAGCCTTTGAATATCTTAGCATGCCATTTGGCCTAACCAATGCAGGAGCTACGTATCAACGCGCTATGAACTTAATCTTTCATGACATTCTCGGCGTCATCCTAGAAGTTTACATTGACGACGTAGTGGTTAAATCTAAATCCAAGGTAGACCATATTGGTCATCTGCGCGCTGTCTTTACGCGGATGAGGAAACATCAGCTTAAAATGAATCCAGCAAAGTGCATTTTTGGGGTTCGTGCTGGTGATTTCCTTGGCTTCGTAGTACATGACAGGGGTATTGAGGTAGCGGGAGACAAGGCACAAGCTGTTTTAAACGCCCCGGCGCCTCGGAACAAGAAGGAGCTTCAAAGCTTGTTGGGCAAAATCAATTTTCTACGACGCTTCATATCTAACTCAGCGGGCAAGATCGCTCCTCTCTCGCCCTTGTTGAAACTCAAGAAGGACGAGCAGTTCGTTTGGGGACCTGACCATCAAGCGGCGTTCGATAGAATCAAACAATATTTGGCCAGTCCGCCAGTTTTACGGCCGCCAAAGCCAGGCATCCCACTCAAGTTATACATCTCTGCATCTATTAGTTCTGTTGCTGGACTGTTGGCTCAGGACGACACTACTACGGAGGGTAAGAAAGTCGAATATGCGGTATCTTATCTCAGTAGAACCCTTTTAGATGCAGAAACAAGGTACTCTCCCATCGAGCGTCTCTGTTTAGCGTTGTACTTTGCAGCGACCAAGCTCCGCCACTACATGCTTTCCTTTACCACCATAGTGGTAGCTCAAACGGACTTGGTCAAATACATGCTTACTCGCCCTATCTTGAGGGGTAGGATTGGTAAGTGGGTCTTGGCTCTTTCTGAATTTTCTTTACAATATACACCGCTCAAGGCAATGACGGGTCAAGCGGTCACCGATTTCCTACTTCATCATCCTTTAGATGAATCGGTTGAGGAGCCTATCCCTTTCGTCAGCATGGTTGGCACGGTACCATGGATCCTGTACTTTGATGGCAGTAGCACACACTCTTTGGCGGGCGCAGGAATTTGCATCCAAAGTCCATCAGGGGTAAGCCATTCTTATTCCTTTCAGTTGGAATGGACCTGTACAAACAACCAGGCTGAATATGAAGCCCTTATTATTGGTCTGGAACTCTTACTGGATATGGACGCCAAAGAAATCGAAGTATATGGTGATTCTCTATTAATCATCAAACAGCTGTTAGGGGATTACAAATGTGTTTCTTTCCACCTAGTACATTATTGGGAGCGAGCATCAGAGTTGTTGGATCAATTTTCTGATGTGGTGCTTGACTACGTACCTCGTGAAAAGAACTTTGCAGCAAACGAGTTAGCACAGCTCGCCACTGGCATTACCCTAGCTAACGGAGTTCAGGAACGCATCTTGAAAGTTGAACGGAGGACGTTACCATCTTTCGCTGCACGAAGGGAGCAGCGAGGCGACTGGTTGGTTGCTAGCCTTGATACTATTGATGTTGATTGGCGACAACCGATCATTACATATTTACAAGATCCGTCTGCCCCATCCGAAAGGCGAACCAGGTATTTAGCTACAAATTACCTACTTAAGGGTGATGAGTTGCTTCGACGAGGTGAGGAAGGCGTAGACCTCCGATGTGTCTTTGGCGTAGAAGCCAAAAGGTTAATGCGCGAAGTCCATTTGGGAGTTTGTGGTTCGCACCAAAGCGGATCAAAGATGAGGTGGCTAATCCGCCGTTATGGTTATTTTTGGCCATCTATCCTTAAAGACTGCATCAGCTTTGCCAAAGGCTGTGTTGATTGCCAGATTCATGGACCGGTCCAACGGATTCCTAATATCCCAATGCAGCCTATCATCAAACCTTGGCCAGCCAGGGGTTGGGCACTTGATTTTGTTGGGGAAATCCATCCGAACTCGTCTCTCCAACATAAGTACTTACTGGTTGGCACAGATTTCTTCACCAAATGGGTGGAAGCCATCCCTGTCCGAAATTGTGACGCAGCGACAGTCATTCGCTTTATATTTCAGAACATTATTTGCCGTTATGGCATTCCTGAATGTATTGTGGCGGACAGGGGGGCAGCGTTCATGGCGGAGAGCACGCAGACATTCATTCGAGAGTATGGCATTCAGTTTTTACACTCTTCGCCGTACTACGCTCAGTCGAATGGTCAAGCTGAGGCTAGCAATAAGGTGATTATTTCTATCATCAAAAGGATGCTGGAGGACAATCCTCGGTCTTGGCACACGGAGTTGGACAATACTCTTTGGGCATATCGTACGTCCAAACGCACTCCTACAGGCACTACTCCGTATGCCTTGATGTTTGGCCATGATGCTGTTCTTCCTTTGGAAATCACTGTCCGTTCCCTCCGAGTTCGCGAGCAGCATCAATTAATCGGAGATGACTACGTTCAGGCAATGTTTCAGGAGCATGAGAACCTCGATGAACAGCGCTTAGATGCTTTACAGAACATCGTATTGGAAAAGAAAAAGATCGCCAGAGCTTACGACAAGCGTACCAAGGGTAAATCTTTTGGTGAAGGCGATTTGGTCTGGAAGGCCATGCTTCCCTTTGGCGAACGAGACACTGGACGTGGCAAATGGTCTCCTAAATGGGAGGGCCCCTTTGTCATTGATCGAATTATTGGCAAAGGTGCTTATCAACTCAGAGATTTGGAGGGTGAGGTCCATCGTAGCCCCATTAATGGACGCCACCTTAAGAAGTACTTCCCTAGCGTATGGGAATATGAAGAGCCACTCGCTACGGTCGAGGCCGGGGGGCAACCTTCAACTTAAAAACCTTCTTTGGAGACACTAACACTTTACCTTAGTCCCCTTGGCTTTGGCGGTTTACTTCGCCTCAGCCTAAGGTTACTAGGGGGGGCAATACACGGGATACTGGTCATAGATGATTTGGCGATGAAGTCTGTTAGTGGTTCGCTATCACCAATAATATGAACAGCAATATAGGCTATGAATCTGTTCAAGGTTCATTAGTTTCGTAGTTTGCTTTCTTTAGACTATGAATCTGTTCAAGGTTCATTAGTTTCGTAGTTTGCTTTCTTTAGACTATGAATCTGTTCAAGGTTCATTAGTTTCGTAGTTTGCTTTCTTTTGTTATGAATCTGTTTAGGGTTTGTTTACTTAGTCGAATTGAGAATCAATGCTTATGGTTGTCAACAATTTTCGGCTTCAACAATTTCTTGTTCATTCAACATGGAAAACAGCAAATTTTTTGTTCATTATCAACAAGGTCAATAAGATCTAAATTTATTGATCCTATTTCAAGAATGACTTTGCGGTCAAGAGCTTTACAAGTACAAAATTATGTGAAATCCTATACTTTTAAACTTCTTGAACGAAAGAGAGAAGAGGATCTGTTTCACAGATTCTTTTGGGGGTGGACGTGTATCGTTCCTCCTCCGATCTCCTGCTCCGATCCTCATCGCTTTCACCGTCCCGTAAGTTTCTTCATCCACCAATACCTTTATTTGGAACCTTACCTCAAAGGGAAGGCCTTGAGGATTGAAAGAGGACCATTATCGATGAGGATGTGGATGCCAGTCGACGGTCACCTTTGATCACTAACAGGTGTCTGAAAGATCGCAGAAGGAAAGTGACCGCCATGACGGCGAATGGGTTCTAAATCACTAGCAGCTATTATACCCTGGAGAACAATAGAAGAGCTCTTTCTTTTGGAGATTCTATCCATATTCCATGTTCTCCAGGGGGCATAATACCAGACTATGCGACTTAGAACATATTTAATACCAGACTATGCGACTTAAGGTGTTTTTACAAACATCTCCATATGATCTGGAGGAAAACATTCAGGAAGCCATAGAGGTTTAGTAGAGAAACTAAAGACTAAGATAGACATGTTAGATGATAAGCAGAAGATGAGTTTTTTGGTTCTAATACTAAGGGCTTCGTTTTATAGCGAGTAGCAAGTGAAATCTAACGGCTGAGATCAATTAGGGTTTCACATCATCAGTCACGTCGAAATAATGAAGAAGTTTATGATCTTTAACCGCTCGCGAGCATGGGGATTTACAAGCTTTGAATGTCAGTTTGACTGTTGACCGTATCTTGGAAATTGGCAGTTGCAGATAAGGACTAATTAAGGCTGTATTAAGCGGGCCAGTCAGGTTTGGGCCTCGCATATGGGTTGTTTTTGTTAAACAATTATCCAATATCAAAAATGGATACAAAACAAAGCCCCGCAACTGTTACTCGGGGGGCATGGAAGAGAATTCAAATATTGTAAGGCCTACTCTAGCGAGCTTAGCCTTTATGCGTTGGAGGTCAGACTTGGATTTCAGATTGCTTTTCAGACCTTGCTCTGATTCGTTCTTAAGCTTGGCGAGCTGAGTCCTTCGTTCGGATGCTGCATCCAAACGACTTCGTTGTCTCTCCTCCACCCAGGCTATTTTCCGGTCAATGTGTTCCCTTTCTTGTCTCAAGCGCTTGAGTTCTACTTCGTCCTCTTGTTCCACGGAACGTATCAGCGAGGAGTAGGAATCTACGGCCTGAGACAGGAGCAAATTTCTTTCCTTGGCAGCAGCTTCCTGTTTGGGAATCTCATTCGCCTTGTCTTGGAAGGTCGCGAGGAGGCTAGGGAAAATGTCCAGAGCTTCCCTTATCTTACTTTGAGCCTCGGCAGGCAGGGATGGGATTTGATTCTCCACGGTTTGCAGCGCAATGTGAATCTTCTCACGAACTCCTGCATTTGTGAGATCTTCTTGGTAGAGCCGGCTGAAAAGGTCCCAGGCTTCTTGCAGTTCAGCTCCATCTTGTTGTAGGATTGGTGGCTGCAGTAGCGGATCATCACTCAGCGGTGGGATGATCTGGATACCAGTAGTGATGGCTTGAGGAGAAGGGGGGGTAGAAGATCCTTCTTCTTGGACATTCGGCTGGGGGCAGAACAGGACCATGCTCTGCTCGCCAATACTCTCAGGCTGGATTGGAGTTTCTGTTGCCTGTAAAAGAGTGCAGGTGTAAGAAGAATTAATATAATGACAATCTAAAAATGAACGGATTAAAGGTTGTTATAAAGGTACCTCTAATTCAGAGGAGGTATCTACCGTGACCCCAGTTAGGGGATTGTTGGCCTCGACAGGTTCGCCTTGAGGTACAGCTGGGGGCATGTCCTGGTAGAGGCTCGCATCTATTATCACTTCTGGGTTTACTTCCAGAAATTTTTCTACTGGTATCCCAATTTCTTCTGGCCCAGGGAGTGAATCCGGTGGTGTCATCTTTGGCATGTTCGCCACAGTTGTTAGTGCAGTTGAGACGCTGGCGGATGAGGTTCCCTCCATGATTTTCTCTGAGGAGAGGATTGAGCTGGTCAGTGGAGTATGGGAAGACGAGAGTGGAGCAGCGGCCAGGGGAGTGCAGATTGTACCTGTTTCAGCAGGAAGCCAGTTTAGCGGAGTTGCATCAATAGGTAGTTTTCGTCTATAGTAATCAAGGCGGATTGAATATTCTCGCCAGGCGGATGAAATTTCGTCCCAAGTGTTTGGAATTCTTATTTCAGACTCAGGACTACTCGAAGGTGAACTAGTGGAGCTGGAGGACTCACCAGAAGAGATATCGATCGGTTTCGGCATGGTGGGGGTGGTGCTAGAAGTTGTGCCTTCCCTCCGTCTCAATCTAAGCCCCTGTGAAAGGAAATTCGCCAACTGCATTAGGGTTATAATCTGATCTAGATTTGAGTGGGTGGATGACAGATATTCAGGCAATATGTTCAATACTTACTGGCGTATCATCATCTTCTTCTTCTTCTTCTTCTTCGGCCATTGGAGATGGCGATTTAACTCTTTTCTTACTCTTGGTTGCTGTGGGAGGAGTCAGAGGGGCTTTCCTTTTCTTGTCAACGGGAAGCACTTTCTTCGAAACAGCCTGCAACATAAAAATCAGTTAGTGGTTTTTCTGATACTTATCTAAAATCAGGGTATGTCATAACATGGCGAGTAGCTACCTGAGTTTCTTCAGTTGGCAATTCAGGGTGCAAAGGACCCCCATCGAGTGCTGCCTTGTCATCATCAGTAAGACAATCACGGTGTTTTCTGAATACCTTGCCAAAGTAGTAGATGGATCCTTCCTTTATCTGGAAGTCCTTCCCACGAAGCCGGTGCCACCAATTGTTATACTCGTCAGTGGTTGCTTGAGAGATCACCAGCTCTATACATTCATCTGGAGTTGGAAAGGCGGCTGGACGAAGGCAGGAGGAGCATAGGACATTGGGAGTCATGGGAGTGCTCTTACTTGGTCGCCAGGCTGAGAAGATGTTGCAGCTCTGGATTGGTGGATAGGGGACATGTTGAGTAAAGCCAAATTGGCGAGCGAATAGATGAGGAGCATACACCTCTGATCCTTCAAGACCTCTGTTTGAGGTCAGAAGTGGAAGATCCGCCATTGATATGCACTGCAGGAAAAGTTCTTTCCCCGCCTGGCTTTGTTCTGCTGAGGGAAGGAAGCCGGTCTTCAAAGCGTAAGGGTGCTTGCGGGTGAGCAGCATCTGAGCCTCGGAATAAAATCCAGGCGCATCTGTCTGAAAGATGATATCGAAGCATGCCGCGTAGCCCTGACCATACATTGGTTCTTGACCAACATATGCTAGACCTGCGATTCGGTTCTCGCCAATGTCTTTTGGCTCTGCGGCGAGTCCTGGAAAGTACATATTCGCCCAAATGTCTAAGATCCAAAGTGGGCCAGGCACGGTGAGGTTGAAAGGATTCATCGTGAGGGTATGCAGTCCCCGGTATAAGTGGGCTAGAACTATCTGCCCAAGGCCTATGTTCTCGTGGGCGTAAATGATCTCCGCCATCCTTCTGTAGGTCTTCGACATTTTGGCGGCGGTTGAGCAGAAAATAAACTTGTTTAACCAGAAATCAAGAAAGCAGATTCCTCCAATATCGTCATTTCTGTGACTGAATTCGTTCATCCAGGCTTGATAGCTGTAGGAGCCTGAGATATTCATGACAGAGGATGGAAACCGGTCTTGGGAGTAATCATCTGCGTTAAAGGGTTTATGGCCTAAAGGGAATCCTAGCCCAGCATACAGGTCTAGGAGAGTCACGCTAGCTTGACCAAAGCGAAAGTCAAAGGTGTTGGAGGATGAGTTCCAGAAGCTTACTAGGGATAAGAAGGCGCATCGATTTCCACCTTTCTGGTTTAGGCTGAAGCAGAGTTCCAGAAGTTCGTTTATCCCAGCACGTTTCCATCTCGGGGCGTCTAGCTGTTGCCTGGCTTTGTACCATTTGATCATCTCTGAGGTTGGTAGCGGCCAGCAGCCGGTGGTGATTGGAGTCTCGAAGGGACTCGAACATTTCTGAAGTATGATGTCTCGATCGCGAAAGGCTATGGGAGGCGGACGGCACCAATCCACAATCGAAGATATACCTTCGGTGGTGACTTCTCGTTGCTTTGGACCTAGTCCGGCGCGATTGTAATCATCTCGTGAGATTAGGGAGGTGCTGCAGGGGCTTCCAATTTCGAAGATGGCCCTCTGAATTCTTTCTTTGCCGAAAATAGCCTCAGTGTGTTTGATTTCTAACGCCATGATGATTGATTTGGGATTTTGGATGGTTTCTCACGTTCTCGGGTGGTGGCTTTATAAAATCCGAAAAGAGGTCTGTTGATTTCTGAATCGATATGATCTGAAGTGGTTTAGGGTTTATTGAACAGTCGTTTGAGCTTAGTTTGGTAAAGTTACATCGATTAGAGGGAACGACGCATTTCTTCAGATTTTTAAAACAAATCCGCGTGGGCTTTTTCAACCTTCTTCGATTTCAATGGGCTTTTAATCTTGAAGGCTGGGGGGCAATGTTTGGGCCTAAATTAACATTCAACCGATACATTGGGCCGAAGCCCGTAGGGTTGTCCATTAACGGATAATCTAATTGTATTTAGTCAATTTCCGGTTAGAGAAAGGATTCGAAGTCCTTCTTCAAGTCTGACTTGGAGTTGATTTAACAAATACAATTCTATTTGATATCAGAATCTATATACCTGTTGCATACGTATTTGGGGTTTTGAGATCACTATATAAAGAACTCTAGGACAACGTAAAAAGGGTTCAACACCATACAACTACAAGCTTTTGCCCTGCAAATCTTGCAAGCCTCTCCGGAGCATTCTCTCTTGCGAACAGCCTTCCACCAACTGCAATCGACACTCTTCCAACCTAGCCGCAAACCTACGCCCACCACATCTGGTCGCCGTAAATCTGCCGTTGTTGTCGAAAGTGACTTGCGTTCGTGTCGAAGCGTCGCTGAGACAAATCGAGTCCAGTCGTCACACCTTGTGACAAATCGAGTCGTTACCCCGGTAACAGTCTTTCCCAATCTGCTAAAAGGTTGGACGAACGCCATCCGCGGTCTTGATATATAGCTCTGCTTTGCATCTCAGGATCGAAGTAAGATATCTCAATCTACCGAAAGGTTGAGGAAAAATCCTAGTAATTGTTTACTTAGGTCTTGTTCGAGCCCTTACGCCGGTTTGTCAACGCCCGCGTACAGTCGCTTGATCGAGAAGTCAGGTAGCAGGGAGCAGACGAACACGCTCGCCAGAGTCATCCGCTCGCCAAGGGTGATTCGCTCGCCAGAGTCATCCGCTCGCCAAGGGTGATTCGCTCGCCAGAGGTCGTCCGCACCAAGGTTGTACCTAACCCAAAGGTACTGGCACGCTCACGCACAACGCACCAGGACTGAAACCTACGTCCGCCACCCCCACGTGTTGATAGTTCGACAGGTGTAAAAACCGACGCGAACAGTATGAAGAACAAGATGCGCTCCTGGGTGCGTATTAGGAATGATGTCATATTGCTGAGCCTGTTTGACACGGTAGACATGATTTGTTTGATGCTAGCTAGGTCTTCAAGCAAAAAATTCATCAACTCTTTATATTCCTTTCCCGTCCATATCGATGAGTCTTTGTAGTCTTAATTTCATGAACTATAGCTAGTTAATAATTCTGTGGGGTTAATTGGGACTGTTGCACAAGTTCGTTGTCCTCTGGGTACATGGTGCAGGCGTCGCGGTCATGTTCCTTGAGTCGTCGCGACGGCGGGTGCGTTTGCTGTGGTCATGGCGGATTGGCGAAGGAGTGCAGTGTACGTGACTACGTACGTGGGACGTTTCCTGTTCAGAGAGGAGGAAGCTAGAGTTGGGCTGGGTCTGCATCGTTAGAGCCCAAGGCCCGTCTCTTCATTTGGGCTTATGTGCTGCTGCTTACCTTAATTATGAAGCTAGCACTTGTTTACTTTATTTATTTATTTTTGTCCCAAGTGGTAACTTAAGGGCAGCACAGTCTATATGTCAGAAGAAAGATGTGTCGGTACGTTCTTCGAAAGTCAAAGTTGTACTAGAGAGATCATATATATATATATTAGACCTGGATATGACCTGCATGATAGAATATAACTTTCTCTGTTATTGGTAACTTATCAAAACCCATTACTGGTTTGGGACAGAAACTTCATCACGTACACTAATACTCATCACGGCCTCCTCTAACCTCTATTTCACTTCCACTGCTTCTATATTTATAGTGAACGGTCAGGGAGGGCACGCCATGGTGATACCAGCAATGTTGAGCACGTAGCTGCAGGTAGGTCTGGATTTGAAAAGCTTGGTGTTGTAGCTAGCGGGTAATAATTCTACTAGCACCAGCTGCACCACCTCCATGGGTGGTATCGATCTCACCACACTTATATCAATGAAACAAAAGCTAGCTTAATTTCCTCTCCTTCAGGGCGCACTTGAGTTTATGCAGTGATGGCGTTTGCATTTCTTTATGTATTCGAGCAGCGGATCGGAGACATTCCAAGACCTTCCACCAAAACCCGCAAAACGTACCATTTTGTACGTGTTCATTACACAGTCATACCAACTTGTACGTGATGTTCTGCAATTCCTGCATTATCATACTTATTTCGCCTCTAACATAAGGCAGCGTATTCCATGTTGCTGCTGGCCGGCCGGATAGTTTGAACTTTGAAGTATTGATGCTCATATCTAGTACTGCAGGATATGCACTTTGCCATTGTATATATCTTCACTGAATGACAAAAGGAACCTGTTTCAGTTTTTAATTTGTCTGTGTAGGAAAGTTGATAATATAAATGGATACAGAGAGGCTGCAGTTGAGACTTGAGAATGATTTGATCTGCCTCGTACATGAAGAAGAGGGATATGTAAGATGTCAATTATGGGTGATGTGAGAAGTAAAGAAGTTGAATATAACTAATAAAAAATTCCACTGATTTGGTATTATTTTAAAAGCAATGCTACATGACGTCATTGATTAGGTAGAACACACCTTATGTGTCAGTTTATGTGGCACAATCACGTCATTTAATGAAATACTCTGATTGAGTGGTAACACTTCATGTACATGCCACATAGACTGACACATATAGTGGATTCTAGGTGGGATGCTAAAATGTGGTTCATATAGCATTATTTTTATTTTAAAGTTTATGGAGCATGATTGATTTTTTTAATTAGTCAATTAGTCGGGTATTTAATTTTAACAGTTATGCTCCATCTCAACTCATCTATCTCAGGCTTCTAATGTGTAGTACACTGCTCTATGATCTTCGTATAAAGTCAATGTTGTACTAGAAAGAGAAAAAAAGACACCGGGTCGATGATTATGTTGTTTAATCTTTTGTAATCAGCCGATTTATACAGCCTAGTAGACAAGTAGTAGTTATCATAAATTCATAATTAAGCTATCATTGCGTTGGGATAGGAACTTGATCAAACTCATCCATGGCTTCCAGTTATTTCATCAAGACTCTAACTCTCAAGTCAACCTCGCTCTCACTTTGTGTTCTTCTACTCCTGCAACCGCTCCTAATTAACGGTCACAGCGGCCATGACGATGGCACCGATAGCGGCAGCGACGAGCACGCAGTACTGCATTCGAAAAGCCTAGTGTTGGTCAAAGTATGGTGTTTGATCATTTTACTTGTGAGTACCTTCATTGGTGGTGTCTCTCCATACTTTTATCGATGGAATGAAAACTTTCTTCTCTTGGGAACTCAATTTTCCGGTGGTGTTTTTCTCGGTACCTCTTTGATGCACTTCTTGAGCGATTCAAATGAGACATTCCGAGATCTTACCACCAAAGCGTACCCTTTTGCATTCATGCTAGCTTCGGCTGGTTATATGCTAACCATGCTTGGCGATTGCGTGGTGATGCTTGTGACGAGGTCTAGCGAAACAGAAGCTAGAGTTCAAGTGGAGGAGGAAAGGGTTGATGAGGAGCATGGGAACAAAGAAATTGGACATGGCGTCAACCCAATTCTCTTGCAGACAACTTCTTTAGGAGACACCATACTTCTTATTCTTGCCCTGTGTTTCCATTCAATTTTTGAGGGTATTGCTGTTGGAGTTGCGGGTACTTTTCAAGTAGTTTCAATTTATTCGCATCGTATTTTTTCTCTCTTGTTACATATATAAAACGGGATCGATTTACTAATCTGATTAACTAGATCTCCATCTTCCTAGACTACTTGAATTGTCTACCTTGAAGGGCTTAATTACTTGTATGTAAATCACATGTATATGTATTGTGTATCACTCACTGATCAGGTTAGGTTTTCTTTGAATATAACCAAGGTCAATTAAAATTCATACAAACCTTCCGTCTATTTAGTATATATTGCACGCTGACCATAATATTTCTGGAGGCCATTAGGATGCATGTTCAAAGTTTATGATTTAGAGTTTAATTAGCTCCCAATTTCGAGCCAATACGTACATGAACTTGAGCTTTGTGAACATTCTTGGGTATATAATTAACCTAGCTAGCTAGCTTGTTCCTCCGATATTATGAATCATTCCGTTATATCTCTACCAATAATCAGTCTATATGTTTGTAATATTGCAGATACAAAGGCCGATGCATGGAGAAGCCTATGGACGATATCACTACACAAGATTTTTGCAGCCGTTGCGATGGGAATTGCACTGCTGAGGATGCTACCAAAGAGACCATTTCTAGTAACTGCAGCTTACTCTTTTGCTTTTGCTGTTTCTAGTCCCATTGGAGTTGGCATAGGGATTGCCATTAATGCAACAACTCAAGGAGCTGCAGCTGACTGGTTATATGCGATTTCCATGGGACTTGCTTGTGGGGTTTTCGTCTACGTTGCAATCAACCATCTCATTGCTAAAGGGTTTGTACCGCAAGCCAAATGCTACTTTGACACTCCAGCTTACAAGTTTCTTGCTGTGCTTCTTGGAGTGGGAGTCATAGCTGTTGTTATGATCTGGGATTAGTTCCAACTCACTAGAACAGATCGAGTTGGTTTGTGTTGCATCTGTGAAAAAATAAGTATAGCTTGTCTCATATATATAAGTTTACGTTTTATGACTTTTATCACCTAGTTTAGGGTTTGATTATCCTCTTTTTTAATTTTATCAAAAGTATATATAAGATCATCATGATATGATTTACATATGATAATGTTTCAGTGTTGATTTCATTTGCGTTTGCCAATGAACTTGCTAATAATCTTATCATCATTTATAAATCAATTACTTGGACTCATCCTATCAAACATCCCAGACTCGTACTCTTTAATTGTTATTGGATTTTTATATACCAAATTGCGTTTGGCTGGGAAGAACAAAGATCATCGATCACCAACCATCCATGCATGCATATATAAGCTAGCATAGAATATCAAAGATTGAAATTAGAATCATAATAGATGAGATGAAATGCAACTACTTCAAAATTGTGTCAACCTAGCATATATTATTCGGTACCATACAATTCATGCCAATCATTCTTGTAAATCAATAAATCTTCTTGAATCACCACCAACCCAACAATTTTATTCGTGAAGTGTATAGGGTAAGATGGCTTAGGTCAAGTGATGTTGGCATGACCTTTCCAAATAGCTAATTAGTAGGGTAAGTAGCTAATAAATTCAATGGGCTGCTTATTTAGTTTGGGCCTTACACTTCGATATTCATTTGAGCTGGAGACCAACTGACCAAGTATGGCCTGGATACTCCAGGATGAAAGCTCCCAAATCAGAAGCTGTCTCCTACACCCTCTGATATTCCCAACTGTTGACCTTGACTGGGAGTAATGGCAAGCGTCCATCGAAAATGCTAGGAAATCGTAAAGGATCGAATATTATGGAAGCTTTTGTTGGAAAATATACGATGTCACCCTATTCAGGAACGCATTTAAAATGTACTCTAAATGTTTATATATGCCAATGATGCACTCATTCTTAAATATTATTTGTTAGAGCAACTTTAGTAATGTTAACCATTTTTTATCAAATTTAGTAAATACAGAGATATTTTTAAACTAGCCAGTTTAAAAATATGTCCGTATCAGTTTTCTCTATTTTAACTATTTTAAACTTTACATATTAATAAATTAAAAAAAATTACCTTAAATACAGTTATATATTACATAGAATCATCTCAAATGAATGTATTAAATTATAGAGAGCCTCATCTCGCTCTCTATATTTAGGAGCGAGATAGCTAAGAGTTAAAAGACTAGCCATTTAGGAGTCTGGTGGAGCTCATAATTTTGATAAAATACTAAACACTCTCTAAAATAGCTAAAAAGTCAAAATAGAGAGTCTGTTAAAGATGCTCTTAGAATGTAAAGGTTATGTAGAGGCGTTTGATAATATTTCGGGATGTTCTTACAATATAGGGTTTATGAACGATATTCTCTTTTTGTATTCTGCAGTTTCATTAATAATTTCAACTTTAAGGCCGTCAATTTAGCCCGTTTTAAAAAGAAAAAAAAAGTTTATTTATGCAATTCAACCTGTTTCGTCATAATAATTGGTCGTGGCCAAGACGTACCAAACATGTTAGTAAAAATTTATGCTCATTTCATGGCCAAATAAACTCCATTCTCAAAGTCAAGATAGGCTGGTTGAAAATCAAAATTTCAACTGATCTCATACCAATAATTGGCATGTTTTCCAAGACTGTTTCCTAAAGTTTAAACTTTGAATCATCGATAGCATCATGTCACTGCCCTCAAGATTTGCTCCGTGGATTGCATGCATCTTGCCTTTTTATAACACCAATTTCAAGAATTTCCATACAAATATTTCCAATATTAATTGAATATTTCATCCCATCAAGAGATCTGATCGATGCGTCGAGAAATTTGTTCCTCATGCTAAATGAAAGTTAGTGCTCATTCTTATGTTCTTATGCCTGTTTCACTCACGATTATCTAATTGCGTGCATATGTATATAGGACAGTCTTTAGAAATGCGATACAATGCTGCTTACGTATCTCTTTTATATAATGTTTACACACACTCTTTGTAGTTCGTATAATGCATATTTTAAATTAAAGCTCTTTAGCTGATTTGTTGTTAAACATGAAAGAAATTAGACCGTTCCAAAGCTCACTGTTGAGATTCTTAATAAGAAACTCACCATCTATTAAAGAAGAATTAGAAGAGCTAAAAGATTGGTATATGATCAATTGGCATGGCTTCATGACTAAACATGAAAGAAACTGGACAAGTACGTATATATATTGCGTATCTAACTTTTCAGCACCGGCATAGAACAATCGATCAGAAATTACATTGAGATAAGGGCATAGAGATCATCAATGTTAGAAAAAGGCACATTCCTAGATTAGATCGAACTTAAGTATATATATATGATGTCTTCACTTTTAAGACAATTTTTCACTCCATTTTTTTTTTTTCCAAAACAAGAGAAGGTGAATGACTTGCATTTCCGAGGCAGAGGTAGAAGTTACCCCTATGTCTTATAATGGTTGGAGGAGCCTCTCCAACAGCCAAAGAGAATCTTTCCCAAATAAAAATAAAAATAAAAATACAAATAAAATAAAAATAAAAATATCACAAACTGAGAAAATTGGGTCAGTGATTAGATTTGATTTCTATCGAATCTTGGTATTGTGGGGACTTGATGATTGAACATTTTTCTTAATACTTATTTTGAAAGCATTATGAGTCATTTGATTAGCATCCCTATATGAACTAATCAAAAATAATATTGGTATATGCTCTAATGACTCGTATTGATATATGCTAATCTCTTCTTACAATGTATAGCTAGCCCATCTCAATAGTAATTACAATGGGAAAATCTAATTAAACCGAGTAACTGAGAAAAAAAAATACACTACACGAGAAAGTTTGTGCAATCAATCTCCTGATCCGATGGTAAAAAAATTTGATATGAGTTGAAAATTAACAAACCCGACCCATCTCACAGGAAGATGACATATATGTGATGGAAATGACTTATAATCAAAGTGCTTTTGTTTCAAGAATCATTTCCATGCTTGTGCCAACAAACAAGCATAGCCACACATCTTCTCATGATGTAGAATCTGGCCTTGTGTTCCTTGGCGAGGCTGCTGCACTTTCGGCTTATGGAAGAGCTCTTTTGCGAGAAGCTCCGGGGAAGAGGAGGGCACTTGGAGTTGGAACTGGAAGAGACGCTGCTTTTCTGTGAATAGCTTCTTGACAGAAGTGGAGCATTGGAGGAAGTGCTTCTTGTGGAAGAGCTTCTCGTGAAGGCGAACTTGGAAGAAGAACTGATTTCCTTCTTCGGTAGTTTCCATTTCTCATCCATATGTGAGAAAAATGTGTAATGCTCCTTAAAGCCTGAGAAGTGAGAATCGAAGTTGATCTTGATCTAGCTAGCTACCTAAATTCTGGTAGCTTTGTGTGAATGTATAGGTCTGAAATGGAGACAGATAGAAGAGAGGAACAAGACTGATATAGCCAGAGAGAGAGAAACAGAGGTGTGAGAGAGAGTATGGGGTCGGTGGTTAACAGTGAGGGGTAATGGTGTTATTATATATAGTGTGGTTTAGAGAGTGAGCTATTTGTTTAAGTGATTCTTAAAACACAAGTCTGACCAATTGTATGGGTGATTACGTACTCATCATATCGAGTTTCGATCCTCTGTTCTTCTTCACAATATTCTGATCCTGTATCTCAATTTATTTAAAATTACTCCGTTAGATTACTAATAACGCTGTAATAAACTTCTTTACACTCTGCTGATATATCTCAATTATATTTTTGATTTAAACTAATCCTAATTCTAATACGCCACCGGAGTCACTAGTGCACCTCTCTGCTTGATTGAAAAAAAATAAAGTAAATAAAACTCGACCGCAGCGCTTAATTAGAACTCGCCTAGTTGAAGAGAAACCCTTGGCTGCAGAACTTGAATAGACTTAACCCTAATCTCAGAGGACGCATGCGCATGCAACGTAACTTTTCATATTTACTTGAGGCTGGTCGATCAAAATGAATGCAATCTGGTAGTTCTTGGTGGTTGATATAGACATGTGACCATTTATGATGTTACAGTCATATAAATAGCTCACTGTCATTGACTGATTCGCTGGGTTTTTCTAGCTATGGATCTCTGATATTTATTTTCTCTCTTTCTTTCCACTTGTATATCAAAACTCTGTACCTTATTCTTGAGGAGGAGATTCACTCTTGCTAAATTTCGATGTCGAAACACTGTTCAAGTACGATGCTGAGACAAATGTACTGCCCCCATGTTAAAATCCATGTCCATAGAGATTATAAGCACCACACAAGGGTCTGATAAAATAGAGGACAGCTGCCGGGGGACCCTAGTCTTCAATCCTTTGCGTTCTCATGTGAGAGTTGTACCAATTATTATTCTTCCTCCATAATACAGATAGCTAGTACTCGATCTCATGCATTTTTCAAAATTCAAATGCCTTTTAATTTTTTTTTTCCTCTAAATTTACTGGTAAGCACGCATTTTATGTAAAATAAGCGGATTTCAACACATCGAAGAATTTTCCTTCATGTCTATGTACTTGTCCTCAATTTAATTTTCACGAATTTACTATATATATCTCCACTATTTCCGTCGAGTTTCAATAACATGTCTCTAGCATGCATATTTCTTAAATGTGTGAAAATATATATAACAAACATCACAATTTTGATGCAAAATCTGAAGAAAAAACTTAAAGAAAAGTTAAAAAATGAGATCGCGCGTGGTCGAGTAGGAAAAAAATTGGTAAAAGTTAAGGAAGAATGTAACTATTCTGCATTCTTTTCATGTGACCGTGATGTTGTATGCTACCTCTTATATTTACAGTGCCATCTTGCTGGTTCATGAGGTAAAATTAATTAGATTAAGCTTTCAAATTGGATATTGTTAGTAATTGACTTAGAGCATCTCCAATAATGCTAGCCATATTTTAGTTAAATTTTAGCCAAAATAGCTAAAAAGTCATTTTAGCTAGCCACTTTAGAAATACGTCTGCATCAGTTGTCTATATTTTAGCTTGATTTGAATTTAAAATATTTATTAAATGAATAAAATGTGGTTTAAATGTATATATAAATTATATATAATTACATATAAGGAATGTATTAAATTTAAATGTTTTAACTTTTAGCTATCACGCTCTCCAAATTTGGCTAGCGAGATAGCTAAAAGTTAACATAGAGTTATAATAGAGAGTCTGATATAGCTGCTATTTTTCACAAAAAGTTAAATATGTTCTCCAAAATAGCTAAAAAGTTATAATAGAGAGTATGCTGAAGTTGATCTTATAACTAACATATATCGCTTGCTAACTTGGAATTTAGGGTTGCAAGTGGATCTTTGAATAGTACGCAGTGTAGTGTAATCAATCTAGCTTGTAAGGAGTGTGCTTCATGTTTGACCCATGCTTCATGTTCATATTTTCCTGCAGATTGGATTATTTCAAAATAAAACAATATCTCGTAGCCCTTTCATATTGTTGTTTTTCCACATTAATATTAAAACAAGCAGAATTATTCAAATAGTAGCAGATACCTCCTCTGTGTAACTTGGTACTAATTAAGATATATAATCTTAACGACTTAACTATATATACCACTGAAACAAAGGCTACTGCTGTACATAAACAGGTTTTTATGGTATAATAAAATTGTAGGATGCAGGTTAATTTATATAATGTGCATGTAAGAGGTTAGGATTCTCATGCACATGCATCACCCATTTGGATCAGCATGCAGTCAGAGAGTTTGAAATCTTAGCGAGGCAGTATATATAATTCTGGTGTGTGTGGCTGGCCTTCTGTAAACAAATTGAAAGAACTCAATTTCTGCAGTGTTCAATGGTGCTGATTCCTTCATGTGCATGATAAAATTGAATCGTACTATGCTTAAAATAGTTAAATGATGATAATAATCTTGTAAACTTGTGGAGGCATCTAATTACGTACGTATCCTTATTTCTTTTATATGCTTTCTTTCATCCTGCATCCTAAGGAAGAAATATGCTATGAATTATTGCCACAGACCAATGCTGAAGATATAAAGGAGTGATGAATGTAAAGCTACATATAAACATCAAACATCACAATTTGATCATATCCATGCCTGCTTTCTCTCTAGTCTCTCTTAGGCTCTTCCCTCTTTTCTTCTTTCGCGATCTGCGAAAGGGCTAGGTTAATTTTCTGCGATCTTAACAGTACCTAATAAAGGTCATCTAGCTTGGACCTAAATTTGTTTGGAATTCTCCCCACTATTTGGTAGTCAAAGCCTTGAAGGGCTTCGAGCCGGTGTAAGTGCTTGTGGTCGAGGGGTCTTAAAGGCGAGTAAGATTTCTAGGAGAAACTCTAGCAGCTTATCTAGACGACGTCGTAGGGATCCAGTGGTTTGGGATTTTGCTGTGCCTTGGATTCGTGGATTTCTGATAATTCGTGGCTTGGATTTGTGGTTGTGCTACCAAGTTCGAACTACCATGCATGCATTGGTGTATTTGTTGATTGGTGACGGTCGTGTTTGTTTGGACCACAATTGAATTTACTTCAATTGGGCTTTCGCCCCAAGGCCCAGTAGGGGTTTTGATCAGATTCAAACCCATGGAAATCGGGTTTTCCCGCTTCAACCAAAGAGGTTGAGCTCGAGGGAGAACGTGGTTGCTTCCTAATCCGATTGGGGTTGTTTCGTAACAATCCATCAGTGAAAATATTTGTGAAGATTGAGAAGCAATGTAGCAATGATTTCACTACCTACGCTGGGCTATCAATCACTAACAACTATGAGCCACGCTGCACCATGCTTTAGGGAGGTTGTTAGAGGAACCGGCCATACTGCGCAATGATGAGTGATGAACAGTAACAGCAGCATAACAAGCAAGGTCAAGACGTGTTGCTCCGATCTTCGAAGCTTCAATACCAACTATACCTCTGATAATATCTTCGCTGATTTGATGGGAAGCAGGGTAGGGGAGGACATTCCTAATGAGTCTCAAGGATCCGCCAAACTGGAGTTGACAGCCCTAGGGGTCCTTGAGTCATATAAATATGAATCTGCCGGCATCTGGAAAAAGGTTCTCAACCAAAAACAAACAACCACAAGTTCTAGCGCAACGCTAACTTGCCAAAGCCTCTCCGGAGCAACTCACGCAACCCGCCTCCGCCCCACGATCGATCTAATCTCGTGCTTGTGCCGAGCGCTTTGCTGGGTCTACTCACGCAACTCGCCTCCGCCCTACGACGGATTCAACCTCGTACTTGCGCCGAGCATTTGCTGAGCCTCACGCAACCCTCCTCCGCCCTCTTACGATCGATCTAATCTCGTACTTGCGCCGAGCATTTGCTGAGCCTCACGCAACCCTCCTCCGCCCTCCTACGATTGATCCGCTCTCGTACTTGTGCCGAGCGTTTGCTGAGTCTATCGAGTCAGTCCGCCACCCCCGGTGGCAATCGAGTCTGTCAGTCCGCTACCCCTGGTGGCAATCGAGTCGTCACTCCGGTGACACACCCGTGGTCTTGGAACAGCTCTGCTTTGCTTCTCCGGATCAGAGTAAGACCCTCAATCCTCAAGGGGTTGGGAAGAAAATCCTGGTAGAGAGTTCTATTCAGGTCTTGTTCGAGCCCTGTACGCCGGCTTAGTCAGCGCCCGCGTAACAGTCGCTTGACCAGGAAGTCAGAGTCGAATTGGGAGCAGACGAAGCGACTCGCTCAGGGGGTCGCGCGCAATCGAGTGGCACCGCTCCAAGGGTGCTGGCACGCCTAAGCACAACACAGAGACACAGCAACCGACCACAAACCAAACAACCGTGCTGACTGTTCGCCGGGTGCTGAACCCGCCACGAACATTTTGGCACGCCCAGTGGGACTGGTGTCAAGGATTGCGGGATCCACAAGGGGTAATCCTTACGTAAGGGTGACCATGTCTTGTTTGAAGATTTCCCACAAAGGGCTGATCCAGCATGGAACAGCTGAGTGTAGGGGATTAACTGACGCTGAAGTTAAGGAAGTGTTTGGCGGGACTTTGGCCGACGCAAAAGCTATTGCTACTGCCCTTAAAGCCCTGCGAAGCAAAAAGGGTCTGAATCCGGTTTCCGAGCCGTCTATTTCGGAGATCGAGGAAGAGACCACTGAAATCACTGCCGCTTCCCAGGATGACGACCGCGCTATCGGTTTTGTCAACCGGGAAGCTACATCTGGTTTTTTGGAAAAGGGGTCCGCGGATGAATCCGCTGATCCAAGTGCGTCACCTGTGGTACAATTTACTGGGGAGTCTGCAACTCCCACGGAGGTGACGGATACTTTGAAGATGTTGATCGAAAAGTCTTGTCACACGGACGAGGCATTGAAAAGAGCCAATGAGGTGGTCATTGATCTAAGTGAATCCGTCAGGCGTATGCAGACGGAGCAACGGGGGTTCACTGCCAATTTCAAGTACCTCGCCGAACAGCAGGATCGGCTGGGGAGCAGCTTGACCACCTATGCCAGGAACTCCGAGGGCAGCTGGCAACAGCAGCAGGAGCAGCTGGCGGAAACCAATACCGCGCTCGCCAACCTGAGTGCCTTGATGAATCAGTTGCTGGAACGGGGTGACCACCCCGAGGGGTCCGGCCGTACAGTTACGGATCCAGCTCAGCTGAAGGACCAGCGCAAGCGCGACGCCGGTCGTGGTACTATTGGCGGATCTAACAACAGGCCCACTAATAGTCAAAGGGGAGGTCAGGTTCCTCCTACAGAGCCGGTTAGCAACGATCAGTCGGTACCTCCAGCGAACGCCGTGGCGCAGATAACCCTGGAGGACATTGGCAGGATCTTCGCTGACAAGCTCAGGGAGCTGCAGGGGTTGCCCGACGTCGACAAGACGTACGAGAATCCGTTGACTCCCGAGATCAATGCGGTGCCCTTCCCGGTCGGTTTCAAGCCAATCCGTTTTACGCCGTTTACTGGCCAGACATCCGAGGATGCTGAGACGCACATCATGCGTTTCACCAACGAATCAGGTCAATATGCTGAGAACCCGATCATGAAGTTGAAGCTCTTTCCTACATCCCTGGCAGGGGAAGCAGCTATCTGGTATAAGCGTTTAAGGCCTGGGTCAATTCCAGACTGGAAGACCATGGAGGTCATGTTCAGGACCATGTTTGGGGTCGTGGAAGCAAAAATCGGACTGAAGGACCTGGCAGAGACTGAACAGAGGCCTGACGAGTCCGCCACTGATTATCTGCGACGCTTCAAGCTGGAGCTAACTCGCTGTGAGATGGAAATCCCAGAGGAGCACGCCGTGCGGATGGCGATTGACGGCTTGATAGACGAGATCCGCCAGGGGTTCAGGCAGGTTCATGTAACCACGATGGCGGATCTGACTAATCGTCTGGGTCAGGAGCAGCACTATGTGGATCGGTCCAGGGAGAGAAACGAAAGAAGGAAGGGGATTCCGATGTCCTACTATCCGGGGACTCTGAAGCCCAAAACTCCAATTCCGACCGCGGCTCAGACCGTGGCAGCCGTTCAGGCGGATGCAATTCCTAGGCCAATCCTGACATGGGTTGATGAGGAGAAAGTAGGGGTCGAGGTCGCAGCCATCGAGAGGACTGATCAGAAGCCTTTGCAGTCCCAGGTAGCGAAGCCGGTCAGGGAGCCTATTAAGCTAGTTACTCCTCTTCCAACCAAATCATCCTTTGATGCATACACCTATAACGCCCATAGAGCTCACGAGATTTTGCAAGAGTTGTTCAACCAGGGGCGTCTGCATCATGACGGATTTACCCCCAAGCCTGATTATATGGCGGGGAAGACATACTGCAGCTATCACAATATGAACAATCACAACACTAAGGATTGTGTGAAGCTGAAGGACCAGTTGCAGATATGGATCAATGACAACGTCCTGCAATTGGAGAATCCTAAGGAGCCTCAGTGGACAAAGGCTAGGGGTACACCGCAGGTGAATGCTATCGAGATCAGTGTTGGTCCGAGTCTGCCGCAGCAGGGTAGGAAGCGGGTTTCCAGGTTTCAGGAGTATACTTACGACGCAAACAAGGCGGAGGAAATCTGGGAAACCATGGTGTACCATAAGGCGCCAGAAATTCAGGAGTTTTACCAAGGCCATCCTATCAGTGGGAACGGCGGGTTTACGTGTCTCTTCCATAGGTCCTTTGACCACTCTAGTTCTGAATGTGTAGGTCTGAAGGATCAGTTGCAGGAGTGGCTGAACGAGGGCAAGCTGGGGTTCGACGCCAGCGAACCTAGGCCCTGCCCAGAATTTTGGGTTGGGGCGATTGAAGAAGAGGACATGGTGATGGTCCCACGCTCCAAGCTCTGCCTCACGTGCAGACTAACGACAGGGCAGCCGATTACTTACGAGGAGTTTCAGGCAGCCTTGAGGGAAGCGGAGCAGAAGGCTGAAAGGAGAGCCCTCGAGAAGGCCAAGTTAGAGCGTCCGCCGCCCGAGAAGTCAAGCAGGGAGGGTTACAAGCGGATGAAGTACCATCACGGGTCCGAGGACAGTTGCGCCAGCAGGGCAAGGCCTAGGCAAGGTCCAGGACCGTCCGAAATCAAATCAGCCACGGCTGGGGGTTCGCAGAAGGCTGCGAATCCAGAGCCATCCGCGAGGGTCTATGTTCCGCCAGCATCTAGGAACGATCCGAAGGCGGACACATGGTATACCCAGCGGGCTGGCAAGGCTGTTGAGCTTGCAGCGGTGACTACCCGGAACGAGCGGAGACGCTTTGGTAAGGCAAAAAGAACCTTGGCGGATCTGGCATCGGGAAGGGTAACCGAGGAAGAGCTGTCAGTACCCGTGGAGCGGGTGGAGGAGATCCATAAGCGCTACAAGGTGAGAACCAAATCATACATGGACTCTAGGCGACAGCGAACCACGGACGTTCCACCGGCACCTCGAAAGAGTGTGCACGATAGGATAGCTGATCTGCCGAGATCCGCTGGGGCACCCCAGTCCAGGCCAAGGAGAAAGCTGGTTTTCCCTCCTGAGCCTTCGGAGACGAGGAGGTCCCCTCCAAAGAAGTCACAGCCGGAAGCTGCCGGGAAGCAGGGGGCTTTGGAGGCCCAGGAAGATGTGATGGTGATTGACACCAGCAAGGGTTCCACCGTTATGCGGTGGGTACCAAAGGAAAGCAGCGTGTCATTGGCGGCGAGCACGAGCAACGTGGGGGTTTCAGAGAGGGAGGCTGTTCCCAAGGAATCCAGATCAGTTATAGCGGAAGTGAGCGGGCCGTCCGCTACCATATCGCGGGCGAGGCCAAAAGGGCCTAAGGCGCCAACCAACTTCGTGGAGTACGCGGCTAAGAAGCTGCAGATGACGGTGCCAACTCGGACGTCCTCGGTCGCCCCCAGTATACGAGCTGACTCCGACTTAGGAGACCTAGCCCTGGATAAGGAAGAAGATGTGGTCGACTACGAAGATGAGCCTGAGGCGGTAGACGAAGGTGAGGTGCCAATGGACGAGGAGCAGACCGGGGATGAGGCCATGACGCATCATTGCAACATGGTCTTCATTCTGTCATCTGCTTATGCTCTGCCAGAGCCTTTGCCCACTGCTCACTTCATCAGCGACGAAGAGGCTTCTCATCCTGTTTACTCAGTACAGGAGCCTGAAAAGGGGGCTCAAGCGGAAGCTGAGCCCGGGGTTTTTCGGTCCGGTCATCGGTATCCGGAGGGGGCCGGAGACCTTCTGAAACAATGCGTGATGTTTGCCAAGCCTACGTTTGACATGTCCCAGCATCTGAAGCCTCTATACGTGACAGCAGAGGTGCAGGGCATGAAGGTCCGCAAGATCTTGATAGATACAGGGGCTGCGGTAAACGTCGTCACCACTACTCTTGTGGAACAACTGAAGATCCCGAAGGACAAAGTCATCCAGACTGTCTCCAGGGTGAAGGGATTTTCGGGGGAGGTAACTCCAACCGCTGGGGTGGCTGTGCTCCGAGTCAAGATAGGACCCTCTGAGGCCCATCACGCATTTTACGTGGCCAACGCAAACGCTCCCTACCATATGATCCTAGGGAGGGATTGGATCCATAAAGCGCTGGCAGTGCCTTCATCTCTCCACCAAGAGATGATCATGTGGGATCCAGTCACAGAGTTGCCAGTGCTCATCAAGGCGGATGAGCGCCCGTATTCGATAGCGGCCATCCAGTTGGAAGCCAGCTATTACAACAGAGACATGAGACCCCTCCGGATTGGGGGAGTCGACCATAGGGGGCATCCACTCGGGGTGACCCAGAATGAGCTGTCTCAGTGGGGAATTGCCCAGGCTATGGCGGATTGTAGTCGGCCAATTTCCATTGAGCTCCGTCCCAATACTTCCAATGAGTGACGCCTTCTCGCAAGAGGAGTCGGAGGCCTTTGCTAGCTTTCTGCAGCGATTGGCGATTTATCGATTAGAGCGAATGGCTTGGGAGGAGGTGGCACTGGTGGAGTGTATTGAGGAAGAAGAGTTCGAAGTTTCAACAGGGGTGGAAGTAATTCAGCCTGCTCCAGCAGCGCTAGATGATACTCCGCCCAAGGTACGCGATCCTGTCGAAAAGATCAACCTGGGGACAGAAACGGAACCCATGGAAGTGGGGATCAGCCAGTACCTTAGACCAAAGTTGAGGCAGCAACTGATAGGGTTGCTGCATGATTATAAGGACTGCTTTGCCGAGAAGTATCAAGACATGCCGGGGTTATCAAGAGAGCTGGCTTGCCATCGCATCCCTATCAAGGAAGGGTGTAGGCCAGTTAAGCAAGAGCAGCGGCGGATGAACGCTGACACGGCAATGGCGGTCAAGAAAGAAGTTCAAAGCATGCTGGACGCTGGGATAATCAGACCAGCCCTTTATCCGGAATGGTTATCCAACGTCGTCCCTGTTCGGAAGAAGAATGGCAAAATCAGAATATGTGTGGACTACAGGGATTTAAACGCTGCATCTCCTAAGGATGTTTATCCTATGCCCATAGCGGATATGCTGGTGGATGCAGTAGCGGGGCACGAGTTGCTCTCATTTATGGATGGGACGGCAGGGTATCACCAGATTCCAATAGACGAGCCAGACATTCCTAAAACCGCCTTCCGCTGCCCAGGGTTCACAGGAGCGTTTGAGTATCTCAGTATGCCATTCGGTTTAACCAATGCAGGGGCTACATACCAGCGTGCAATGAACGTAATTTTCAGCAGAATTTTGGGGGACATCCTTGAAGTCTACATTGATGATGTAGTAGTAAAATCCAAAAAGAGGGAAGATCACATTGATCATCTCCGAAGGGTGTTCACAATCATGCGAAAGCATCAGCTTAAAATGAATCCGGCCAAGTGTGTCTTTGGGGTTTGTGCTGGTGACTTTCTAGGGTTTGTGGTACATGAGAGAGGCATCGAGGTGTCGGGCGACAAAGTGCAAGCTGTGTTGGACGTGCCAGCACCGAGAAACAAGAGGGAGTTGCAGAGCTTGCTTGGAAAAATCAACTTCCTCAGAAGGTTTATATCCAACTCAGCAGGCAAGGTAGCACCTTTCTCGTCTCTACTCAAGCTCAAACCAGGAGAAATCTTTGAGTGGGGTCCTGAGCACCAGGCTGCCTTTGACAGGATCAAGGAGTATTGGGCTAGTCCGCCGGTCCTTCGGCCGCCGACACCGGGTATCCCTCTCAAACTGTATATTTCTGCCTCTGATATCTCTGTCGCAGGGCTGCTAGCCCAGGATGAAACCCTGGCCGATGGAAAGAAAGTTGAATATGCAGTAGCCTACGTCAGCAGGACGTTGTTGGATGCAGAGACCAGATATTCGCCAGTCGAGAGGCTGTGTCTAGCCCTGTACTGCGCGGGCATTAAGCTCCGCCATTACATGCTTTCATTCACAACAATAGTGGTGGCACAGACTGATTTGGTGAAATATATGCTAACGAGACCTATCCTAAGGGGTAGGATTGGCAAGTGGGTCTTAGCCCTGTCAGAGTTTTCCCTACAATATGCGCCACTCAAGGCCATGACGGGTCAGGCCATCGCGGATTTCCTATTGCACCATCCTATTGAAGGGGAATTCGCAGAACCGCCAGAGTTCGTTAACGTGATCCGATACCAGCCTTGGGTCCTCTACTTCGATGGTAGCAGTACCAGTAAGTTGGCGGGCGCAGGGGTTTGTATCCAGACTCCAGCAGGTGTCAAGTATTTGTACTCTTTTCAGCTGGAGTGGACATGCACCAACAACCAGGCAGAGTACGAAGCCCTACTCATTGGTTTGGAGCTGTTACTCGACCTGGGGGCACAAGAAATTGAGGTACTTGGAGATTCCATGTTAGTTATTAATCAACTGTTGGGGATCTACAAGTGCGTTTCCTTCCATTTAGTACACTACTACGAGCGGGCTATTGAGCTGCTGGATCGATTTATTGATGTTTCCTTAGACTATGTTCCGAGGGAATTGAACTCAGCAGCCAACGAGCTGGCACAATTGGCCACTGGAATCAGCCTAGCCCAGGGAGTGAAGGAACGAATCCTTAGGGTGGAGCGCAGAACTCTACCATCCTTTGTTATCCGCCAGAGAGAGCGCGGAGGTTGGTCGGTCGCTACAGTTGAGCCGGTCGACACTGACTGGCGGATACCAATCATAGCGTATTTGCAGGACCCATCTGCACCATCCGAGAGGAGAACTCGACATCTCGCAACAAGTTATCTTCTCAGGGGAGACGAACTCTTCCGTAGGGGGGAGGATGGAGTCCTATTGAGGTGTATCTTTGGCGTCGAAGCCAAGCGGATCATGAGGGAGGTACACCTAGGGGTCTGTGGTTCACATCAGTCCGGACCCAAAATGAGATGGCTGATTCGTAGATATGGATATCATTGGCCATCCATTTTGAAAGATTGTCATAGTTTCGCTCAGGGTTGTCAGGAATGCCAGCGACACGGGCCAGTGCAGCGGATTCCTAACATTCCTTTGCAGCCCATCATCAAGCCTTGGCCTGCTAGGGGCTGGGCATTGGATTTCATAGGGGAGATCAATCCACACTCATCTGCGCAGCATAAGTTTCTTTTGCTGGGTACCGATTTCTTTACTAAGTGGGTTGAAGCTATACCAACCAGGAACTGCGATGCAGATACGGTCATCCGCTTTGTTTTCCAAAACATAATCTGCCGCTACGGCATTCCAGAGTGTATAGTAGCGGACAGGGGGGCAGCCTTCATGGCTGAGAAGACCCAAACTTGGTTAGCAGATTATGGTGTCCAGTTCCTCCATTCTTCTCCTTATTATGCTCAATCCAATGGCCAAGCGGAAGCTACTAACAAGGTGATCATATCCATTCTAAAGAAGATGCTAGTGGATAGCCCGAGATCATGGCACACTCAACTTGACAACACGCTTTGGGCCTATAGGACCTCTAAGCGGACGCCTACAGGTACTACCCCGTATTCGTTGATGTATGGCCATGAGGCTGTCCTGCCAATGGAGATCAATGTGGCTTCTTTACGGGTCCGCGAGCAACATCAACTCCTGGGTGAAGACTATGTCCAAGCCATGTTCCAGGAACATGAAGACCTCGACGAAAAACGACTTGAGGCCTTGGACACTATCATCCAGGAAAAGCAGCGGATCGCCAAGGCATATGACAAGCGGACCAAGGGTAAAACATATGGCGAGGGAGACTTGGTCTGGAAGGTAGCTCTGCCCCTAGACGAACCGGGTCGTGGTAAATGGAGTCCTCGCTGGGAGGGTCCATTTGTCATCGACCGAATCATGGGAAAGGGGGCATACCAGCTCCGAGACTTGGAAGGTGAAGTTCATAGAAATCCCATTAATGGGCGATATCTTAAGAAATACTTCCCAAGTGTTTGGGAGTTCGAGGTCCCTCCGGCAGACGACGGGGCTGGACAGAATTCTTAGCCCTCCGGCAGTGCGCTCAGACGGCAGTAAGTTAAGACGGTACATCCGCCTGGGGTGTTCCCGCCGTGTTCGAAGTGTTCGTCTTTTTCATTGCGAAACCATGGGGGTTTTGTTCTTCTTTTACCTTGTCTTATTTCAACATCCGCCAGGGGTGTTGATGTCCTTATACTTTTCATTAACAATCAAATTCATATCTTGGTAAGTGTTAAGTACGAAAATTGCAAATTGCTTTATTCTTACGCAGGCTTTGCGGCCAAGGGCATTACAAGGAAAAGAAAATACAACGAGAGCTACTAGCTAGCTCTGATACCATCCTACGTCTCTCTTCGTCTTGGGGGACTGGCGGATTCCTCGTGCTGCTGCTTGATCTTCTTGCCCAAATCCTCTTCTTCTTCGGAGCTCTGCTAATTCCAGGAGGGGAAAAGGAGTTGGAAAAAAGGGAAAGATGAGGATGCAGTGGCGGTACTGGAGGAAAAACATACAGTTCCGCTGGGAACGTATGGATGGATTGCTCGGGGTGAAGGTCATCGGCCGTGTTGATGACATTCATCCAAGCACCTAACCGGGTCACTAGCGTTAGACGGGCCGGGTGTTGTTTAAGCACCAGGAAGCACGGCTTCAGGCCGCCTAACGCTAGGTGACCGGGGTTAGGATTTACTTAACGCTGGGTGACCGAGGTTACTGGGGCATTTAACCAGGACTGCGGTTTCTCCGGTGGAAAGGCTTGTGGCAGCCAGAGGGCTACGCCAATCGCTAACCACTCTACGATTGCCATATTGGTTCTAAGCAGGGTGATCTGGTGAGGTTTTTGCTGCAACCAGGGGGTTCCTTTTATACTACATATGCGAGAGGATCCAACGGTTGGGGGTCACGCAAGCTTTAATGCTTCGATCTACCCATCTTTATGCATCTATCCGTTTTCGGCGCCTGCTCGCCTGGGAATCGATGCGTGATCAATGGGGTTTGACTGGCGCCTTCTCGGTTCTCCACACCGTTTCGGTAACTGTCAAATCCTGCATTTATACCAGTTTGTGTTTCCCCAGCATCTGCTTAGGGCTACCTGGCGTGGGGGCTTCGTGGGCCGGACAGGGGTTCGACGACGAACGGGCTTTCACCTTTTCGTCGAACCTAGCCCATCATGGGGAAACCACTTGTGAATCCTATCTAGTTTACTCGGCTTGGTTCTGGCTTTGCCCATCCGCGCAGCCCAGCAAACTAAGGGGGCAACATAGGGGCAATATCCGACTTATCTTTCGCTGAATTTTTCGAAATTTTTGAAATTTTTGAACCTTCTTTAGGGCCAAGCCGGGTCGTCCTTTGAATAGGGGTTTTCAGGAACATCCGTGTTGGGGTGTGCCCTAAAACCTTTGCCGTTGGTAAGAATTGTGCGATGCAAGCCTTGATTCTAAAATTTTTGTTTTATTTACAAAAGTAAAGGGGGCTTTGCGGCCATGGCGATTACAAAGGCAAGAAACTAGTAATACATATCCGCCAACTAGCTCCGATACCATCTTGGTACATGGGGATCCTCGCCACCTCCTTCGATCCGAACGCGGGCCGAACAGGGGTTGTAGAGTAAGATCCTGAGAGATCAGCGGATGAAGCGTAGAGATAGGGGTGGCAGAGACTGTCTTGATGCCGAAGCAGAGTGGCATATAGACGTCCGCTACCCATAATCTCTCGATCATGCAATGAGTTCAATAGCCCAGCGTTGTCCACGGTTATCCAATACCCTTCATGTGGAGGTGGACAACTGGCCTATTGAAGCTCATTGCGCCTCTCTCCGGAGAGGAAGGTACCCCGAACCGCATCCATGCTGGACTTCCGGCCGATGCGCTAGAGGGGTGCCAAATCGACAGCTACCAATCTATAATCACATCCGCCCGGAACATAACATGGAGTGTTATGGTTCGAGATTTGTTTAACATGGGGTGTTATGATTTGGGGTGTTCCGCGGAACATCCGAACTAGATCGGGTGGCAAGGATCGAGGAGGCCATAACGGCTGGTAGCAGAACCTAAAGGAAGAAACGCTGAATAACATTCTAAGGCAGTTTTTTGGGGTTCTCGGGTCTAGCCAGGGGGTGTTGCTTTTATAGCCTTACTTAGAAGCAATCCAAGGGCTGAGATGAACTTGCGCAATTATTGGGCAGTTGGAGGTTGAAACAGTTTCCCGTTTTAAAATTCAAATGCAAATTCATGGGAAAAGGTTCTGCAGTTTTCTGACTGCATGATAAGACTGATGCGCAGGGTTTGGTTTGCGAATCAAACTGAATAGGGCTTGGTAAATGGGCTCATATCATTAAACTTAGTAAATGAAATACATCAAGCCAGTTTTTACGGGCTAAGGCCGAAACTCATATAGATGCAGGCCCAACCGTTTGATGGTGGCCTTGGTCTTGCCTACCCCACGATCAAACTCAGCTGTTTCCCTCTTTGCTCGCATCCGCTCCTCTTGTAGCTTACTCCCCAGGGCTTTCTGTTGAGTTATTTCATTGGCGCGCTGGATTTGTTTCTGGCGAAGGAGGGAAATTTGCTCTTCAAGTCTAGCTATCTCAGCCGCTTCGGGGTTGCTAGTAGCCAGGGCAACCAAATCTTTGTAGGCACGAGCAGCATCCGCGAAAGCAGTCTCAGCTCCCTCAAGCTTAGCATGCTGAGTAGACTGGACAGGCAAACGCTCGTGCAGGCTCCTTAGCTCCGCGGGCAGCCGGAGGAGAGAAGCGTTAGCTTCAGCTTGGACCTCGGGAGGCAGTTGCTGGAAGTGGCCTTTGAGGATCTCGAGGGCAGAGGAGAGCTCGTCCGCCACTTGAACATCGGCAGGGTCCATCTCTCCTAAGCGTTCCAAGAATCCCCACGCCTTCTGTACCTCTTCAGGTTCCTCTTCTGGGCTTCGAGGAGAAAGGAAAGGGTCTTCGGCCATGAGGGAAGCAGAGTCAACTTGCTCCGGAACCGCTGAACCCGATCCGCCAGGGGTCGCGGGTGGCTGATTCAATGGAGACGCCGCGACCAGACCTTCGGGGGTTGGGGCCTGCGGCAGGGAAACTTGTGCAGTTACAAGTCCCACAGGTTCCGCGGAACCAGAGTCCGTTGCCTGCGGGGCGGAACCGAGGGTCTCCACATCATCATCACTATCATCCACCTGTTTATAAAAAGGGGTTAGGAATGGTTCTAACTAAGAAAAATCGCTCTTCAAGTGGATTTTACACCACATACCTCAACAGCCGCTGAAAAGGGGATTTCCTCTGGCTGACTCAGAGGAGAGCCCTGCTGCCCTGCTTTTCCTTGCTGAGCTGTATCAACGGGAGCAGCGGCAGGGGTTGGAGTTGGTTCAACCTGGGGGGCAGCATCCACTACCAGCGGGGTGGCATTCTCGGTTGCCACTATCTCTTCTTCCACCTGCTCATAATCGAGGAGGATTGGAAGTAATTCAGACCAAGGGAGGTACCAATTTAGAGCATAAGGGATATATACCTCCGTCAACGGGGTCTCTTCGGGCAGAGGAGATCCGGGCCACCTTGCTGGTGATGGCCGATCGGCTTCAATACAAGAGTCAGCAGGGGTTGAATCTTGTTCAACCTGGGGGGCAGCACCGGCCAGAGACTCCGCACCGGCTAGAGCCTCTTCCTCTGCCGGAGATAGGACATCTGCAGGGGAGGATGGCTCGTCAGCAGCTGGTTGGTCTGCGCCCCGAATCGGCTCCTCCTCTTCTTCTCCTTCTTCTACGTCCTCTTCGGCCCCGTGCTCTTCCTCCCGAGTCGAATCTGAGGTCAGCGGATGTGGAGTTGAAGAACTGCCAGGAGCGCCACATAGCATGAGCAGAGGCCTATCGGTTGGGGCCTCCGCCACGGTAGCATCTGGGTTTTCCTCCGCCTCCGGTCCAGCTTCTGCAGCAGCACGGAGAGTCAAGACAGGTTGGATAGAACTCTGATTAACTGCGAGGGCTAGGCTGGAGGAAGTACCTGCAGCAAGACAGCGCAGAGGAACAGGTTGAGGAAGACTATCTCCGCAAAGCTCACGAATACAGAAGTCCAGATAGTAATCGTCGGAACTAGAGGAACCTGGTTCTTCGGAAGGGTTAGAGGACTCACCAGAGGAGAGCTCTATTACCGCAGGAGCTCGGCTGGTGGCGGCGGCGGACGAGGAACGCTTCCTCTGAAGTATCTGCAGGGAGGGATAGAGATGGGATATCTACGTTATGTAGGTATCTGTTTGAGCTCATAGTTAGAGACGCAAGGGGAAAATGGAGCTTTAAAGAGTACTTACGGGTATGTCCTCCTCCTCATCTGATTCCTCATCCGCCTCAACAATAGTTTTGCTCTTCTTGGGGGGCGGAAGAGCTTTGCATTCGGCCTTCCGTTTTCCTTTGTCCATTGGGGTTTGCTCAATAGCCTAGTTTATTAAACAATCGAGATTACGCGAGAATCATGGGCAAACCGAAACAGTAGTTTCAAATGGGGGCATATTACCTTTCTTAGGGGCGGGTCAACGTATAGGGGACCGCCGTGTAGCACCTCTTGGTCAGCTGGGGTAAGTTGCCCACCCCGAAGGTGAAAGAATCTTCGGAAGTGGAAAACAGGTGGTTGGCGGAAGAGCGGGCTTCGCATGCGCGACCACCAGACGCGATAGGGGCCAGTTGCGTCCGTGGAGGCCTGCAGGTTAGGGTAGCAATCTTCGTTATGTATGATGAGAGGCTGCAGGCATGAATTGTCACTGGCACTTGAGGGTCTTTTGGACTTTCGGCTATTCCTCCACGCTGAGAAAAGATTCAGACTTCTCAGCGGCGGATAGGGCAAGGTTTGAATAAGACCAAACTGCCGTGCAAAGAAGTGAGGCGCGTAGAGCTCATGGCTCGGATAGCCTTTCTCACTACAGAGGAGTGGTAGGTCCGCCATGGAGACGCAATGGATGAAAATCCCTCGGCCTTTAGCTGCCTGAAGACTGTTAGGGAGAAAGCCTCGGGCTAGTCCGCGGGGATACTTCACGTGGATCAGCTGCTGTGCCTCTGTAAAAAATTCCCGAGCGGATGTGTTGAAAAAGATGTCGAGGCAGATGGCATAGCTGAGTTCGGGATCAGCGGCACAGCCGGCATACTCTTGCCCCACAACTTGGTCAGGCCTAGGAGTTCTCTTCGTGGCCGGAGAAAGTTGGGGAAAGTACATCTGGCACCAGATATCCAAGATCCAGAGCGGACCAGATTGTGCACAATTCATGGGCACGGCGGATATCTGGTGCAGACAGCGGTAGAGGTGTGCTAGAACGCATTGGGCAAGACCAATCTCTTGGCCGGAATAGATCACCTCCGCCATACGGTGGTAGTGCTTGGTCATTTTGTTGGTGGTGGAGCAGAACACGAATTTGTTTAGCCAGAAGGCCAGAAAGGCTATCCCGCTGAGCCTGTCGTCACCCATCTGGGAGGTTTCCTTCCTCCACTTTTCAAACCCACTGGGCTCGAATCCCCAAACAAGGCTAGAGGGAGATGTCCTTTCGGGGTAGTAGCCCTCGTCGAAGGCTACAGAGCCGAGAGGGAACCCGAAGCCGGCGTAGAGGTCTAGCAGGGTCACGGAGGCGTGACCGAATTGGAACTCGAAGGCATTAACCGTGGGGTTCCAAAGGCTGATCAGCGGAACTAGGGCGCACCTGTTGCCTCCTTTTGGGCTGAGGCTGAAGCAAAGCTGGATTGCATCAGCGACCCCGGCTCTCTTCCAAATTGCCCCGTCAAGAGGAAGCCGTTCTTCATACCAGGTGGTCATGTAGGGCCTAACCAGAGGCCAGGCGGAGTGGTTTACGGTGCATTGATGAGCGTCTTTTTGAAAATTTGGGCACCCCGCCGGTTCTTCAGAGCGGAAGAGCGCCGGCAGCGGGCGCGCCGGGCTGTCGAGCATCTGGTGGGCTCCGTTGTTATCATCAGGATGATAGGCCACCACGAAGGGACCTAGGGTAGCACATTCCTCATGGGGAAGGCTAAGATGGGTCCGGTTCTCCTCTGCTTCAGAACATTTGAGGAGGGGGAGAAGTTGAGTCTGGGCTTGTTCCGCCAGGGGATAGCGGATATCAAAGTTCTTTTTGGGAGCCATCAGTCTCAGATCTGGGTTTCTTCTGATTTCGGGCTAGGAAAGAGGAAAGCAAGGTAGTACGAAGGAGAAACCGAGGGGTCTCTGTTGGAATTTATAGGAATCCGAAAGGGGTTCTTGTTTCGTGAGGCGCTGGGTTTCGCAGCAACCAAGGGTTTTAGGTGAACAGTGTTACCGTTTCGAATTGGGGAATCGTGATTGGAGAGGAAACCGCGCAACAGTCCAGTTATTTATTTAATGGCGATTGAGGTTCAGTCTCTCTTCTATCTCGCTATACCTCAATATCGGAGACTGGGGGGCAATGTTTGGACCACAATTGAATTTACTTCAATTGGGCTTTCGCCCCAAGGCCCAGTAGGGGTTTTGATCAGATTCAAACCCATGGAAATCGGGTTTTCCCGCTTCAACCAAAGAGGTTGAGCTCGAGGGAGAACGTGGTTGCTTCCTAATCCGATTGGGGTTGTTTCGTAACAATCCATCAGTGAAAATATTTGTGAAGATTGAGAAGCAATGTAGCAATGATTTCACTACCTACGCTGGGCTATCAATCACTAACAACTATGAGCCACGCTGCACCATGCTTTAGGGAGGTTGTTAGAGGAACCGGCCATACTGCGCAATGATGAGTGATGAACAGTAACAGCAGCATAACAAGCAAGGTCAAGACGTGTTGCTCCGATCTTCGAAGCTTCAATACCAACTATACCTCTGATAATATCTTCGCTGATTTGATGGGAAGCAGGGTAGGGGAGGACATTCCTAATGAGTCTCAAGGATCCGCCAAACTGGAGTTGACAGCCCTAGGGGTCCTTGAGTCATATAAATATGAATCTGCCGGCATCTGGAAAAAGGTTCTCAACCAAAAACAAACAACCACAAGTTCTAGCGCAACGCTAACTTGCCAAAGCCTCTCCGGAGCAACTCACGCAACCCGCCTCCGCCCCACGATCGATCTAATCTCGTGCTTGTGCCGAGCGCTTTGCTGGGTCTACTCACGCAACTCGCCTCCGCCCTACGACGGATTCAACCTCGTACTTGCGCCGAGCATTTGCTGAGCCTCACGCAACCCTCCTCCGCCCTCTTACGATCGATCTAATCTCGTACTTGCGCCGAGCATTTGCTGAGCCTCACGCAACCCTCCTCCGCCCTCCTACGATTGATCCGCTCTCGTACTTGTGCCGAGCGTTTGCTGAGTCTATCGAGTCAGTCCGCCACCCCCGGTGGCAATCGAGTCTGTCAGTCCGCTACCCCTGGTGGCAATCGAGTCGTCACTCCGGTGACACACCCGTGGTCTTGGAACAGCTCTGCTTTGCTTCTCCGGATCAGAGTAAGACCCTCAATCCTCAAGGGGTTGGGAAGAAAATCCTGGTAGAGAGTTCTATTCAGGTCTTGTTCGAGCCCTGTACGCCGGCTTAGTCAGCGCCCGCGTAACAGTCGCTTGACCAGGAAGTCAGAGTCGAATTGGGAGCAGACGAAGCGACTCGCTCAGGGGGTCGCGCGCAATCGAGTGGCACCGCTCCAAGGGTGCTGGCACGCCTAAGCACAACACAGAGACACAGCAACCGACCACAAACCAAACAACCGTGCTGACTGTTCGCCGGGTGCTGAACCCGCCACGAACAGTGTTGATCTTGGTTATTGCGCACTAGTTCTTCGAGGATACCATCTACTAGACAACTACAGTCCATCATTAGCTACCTGTAAATAATCTCCAATGTTGTTTCTGCCGAGCATTGATTAATGATTATAAGAGGATACCATTAAGGTGAAGCTAGAACATGCATGAAGCGAAAAGAGTGGACGAGATGATGCACACCAGAGAAATACAAATTCAAGAGGAATTTGCGATTACATAACTTCAAAGATAAAGCAAAAATTAACCCCGCTAATGCATTACATAATTTCAAAAGGATTTGCGATTTGCAATCAAGGAACATATATAATGAGCTCAAATTAAACCCTAAATCCTACAAATTCGAAAAATGAGCTCCACACGATGCCAAACTTCTAAAGTCTCTCGGGTTAAGTTCAAGCAAACTTTAACCCTAGGGAGAAACGTAAATTTATAAAAATGAGGACATATTACTGTCTAGTTAACTTAAAAACAAGCCAAATCGAAATGAAAAAACTCGAACAAAGAAAGAAAATGGGATGGGGAATCTTGTTATCATATATTTATTTTTGTTTGCTAGAAGATTCGACTGGTCAAAGTTGTACTAATTTCCCAAATAAAGGAAAGTACCAGAGTAATGTAAAATACTGTAATCGTTATAAACTAAATGTGAACATATTACCAATCAAAATCAATCTCTGAGGGAAATACTATTCCCATGTGACCTTAACAGAAGCTTTGAATCATTGTTAAGGGAATATTTGACCATAAGAGCTAGCTATGGGGTTCTCAATGAATTTCAACTTGCGTCGAAATTAAGTACAAGTTACCACTAGCTAGAAATTAGTCTCTGGTGATGATCAGGTAAATAAACATGAGCACATGCTTCAGACACGGGCCGCGCCTTTGTATGGTCACTGGATTATGGCATCTAGTTGTTCTACAAATCAATGTAAGTATGTAACTATTTGAGTTTTACGACGCAGATCGAATGGTCGTTTGAACCACTTTGGCTTGTGTAAGACATCAGAAATTAAGAAGTTTAGCTACTAGTTTTGATTCGATCTATTAGTTTTAGGAATGTTTTTCAGGAAACTAACTTTGTTGCTGATATCATAGCTATTCTTGTAAATCACCTTTGTATTGGAGTGATAGGATTCCTAATGAGGCTTGAGAGCTTTATTATTTGACTTTGTAAATATTGATTGACCTATACGCTTCGTGTACCTTCTTTTTCTTTTGAAAAGACAGAAAAATTATTCAAATTTTACGTTTATTTTGATAGTTGTTAAAAAAAAATTGTTTGAGTTTTACAATTGTATTTAGTTACTTGTTTTCGACATTTATTGTGTATATGTTTTTAACCTGCTAAATGAAAAAAAAAATTATATTATTTTGTGTCACAACTCGATCAATTTACACAATAAAATATCGTCTATCAATTTATCGGCTGACCACCCTAATATAACAATAATTTGTTTATCAGTTCATATATACCGTTGGATGAGTTACATGAACAATTGAAATGGTGAGATCAATTTGTTCCCAACTCTTATTTAATTTCAAACCCACCAATTTGCCACTTGATACTAAAATAGCAATATGCAAGCTCTTAATATCTAGATTGATCAATGACAAAACAACTTTGAGTCATTATTCAAAGAAATTTAGGCGATGGGTCAAATAAACATCACATGCTATGTTGTGCATCCCTTTTAACTCTTGTAGCTATAGCAATGAAAGGGTGTTACAAATTTTGTGTTAAAACCAAGTTAGTATATTTTGGTTCAAAAGTCATGTGGGAATGAGAATATGAGCATTTGGGATCATCGAGTTGGGGGAAGGTGACCCACATGCACACATGTGAGCAGCATAATATGGGAACCCTAGAAGTGCGTGGACCCTTTCTACTACCCTCAAAAGGAAGCTGGTCAAACCCCACCCTCTTATCATTTTGTCTATTTGATTACATTTTTAAAAAAGAGCAAACAAGAGGGTCTTCACGATTCACATTGTTGGCCTTGTTATATATATTTTGGTTTCCCAGCATAGACAACAGTGTCAGTCTGACGTTTGAAACCGATCGATCGGGCTGTGTATATTATTCTGGGGGGTTTCCGATTTCTGCAAGCATTGATGGCCTTGCTTGGTTCTTAACTTCAAACTTCAAAGGGTGCACACTTAACATGACCGACTATCACTGCCTTACTTAACAAGTATCATATGTTTATTCATCCATTATATATACATATTAGATCCTCAGGTAATGTTCATCCTTCCTGATTGATTTGCGAGCACATAGTATATTCAAAATATTTATACTCTCGAAAATTTAGTAGTAGACAAGAAAGTTTCAAATTTTCGATCAAAAGTAAGTCTCAGTATAACGTTTAGTTTATGTCAGAATAAGAGATAACAAAGTCCTTTGTACCAAACAAGTAAGTCTTAATTTTTCGATCAGAAAAATGTGTTAGTTTTTTTTATATTTTTTTAATTTTTTTATCAGAAGTAAGTCTTAATTAGTGTAACGCTTAGTTTATATAAGAACAAGAGATACCGAAGTCTTCATATCACGATTCCAATTAAGTATAAGTTTACTCCCAATGTTTTCTAGTCAATCAAAGCTGCTGAATCAATGCGCGCTTAACAGAAGTTTATACTAGCTAAAATGAAACCCTATCACGAGCTGGAAAGTTTGATGAAACTTAGTCTTATAAGAGAGGAAAACAAAACAAATTGGAACCTCAAAGCCAATTTCGTCAGGGGGAGCATACTAGCTAGTTAGGTCACTATACGGATCCTGTAACCTCCTCATGCCATCACATTGAACCTCTCTTGGCCTTAGTTACCTTCTTGAGCTCTTTCTAGAATATCATCATCCCCTAAAGGAATCTATATTTCCATATAATCATTGGGGATCGATATCCGATCCTCATCACATTTCTTCAAACACATTTAATGTGGTTATTCCTGTGGCTACGATCATACATTGAGATTACTGCAGCAGGAGGTTAGATATCAAAACTGATAATGGCACCAGTTGCTTGGGTCTATTATTACTTTGATGTCACTCCCAGATCTGCAAATGGACCCAATAAACACCCACTAATTAAAGATGTGCTTTGCTGCCTCTGTGTACTTGAATAGTTCTCTGCGGGCAGAAAATGATCAAATGAGGAAGGAGCCCCCCCCCCCCTACACGAAGGGGCCCAACCCCTCATGGATGTTGTCCTTCTTGTTGGCAACCAAGGGTATAAAAATTGGATCAAGGGCATAATCCATCATCCACTTTCCTTGAACAGAACTACCAAGGGCATAATTGTTTTAAACCTAAAGATAAAATTATTGTAACGGCAGATCGAAGTTACAAGGTACTGAATTGGGAACAAATAGACTAGATGGCTACCATACGAGAGCTAACCAGAAAACAACTAGAAATGCAATAGCAGGTGAAAATTAGAAGGCAACCAACTGACAGTCCCATATCTCTAGCTCCCTGACACGGAGAAGCGAAGAGAAATACAGAAAGATCAAGGGTGAAGCCTTACCAAGCACCCTCCAAACCAAACAGAGATTGGGGGTTTTGAACCTAAGAAATTGTGTAAATCAATTAGCTTGGAAATCATGTTAGGCAACGAAGAATATTAGCCAAATAATACTGAAGCTATAAGGAAATAGACCAATCATGGAGATGAAGCTTACACTGGTTAGATTTGAAAGGCTAGGAAAGATAAATAACACAAGAAATCATCAGGATAAGCTATAGCCTATATTCAACATTATATAAGTTGTCATGGTGTCACTGTTAGCACTGTCAGTTATTCTCTTTGTTGAGCACAGGCCGAGGAATACAAAGCAAGTCGGGACTCGGGGCTAATAAGGCGTAGTTATTCCCATGCACGGCTTGTAATTTCTGAAAGTGCTACAAAGAACTTAGCAATAGAGTAGCTGAACAATGAAATATATATGCTCTTCATCAACTCCTTGTTAACATTAAAGTTATTAAAGCGGGTAGCACTGATCGACCTCTTGTACTGAAGAAGCTAGGTACTGTAAAATAGAATTGGCAATAGAAGGATGAAGACTAAGGCAAGGAAATGCCCTCTTAAGAGACAATCCAAAACTTTATTTAATCCTTAGGCTACTGTCAAAGAAAATAGCTGCTATTCTGCAATACTACTCTGTTGAAGCCTCGCTTGATTAGAAAACACATGCTGCAGGCATGAAACTAGAGAGTATATTCAATGTACTTCATGCCTTAAAAATAAAAAGAAAAAAAAGAAGGTAAATCCAATCTAAATACTACTATTCTGCAGAAATCGAGCCAATTATCACAAGCTGTCAAAATGTTATATATATACTTACATTTATATGTATCCGATATAAAGATCCATCACTTGCCCCGCCTTTAGAAAGAGTACGTAGTAGTTGCCCCGCCCCTGCACTAGTTACAGCAATCCTGTAATGAATTATTCTCAACTCTCTCTCCTTAACTCTGCAACTTAATTCACTCAATCGTCCACAGCAACCAGTAATTGACACAAGCTTTCTAGTCGATCTATATATGCGATCATAAAGATAAACAAATAGATATATAACATTAATGATATTCGTGTGTTATTACTTATTAGTGTCCTGGAACTTGCATATATAGAACAATATTTTATTCTGGAAACCTGAAACCTCTGAAACATAAAACATCAGATTCCTGACATCCTCGGATAGAGCCCTAGATTAGATTCCAATAAAGGGCTTTGAAGCAAGGAGCCGTACAAACATCTGAGCTCCAAATCCAAGCTACATAGAAATGTGATAACAACAAAAGAACAAGCCACGCTCAGATATAATAATATTATATAACAAACCTGGAGATGGATTGGTTCAGAAATCTATATTATATTTCAAATTCTTAACTGAAAACCTTACAGTATCCATGCATTAGAAAAAAAAAAAAACGAATAGATTGCTTTATTGCGCCAGAGTGAACATCAAGATTTATGGTATATAACTATATATAATCAAAGCAATACTCATACTATCAATCTGCCCTCTTGCAATTTGTGTAAAAGGGCAAAAAACATATGGAATTCCATTTAAACCAAATAATCAAGCAAAGGAATAATTATTTAGAACAATATTCATCTTATTTAATTACGAGCCAACCGCACAATATATGCACATATAGATAACAGATATTGAAAACTCCGGTCGAATAAGATCGTTGCATTGGCCAAAAGAAAAGAAAGAAGATGATCATTGATTTTTGTACTGCGTTGACTCGTCTATAAGGCAATTCAATCGAAGGAAACAATCAACAAGTTATAGACACCATTAGGCTATATATATAACAACTAAAATCCTAGATAACGGATCTATCAATAGATACTCTTCAAATCAACTGAAACTACAATAAACCTATTTATATAATGATAGAGCTGTAACCCTTACCATGTTCTTCTCAATCTGATCTGATCCTGTTTCAAATTGGAGAAAGATTGGGAATGTATTTCAATCGTATAGAGCCATGTACTAGCTGATGCAGCATCATCAAGATTCCCAGTACTTCAAAGGCAAGAACCTTTCGGTTAAAAGTATGTGAATCTTGATGATGCCGCACCACCGAGAACTGACTATGTATCACTGTGACCCAGTGGCGCAGATCATCGCCCCCATGCAAACAGATGATCGAAAAGCAGAAACCCTAACCCTAAAAAGAAGATAGACAAACTAATCCACCAAGTAAAAGTAGAATTAAAGTTAAAAAGGATGAGGGTAAAGCATTCAAAAGCTAGTCTGTGAATCATAACTACGGAACTGCAGCAGCAAGATCAACCTGAATGAAGTTCTAATTGGATCATACAAAAGCAGAAGCAATAGATTTGCTGCGAATCGATCGAAATCTAAGGGAGAGACCGAGAGACTGAGGACCAAAGGGAGGGATTGTAGTGGTATATGTAAAGACAGGACAGGGGTATATATATACTCAGGTGCGACCTTCATCTCTTCTCTACTATTAGAAAGTCAGGCATCAGGAATGTTTCACCAAATTATGAACTGTCATATCTGCCCTTCTATCATCCACATTGTCATCAAAACAACCAAGGTTATTAAAGGAAAAAATGTAATAATAATAAAACACATGCATGACAAACATTGAAGATTATATATAACACATGCATGACAAAAATGTATATATATACTCAGGTGCGCGCCTCATGGGGTACGAAGTTTATGGGATGAATTTTATCAATTCATGATTGAAGATTATGCCTCTACCAGTACGACAGAAAACACATGTATGACAAACAGGCTTTTACGAGACTTCAACGGACTGTTGTTGCAACATGGTAAAAATGTTCTTGATTATGATTTGCCTAAAATGACTGAAGATTATGGTGAAGATGCGACACTGCCTAGGATAATACAAGATGAAGTTTCAGTTATCATTCCTCAACAAGACCGCGATGCGATTCATCATTTAAATGAGGATCAAGGTTCTGCATATCAAACGATAATATCTGTTATTGAGTGTCATGAGACTGCCATATTTTTCGTCGATGGTCCAGGAGGGACGAGAAAAACATACTTATATCGTGCATTATTGGCATCATTGAGAAGGAACAATCATATTGTACTGGCAACTGCAACGTCTGGAATAGCAGCAACATTATTGCCAGGTGGGAGAACAACACACTCCAGGTTTAAAATTCCACTTAATCCTGATGCATCATCTTATTGCTCTATTAGTAAACAAACTGATTTAGTCGAGTTGATACGGAGATCATCAGCGATTATTTGTGATGAGGCACCAATGATGCATAAATACTCCTTAGAAGCTCTTGATCGAACTTTTAAATTTATAACCGGAGATGAGCGGCCATTTGGAGATAAAGTTGTTATACTTGGGGGAGATTTCCGCCAAGTTCTTCATGTTGTCCGTAAGGGAACACTGTCTCATATGGTTCAAGCCAGTTTGGTTAAGGCATCATTTTAGAAAGATGTTAAGATTCTTCGTTTGCGACAGAATATGCGATCCATCAATGATCCACATTTCTCTGAGTTTTTGCTTAATGTTGGTAATGGAGAACAACCATCTGTTATTGAAGACATGGTTCAATTACCGTTATGTATGATCATACCATGGGAGGAGGGTGAAGAATCAATCAACCAGTTGGTCGATCAAGTTTTTCCTAATTTGGAAGCTCATGCAAATGATGCATCTTACATGGTTGACAAGGGAATAATTACTCCAAAGAATGATGATGTTGACGTACTTAATGAGATGATTGTAAAGCGACTTCCTGGACCGGACCGCATCCTGTACTCTTTCGACTCAGTTGAGGATGACAATAGAAATTTGTACCAACAAGAATTCTTAAATTCAATTTCTCCTTCTGGTATGCTCCCGCATCAGTTAACTATAAAACAAGGTTCCCCCGTTATGCTTTTGAGAAATATTGACCCAAAAATGGGTTTGTGCAATGGTACGAGATTGACGTGTCGAGGATTATACAACAACCTAATTGATGCAGAGATTTTAAGTGGTCAATATACTAGAACTAGAGTGTTCTTACCTAGAATCTCTATAAAGAGCGGCGATAATTCTGGACTCCCTTTTGAGATGGTAAGAAAGCAATTCCCTATGAAGTTGTGTTTTGCACTTACTATAAACAAATCTCAGGGGCAAACAATACCAAATGTTAGCATCTACCTTCCGGATCATGTATTCAGTCATGGACAATTATACGTGGCTTTATCACGAGGAGTTTCAGAAGCTACTACCAAAGTGTTGGTCAAGAATGGCCCATTAGTTGGCGAAGAAGGTGTGTTTACAAAAAATGTTGTGTACAAAGAGATTTTGCTACCTTCAAGTTAGTGTGAACCAACAAGGTATGTTGCATACTTAATGTTTATTTGTAGCCGTAACGTTTAATGAGTTTTACTTATATATTTTACTCATATAATAACATGTTGTCACTTTTTTCTAATTACTGTAATGGTTTCGCTCACTTTTATGTGCTTTTTTTGTTTTTAAGTGTATATTCCATTGTGAACTGTTTTTGTGTTAAAGTGCGTATTCCATTTGGAATAGACATTTTGGCTGTGAAGTTTTTCTCTGTTCCTGTGCTCTTTTCCATTTTGAATCTCTGCTTCAACTCTAACTCATATAGCTGATATAGTGAGTCAGTGAGATGTTGTTATATCTTTCATCTTAAACTCTAGCTAATATTTATGTTACTTTTTTCAGAGAGGACTAGGTTTATTGTGGTATGCAATGACTGAAAAAGGAGAGAAATCAAGATTGGTGAAGGATAAAGAGATTGTTGGAGTCCAGAGATCTCCCCAGGATTTTTAATTGTTTCATTTTTCAACCTAATTGGCTACCCTATAAGATGTCTTTTGATTACTTTTCTTGCAATGTATTGAATCAGTTAAGGCTGATCATAAATTTTTATTTTAGATATAATTTTTATTTTTCAAACATTAATTACATGTGTCATGAAGAGATGATTGATTTCTTAGTCCGGGTTACTTCTCTTTCCAACCTCAATGTCAATTGTATAATAGCATATTTGTTTACGACTTTGTAAATAAGGTCTATACAGATGGTCTAGAAGAATGTGAATTATACTCTGGAAGAGCGACAATATTCTTCTAATTTTTTTTTTAATTATGAATGGGCCGGGAGTTGGACTTCATGTTTTTAATGGTCGAATGTATGTAATTGGCAAGAGTTTTCTATATGCTTTGATCATAATATCTCTATAGTGTTTTATTATAATTCTTTGATAACTCATAAATGATATTGCACACGCGTGAGCGCGGTCCTTCCGCACGCGCGTATGCGCGTGCATGAAGGCTAGTAGTGGTGAACGCAAGCTTTTCTATATAAAGCCTGAGGATCTGGCTTTTTACACGTGGGAGGAATGTACAATCTAATGACCCAGATCGCACAAGCTTTCCAACTTTTACAAGATGTATAATGGGGTCCTATACCTATTATAGGACTTCACTTGGACTCTATTCATTATAGGACTTTAACCATCTCTAATGGTAAGGTCTTATAATGGGGTCTTATATTTATAAATTTGATTTTTCTTTATTTTATGTTGTAATTAATAATAATTTATATTTGTAAACTATTATTGTACTTGATAAATAAATATAATATTCATTTGAAAAAAAAAAGAATTTTGGAACCCGTATGCATTATCCACAATCGGACACGTGTACGATAGACATGTGTCGGTGGATATGATTTGAAATTAAATTAAACATAGATATTATAGCTTACCACAAATCGGACAAGATTTTGGTAGACACGTGTCGATGTTTAATTCGTTATCGAGATTTCGTTATCTGCCACGTGTCAATTTCTATCTTCCGAGATCATGTTCATCTTCTATAAAAACGGAGTCGTTCACTCCATTATATCTCACCAATTCACAAACACTCCTCCCGCAAACAAATTGTGGTTTCTAAGTTATTGTTTCATACTTTGAGTTTTGTTTTCCGCCATGAATAGGTTGTGGAAATTACTAAAGAAGGAGGAAGCATAAGATGTTCCGAGACGGCAACAACAAGCTCTCTTGATGTCTGCAACAGCCCACCAAGTGGAGATGATGAAGCCTCACAATGGAGCGGTTCTTTGGAAGGGCGAGAGTACATACAAAGAGATCGGAAAATGATTGATCAGCGCTTGAAAGCTCTATATTTCACTGAACCATGTAGGTTTAACGACGACAGCTTTCGAAGACGCTTCCGTATGCGACCTCATCTCTTTGACAAAGATGATGCGTAGAGTGGCCAACCACGACCCGTACTTTGTACAGACTATGGATGCCACCGGTAGACTCAGCCTTTCCACCGAATATAAGCTAACATGCGTTATGAGGATGCTCGCGTACGGTCTACCAGCCGACTTGACCGATGAGTTCCTTGATATTGCGGAATCAACTGCTTTTGAAGTGTTTGATCATTTTACAAGAGCTATATGGGCTGTGTACCGTAAAGAATATCTTCGCAAACCAACTGCGGAAAATCTACGCAGATTGACAGACAAAGCTGCAGACTGCGGATTTCCGGGCATGTTGGGTAGTCTTGACTCTATGCATTGGCAGTGGAAAAACTGTCCAACTGCCCATGCCGGGCAATTTCAAGGTCACAAGGGAAAACCTACAATTATCCTAGAGACGGTGGCTTCGTATGATACTTGGATTTAGCATGTATTTTTCGGACTTCCAGGTTCTCTCAACGATCTCAATGTGTTCGGAAGGTCGTCATTGTTCGATGAGGTATGCAGAGGTGAAGCTCCTCAGGTGGAGTTCAAAGTGGGCAACAGTACGTACCATCAAGGTTTATTGCTTGATGCCATCTCATGCATGCGGGATTGATCTTCTTCCATCGAGATTCAACGCTTGTAGAGGTTCGCTTCGGTGCATTGGGTGGCTTGATACCTTCAAAATACTCATATATACGATCCCACAAGGTTCCGCTTGATTGATTAGTACCAATGGCGGCGTCTTCACCAATACTCACCACGGCGATGTACAAAGCCTTATCTTCCTTTTCACTAAAATTTTCCGCTCGTGGTGCCCGTGGTTTTTGTGCCCCTCTCTTTGGACCCATGGTGCTAAAAAGAAAAATTAAATTTTGCTATATGAATAAAAATGATGGGGAGGAAAGAATGTTTGAGAGGATGTAAGAAATGGTGTGGAATGAATGAAATTTTGAGTTGGTATTTATTGAAGAAATGTACATCTACTGTAGCAATGGGCAGAATTTTTTAAAAAAATATTTTATTATTTTTTTCGTCACTTTTATTACCGTTATATATAAAATTAAAGTTAGTTCAAATTACAACCGTCGATTAATCTGAAACCTTTATCTTCAACAGTCAGATCAAAAATTTATTTAAGAAAATTAAAAAATTAAAATAATTCAGGGATGAATTGAGGCCGTTGGATTGGAAGAAAATTAAATGGTGGCCGTTGGATCGAGTTGACCGTTGGAGTGCGGGGAGGGGGGGGGGGGGGGGGCAACGGCTCTCACTACCAGAAAAGGCATTATAGCCAACGATATGAAAAAAAACGGCCGACGAAAGAGTACTTCGTCGGCTATAAGTGGTTATAGCCGACGAATTACTATTTCGTCGGCCACATCGTCGGCTATAATATTATAGCCGACGAGTCGTCGGCTATTACTTGACGTCGTCGGCTATTACTTGACGTCGTCGGCTATAACTATAGCCGACGAAAAGTTTTTGGTTATAGCCGACGAGGAGGGTCTTCGTCGGCTATAACCCTTATATCAGATCTATTATGCATCAGCGAGCTCATTCGTCGAAATTTTTTCGAAACATTTCGAAAACGCTCTGAAATCGTCCAAAACCTCGGCCATAAGCTTGAAAGGTACGTATATTGTTGTGTGTGTTGATTTAGTTAATTGGTTATATGCAGATGTGTGTTAATTTAGAGTTTAATTAGAATAAATGTGTGATTAATTTGATATATATATATATATATATATATGTGTGTGTGTGTGTGTGTTGAGATGAGATTATTAATGGGTTGATATGTTGGTTAGATAGAATTGAAGTTTTGTTGAAGATTATAAGTGATTGATTGTTGATTTAGAGGTGATTTTAGATGAATTTGATGAAAAAATGTATATATATATATTAATTAATTTAATTGTAATTAAAAATATATTGTTGGTATATATAAAAAATATATTGTGTATAATTAATTAGGGAGATTGACGATGTTTTAATTAATTTAGGGATGTGTATATATATATATATATATATATATATATATATATATATATATATATATATATATGTGTGTGTGTGTGTGTGTGTGTGTAATGATGAATTTTTTAATTCATTAGTAATACGTACGTAGTACGTGCATAGATACATATCTATATGTAGTTATATTTATTTATTGAATTTACAGGATGGACAAAATGTGGATTACCCTTGGAAGATGGGATCAGGCGTATCATGATGGAGTTAGGAGTTTCCTGGAATTTGTGATGGCTAACTGTGGAGACACTACACTTCATTATTGCCCGTGTAAAAAGTGCAAGTGTGTCAGCCCACGACAACGTTTTTCCATAGAGAAAGTGGAGCAACACCTGGCTAGATATGGATTTTGGGTCATATACACTAATTGGATTTATCACGGTGAACCAGAGTTTGCGGGTCCTCATGATCATGGACAATTTGCCGAGAGAGGGAGTTCGTCCAATGATCCAACAACGAACTTGATCAACGATATGTTTCCTCGTGAGAGCGGTGTCTTTGATGAAGCACCCGATGTGCAACTCCCTCCTCCGGAGATGGAGTGTTTCCCTGATATTGAGCCACTCGAGCCATTACCCCGATCACCGGTCAACACAAGTGGTATGGAAAAGTACAACAACCTGATCGCATTGCAACAGACTCCGTTGTACCCCGGATGCAGTAAGACTGTCCTTGAATCTGTCATGGGAGTGATGAAGATCAAAACGGATAACAAATGCACTGTCAAATCGGTTGATGATTGGCTGAAGTTATGGGGTGGGGCAATGCCCCCCGGACATCGGCTTCCTACCAGTCATCATAAGATGCGACATATCCTTAAAGATCTCGGCCTTTCCTACATCAAGATTCATGCATGCAGATACGATTGCGTTCTGTTTTACGGGGAAGGACTTGCAGATCTTGAATACCGCCCAGTATGCAATACAGAGCGGTATAAGTTCACTCCTAAAGGGAACAAGAAAGCTGTGAAGATACTTCGGTACTTCCCGCTGATTGATAGGCTTGAGCGGTTGTTCATGTGTGCTTTCACGGCCGAAGCTATGAGATGGTGGGCTGAGAGGAATGTGCCTGACGATGACACCCTTAGACATCCCGCCGACGGAGAGGCTTGGAAGAAGAATGTGTTGGAGTTTTCTGAATTTGCATCAGAGGTTCGAAATGTTTGGCTAGGGCTATCATCCGACGGTTTCAACCCTTTTGGCAAGAAAGAGCTTCAGTACAGTGTGTGGCCAGTTATTTTGATTCCGTACAACCTTCCACTGTGGATGTGCATGAAGAAGGAATATAACATGCTCACATTGTTGATTCCAGGCCCAGGTTATTCGGGAAAGTGTCTCGATGTGTATTTGAGACCCGTAATTGAGGAGCTTCGGTACTTGAGTCTGAAAGGCCACCTGGTCTACGACCGGTTCAAAAATGAGATGTTCCGGATGCGTGCCATGCTTGTTGGCACGATCAGTGACTTTTCTGGGAGGGGTATGTTGTCGGGCAGCGTCACCAGGGGTTACAGGGCTTGTTCATAGTGCATGACTGTTGATTGCTCCAGTCCTCATTGCAGCAAGATTGTCCAGATGCGTCACCGTTGTTGGCTTCCGCATGACCATCCATTTAGAGACGGTGCACAGGCTTTTGATGGGACTGAGAAAGGGGCTGGGCACCGGAGCGATGGACAGGGGAGGAAATATTGGCAGTGTTGAATGAGTATGACTTTGGTCTGCTTAGCAATCATCCAGATGTGTTGCGCATGATTCCAGAGAGGCCCAATCGGTATAGGTTCTGGTCACACAAGAGCATCTTCTGGGAACTTCCTTATTGGTCCAGGTTGCCTATCAGACACTACCTGGATGTCATGCATATAGAGAAGAACGTGTGTGAAGCCGTGGTTGGCACAGTTTTGAATTGGGAGAAGAAAACAAAAGACACCCCCAAGGCACGCGTTGATCTTAGAAATATGGGACTGCGGGACCATTTGTGGTTGAGAGAGGGCAGGAGCAAAATGCCCCAAGCTCCTTACACCGTCACCAGGGACCAGAAACATGAACTCTTTGGATGGATGAGTAATGTCAGGTAACTTTTTATTAGGCATGTATTCCCTAAAGAATGAGATCCTCCGTGGATGACTATATATGCATGAAATCTAATTGTTGTTAATGGCTATGCAGGTATCCTTATGGATATGCGGGTAACATAAGCAAGTGTGTTAACTACCGAGACAACAAGATGTACGGATTGAAGAGTCACGACTGCCATGTACTGCTTCAACGCCTCTTCCCTATTTTCATTCGAGCGTATTTGGAGGATGAAGTGGTTGAGCCGTTGGTGGCGTTGTCAAGATTCTTCCAGAAGTTATGCGCTAGAGAAGTTAGAAAATCAGACCTCATGAGAATGCATGAGGAAATCGTTTTTATCTTGTGCAAGTTCGAGAGGATATTTCCCCCAAACTTCTTTGACATCATGCCTCACCTGATGAGCCATCTTCCCCAACAATTGTTGCTTACCGGTCCCGTACACTACACTTGGATGTATCCCATCGAAAGGTACATGTTATTCCTAAATTTGATTTATACATGTTTTTAAATAAAAGTTGCATGCTCTTAACATGCACTTGTTAACCTTGCAGACAACTTGGAGACTACAAGAAATATGTGCACAATAAATCTGCGCCTGAGGGGTGTATTGCTGAAGCTTACATTGCGCATGAGTGTGTAACATACGCCAAGTTGTACTTGGGAGCGATGGAGGACCCCCCACAACATCCAAGTCGAGATGACCCCGAGTTCAACCTATCTATCGTCGCCAACGATGTTGTACCATACGGAAGCTTCAAGAAGAAGGGTGTGGACAAGTTGCCTGACCATGAGGTAGGGATTGCCCACTGGTGGGTTCTAATAAACTGTCCGGAGGTACAATATTAGAAACGAACCCATCTTAACTGCAAGGAAGTTGGCGGTGATGTCGAGTACCACAACACGACATTTGCAGACTATTTTCCACAATGGGTAAGTGTATAAATATATATATTAGAAGGCTTTCTTTTACAGTTCCCTATTCTTTAATCATGAACACACCAAGTGATTTGAGTTATATTTTTCAGCTGATGCAAGTGGCTGCGAAGGGTGGTCATAGAAATTACTCAGAGGAATTGAGGCTGTTGTCGATGAAGCCGATATCTTCCACAGTCCGCCCAATGTGTGATGTCAACAGCGTTAAGTATATATGTGAAGCTAGAGACGGGGAACGCAAAACACAGAATTGTGGGGTGATGGTCGATGGTGCAGAGGGGGGGCGTGGATTATTATGGTGTCCTACAGTCAGTTGTTGAACTCATATATGAGAACCACATGAAAGTCCACTTGTTCAAGTGTCGATGGTTTGATACTAGGCCGCACCGCATAAGGATCGATCAGTACGGCATACTTTCAGTGAATACCGCCACTAGTGTGTATGAAGATGACTCCTTTGTTTTCGCCACAGCGGCCAAAAAGGTCTTTTATCTTGATGATCCATTGAACAAAGGCACGTGGAAGGTAATTAACCATGTGTCTCAGCGAGACATATACAGTGCTACCACACTTGGTGTGAGCACAGAGTGTCAAGAAGCGACCGCATACCAAGAGCCGGACGCCGTCGACATTCTGGAATCCTCCACCATCCGCGATAATAATGTGACGCCGGGCAGAGTGGTTCGACTTCCTAGGGGACAGGTGCCCATGTATGATTTTAATCCGAATCGTCTATCTCAGGCAGACGATGACTCAGACGACGAGTACGAGCACCGGTTGCCAGATATTAACTACTATACTACGTCTGACTCAAGTGATGAGGATGATTCTGATTATCATCCTTAGTATACTATGTATGTATTTGTGTACGATGGTGCATGCATGTATGAATACATTTTTTGTCCTTAATTACCGTTTTCGGAGGTTATGGGAAATTATATTGAATTGTTTGTGCGATGTTCCGGAATTTATCAGGTGAAATAGGCAATTTTCAGGCCCTAAATGGCAAATTTTCAGAAAGATCAGCATTATAGCCGACGAAATGGACCATGCTTCGTCGGCTATAATGCCCATTCTGGTAATTTAATATGCAAGTCGTCGGCTAACGACCAAACATTGAAGGTCGTCGGCTAAAGTATATTGACCGAAACCCAATCTTCATCCTTCAAATGCAAATGTGTTGTGAAATAAGATATGACCGAAATATTGAAATACGTCTACGGTTGAAAAATGAGAAGATTCCGACAAAATCTGTGTGCCGAATGTTGCGGTTAGCTGTTTTTTACTTCCGTTTTCCTATGGGTAGCCTGACGGTCGGTAAATATTTTGAGGAAATTTTTTTTACGATTAGTCGCGTCGCATCGATTTGAAACTATTCTCTGTTGAAGGTCAGGTAAAAAAACGTCATTTAGACGGGCCAATTGCCGTTTTAAAGCGTTTAGAGGTTTGACTTTGCAGTTTGACCGTCCCGATCGAGCCTTTAACGTTGTCAGATGTAGTTGGATTTTTTTTCATACATGTATTTCATCTTAACGGTGATATCTGACGGTTGGAATAGATTTTCCAAACTTTTAGATTCAAAATCGTAACATATGCACTAATGTTCCTTAACTTGTTTACTAAGTGTTTAAGTGAATGTATAGTTTCAAATAGTTACTATACATACACTCTTCAAATGTAAATGTGTCGTGAAATAAGATATGACCGAAATATTGAAATACGTCTACGGTTGAAAAATGAGAAGATTCCGACAAAATCTGTGTGCCGAATGTTGCGGTTAGCTGTTTTTTACTTCCGTTTTCCTATGGGTAGCCTGACGGTCGGTAAATATTTTGAGGAAAAAAATTTTACGATTAGTTGCGTCGCATCGATTTGAAACTATTCTCTATTGAAGGTCAGGCAAAAAAACGTCATTTAGACGGGCCAATTGCCGTTTTAAATTAAGCGTTTTGAGGTTTGACTTTGCTGTTTGACCAAGGAATAGCCGACAAAATATTTAACTTCGTCGGCTAAACTCTTGCGATCCGCCCGCCGTTGGATGGGGGAGATCTGACGGCTGCTGAGCGCGTGAAGTATAGCCGACGATATTAAAGGTATAGCCGACGACATTCATACTATAGGCGACGAAATCGATAAATTCGTCGGCTATAACCGGCCCGCCCCACGTACCTCGGCCCGCAAAGCCCAACTTCGGCCCGGCCCGGATTTAGGGTCAGAGTATAGCCGACGAAATTCGTCGGCTATAGTATAGCCGACGAATTAAAATTGACATCGTCGGCTATAGTCCTTCGATTTAAAGCAGAACAGAGCGCGCCTCCCTCATTTTCTGCATTCTCCCCTAAATCCCTAATCGCCGCCCGCCCCTCCCCGACGCCGACCGACCACCACCGACCCTCCCCGACGCCGACCGACCCTCCCCGTCCCTACCCGACCCCTCCCCGCCCCCTCCCCGTCCTTCCCGACCCCTCCCCGACCCGAACTCGATCCGAACGTAGCCGCCCCTAGCCGTCGTCGCCGCCGCACCGCACCACCGGTCCTCGTCCCCGTCGCAGCACCATGTCAGGTAGTCCCGGTCTCCCTCATTTAGGGTTTTTGTTAATTTTGTGGAATTTTGTAATTTTGTGGAATTTAGGGTTTTTGTGAAATTTAGGGTTTTTGTGAAATTTTGTGGAATTTAGGGTTTTTATGAAATTTATAGAATTTTGTGGAATTTTTGTTAATTTTGTGGAATTTTGTGGAATTTTTAGGAGGATATATATATATATATATATATATTTCGGAATATATATATATATATATAATTAGGTATAAATATATTTAGGTATATATAGAATTAGATATATATATATATATTTAATGAAGTTTTTTATTTTTTTTGTGAAATTTATGGAATTTTGTGGATTTTTTTTTAATTTTGTGGAATTAACAAGAATTTTTAGGAGGATATATATATCTATATATATATATTTATATATATATATATATTTCAGAATATATATATATATATATATTTCGGAATATATATATATATATATATATATATATATATATATAAATATAATTAGGTATATATATATATATTTAATGAAGTTTTTTATTTTTTTCTGGAATTTTTTTGAAATTTATGGAATTTTGTTGAATTTTTGTTAATTTTGTGGAATTTTTAGGGGGATATATATATATGTTGAAGGAAAATACCATAAATGTGCCTTCGTCAAAGTAACTGACGATGACGAATTAGGAAATTAGTATCAATCTGATGTAATGTTTCAATCAGTGTTTATTACCATTATTGTAATTGATGTTTCCATTGTAATCGTCACCCTATATAAAGGGATTCTCTAATGAAATGAGTAGACCAATTCCGATTATTCTACAACACGTTATCAGCACTTTGCTTTAGCCAGAGAGAAGAAAAAAAGAAAAAACCCTAGGCCTTTGTTCCTGAAAAAAAAAACCTCCAGAAACCCATTCTGCCGACGACAACTTTGTCGGCCGAGCATAAAGATCCTCTGGGCACCCAACAATCTGTTTTGGGCACCCATCGTCTTCTCCGATCTGACCCGTAACCTTCCGGCACTCGCCGATCAACCCTTGACGCCAGCCTCGATCGACCCCGCCCGTCCCAGCGCCGCCAGCCTCGATCGACTCCGCACGTCCCAGCACCACCGATCCCGATCCCGCCTTCGTCGCCTCCACCTGCCTAGCCCAGTCGACGTGGCCCTCGACGACGATCCGGTTCCGCAGCAGCCCCGCCCCAGATCGCCACTGCAGCCCGGAAGCACAGGAACCCGAAGCACAGGAACCCGGAACCCGATCCAGCTTTTACCGACGACAGCTCGTCGGGAAAAGGCTGCCTCAGAAGTTCTCCCGACGAAAATTTTGTCGGCAGAACTTGCAATCCACCCGACCCGACCCGGATCTGGGTGACCCGACCCACGAAAAAAAAAACAGAATTTTTTTTTTAGGATAAAATTTGAAGGTAATTTTAAAATTACCGCATAATAATTCTTATTACTGTGACTATTTACTGTTTTATGAATTTAATGGTAAAATATTAAATTATTTAATTGATATGGTAAATGTATGATTAAAGTGACTAATCATATGAATATTTTTTTTATGTGACATATCAATTTAATGATGCGGCGATGAATATACGACGACAAATTTGGAGTCGAAGATCGAGCAATCGATTCATATGCAGTTTATTTGGCAAACTTACAAGTAATATTTACATTGACGCTCTGCTTTCATTATATTTTGTTTCAGTTATTTATATGATATAATGCTCTATTAAAATTGATTGCATTAGTATTTATATAAATATGAAACATGAAGCGTTATATGTTCATTTTATTAGTGTTAAATAATTGTTTTATTTAACATATTACTTATTTTGAACACTGCTCTGATAATGTAATTTCATGAGCTTCGTAATATAAAGAAAAAGTGACAAACCTATAATGTGGAAAAGTATTTTCACGAAGTAAGAAAAATATGACCATTACAAATTTTGGTCTTGAGATCCAATTTTAATTTCTTGAAAAAATTTTCATCATTGATATCTTCTTGATTATATAAAAAGCAATGATAATGAAATTTCATTAGCTTTACATGCAATGAATATGGAAAAATCAAAATTTTATTGTGATAATGAAATTTCACGAAGCATCGGATTTACCATAAAGTATATTGGTTTATTTTAGTTGTCGTGAATGTCATAGACCGCGAAACTAATATATTTTATTCTTCCTATATTTTACAGATGGTTTAACCATCACAGTTTAGTTTTGACATATTGGACTCTGAAGAATTTGAGTACCAAATTCCCCTATTAAGCCGACTAAGGCTTGAGCATGGTATATTTATGCAAATTGCTTTATGTAAATAGCAAAATAAATAATTTCAATATCTTGAATGACAATGTAAGGTCTAAGAAAAAAAATTCCCTGGAACAAATTATGCAAAGTAATGCAACAACCCTACACCAAAGGGCAATGACAATGTAAGGTATGAGAAAAAGAAATTTCCGGGAACACATTTTGAAAAATAAAACAACCCTAAATCAAAAGGCAATGACGATGTAATGTCTTAGAAAAATATATATTCTTGAACAAATTGGGCAAAATAATGCAACGACCCTAAAACAAAGGGTAATTACCATGGACGTAAAATTCATATAATCATCCAAAAGTAAGTGGAAACAATGTAATATTTAAAAGATGACATAGGGGACATGTCATGTGCAGTGAAACACTCTGCCATTGTTGTAATTCAATGAATTATTGATACGTACATCATACGCTAGCAAAGAATTAGCTACGACTTTCAATAAGTATGAAGAATCATATGAGTACGTGGATTTTTTGGAAAAGTATCTTCAATATACAACAAGAACATCGAAAATGAATTTACAACTGAAGACATAACATATGGGAAGAATATGTCAAAATGACACATCTCATCATTGCAGCTATTAAAAGAGCACAAAGGATCTGGCTCAATCCAAAATAGACGTTGATTAGTCTACTTATAAATTTCCAAGATATCCTTATAAAGGCTATTACGCCTAAATACGACTTTTGGTCCTAAATTAGACTTTTTGTCTTAAAGTTTCTCTCTCTAAATTGGATAAGACTAAATGTAATCGTTGGCACGTTCATTTTTGAAATTTCTCTAAAGGAATTGAGATTATTCAAATTTTATTCATAATATACATGATTCAATTTTCTATATCTAACTTTGCAAAGTATTGCATAAAGAAAAACAATATAATATAGGCATGGCACAAAGAACTGTGTGCAAAGACATAATATAGGCATAACACAACGAAATGTGGACAAAGAAACGCACCATGTGATCCCTAGAATAATAGTACTGAAGGACAATGGTACTAATATAGCACAATAGTACTGAAGAACTGTAGTACTATAATGAAAGTGATAAGGATCGGTATATCTGTTCCTTTGGGATTCATAATGCACCTGCCTAACTGGGATTACCAAAGTTTTTATAACAATCCCCATCGAGTTACTCTAAAGAACTTGAGTTACGTTTTGATGTATATATTGAGCATATGTCAAATTGACAATTTATGCGATAAGAGAAAATTGAATTTGTCCTATACTTTAAAGAAATTTATGCCACGATGTTCATGTGAAAAAAGACACAAGTGAGAATTCATTTGAGCTCCTTTGCATTACCTCTAAATGACTGCGAATGTAAACAAGTATTAGAGAAGATTATATGTCAACTTAGTAGGTTCTAAGTAACCGCTAATTAAATCTAACGTCATAAGAAAATGATCTTTTGGAATTCTGACATAGATTGGCTTTGATCTGGTGATCCATACATTAAAGAAACTACTATGGACACCCATATTTTTGGATAAATAGAAGCAAACACCAGAAGAATATGGTTCACATACGAATCTGAGGACGATCAATGAACATTTGATCCTCAAATATTGTCATATAGGGTTGAAGACGTATGTTCAATTCCTAAATCCCGCCGCTCCCCCAATGTGGCATTATAATATATTTGATGCACAAGCATATGCATTTATACCTTATTATGCTTCTCCTATCCGTCGTGATTTTATGGATAAAAGTACATCATTCAAAGCCTATTCGTTAAAACAATTATGATTGAGATCATCATATGCAAAGGACACATGAGTTCCTCATTATGTTGTTATATTGAATCAAAAGAGGATTCAGTGGATCGATTCAACCAACTTGCGGACACCATAGATATTTTATGGTGTTGGTTGTTGTGTCGACACGCTGGTCACGTGTCATGACACCATCCACAATTAAAATTTATGCTGCTTATGCTAGAAAGTCAAAGCACCTAGGCCGGGTTAATTTCCGTAGGTGTGATGATTTTATGGCTTATTATATGGGATTTGTAATGGACATTATATTCCTATATAAAAACCCAATTGGTCTCACGGAAAACGACTACAGTAATAGTCTTAATATTGGTAAAACACACCAATACTTCCGTTTTGGGTTATGTAATTTTTGCATGCAGCGTTACTTTTTCATCTATGGCCATCATCATTGAACCAATTTACACCATAGCTAGTGACTATGTGTGAGGATTTTAAAGGATTTCAAACGAACTTGTAATCCTTGAGCTCTTTTGGATTGACACGGATCTACAATCCTTGAGCTCCATTAAATGTTTTATGTGCCAAAATTGCGCCGCCACAGCGCACAATGATGGGTTACTTGAGATGAATAAATATTTATGCTGGATATGAACTTCCAGCTATAGTCCGCTATGTCGAAACCTTGACAGGCGATCTCCTCACCGCTAGATTTGCGGTGTGTCACTTTGATGAGACAGTCTTCCCGTCGTTAGGGGGAGATAAGAACAAGCATGTTCAAGTGGAACGACAGGAATTGTCGTGGTTTGTCCCCACTGTGTCTCATCCCGATCCCCAAAATCACACAAAGTAAAGTGTGCAGATGTCTTATACATTAAAGTGACGAGATCATATAAACCTGCTGCAAATATACCTGTAAGGATTGTGTTTTATCAAAAGGACATGGTACCACCCAAGTGGAATTGGGTATTGCACTGCCACCATCCATGGTGGCATGGTGACGCCATAAGTGGCATAAATGGTGTCACAGGCCGTGGCTCTCCAAGGAAGAGGGGGAGGCCACCTTAAGTTCGATACATACTTGTGTAAAGGAAGAAAACAAGTTTGGCACAACCTGATCTATTGATCAGTAATACTCAAATCCGTCTCATGAGAATATTTATGGATTGTGGTTATCATTGGGGGACGCCTCAAATGTTAGAACCAATCCTTAAAGTATAGAGATCTCTACAAACACATTACACTAGTGTACATGAGGACGTGGAATAATGAGTCTACTATCGAACCATACTTCGTTGAAAAATGTCAACTTAGTAAACTGGCCTAATGGAAAGAAGCGATCCAGTATAAACAAAGAGATAGGTATTTGGGCAGGTGACGCCGACACCGCAAATGTAAACCCTATCAAATATATCTTTGTTAGAATACGTAATGAGAATAAGAGTATGCAAACTCACCTTATGGCGCAAGGTCTCTCAAAAACGCACTGGAATCGACTACGAGGAGATATTCTCTCGTAATGGACTACGATGAGACAATCTCTCGTAATGGATGTCATTGTACTCCACTACCTTGTCAGTTTGGTAGTTTCCGAAAAACTGAACATGCAGCTTATGAAAAGTGATCAAAACATATATCTCTATGGGGATCTAAATTAAGAGATATACATGAGGATCCTAAACGGACTTCATCCACCCAAATCAAGTGACTCTAGATCACATGAGTACGTTTGCAAAAGAAATTGAAACGTTCACTAAAGTGACTACTTGATTGGATAGAGATTGGTGAATTATGCCCTTGCGTGCTCATTATGGATATATATGAACTCTAAATGAAATAAGAGAAACTCAGTGTATTATCCTAAGTTGAGAATGAAAAAGATTTTGGGAATACACAGTCTTGAAATGGAACTCAAGGACTGTAATGATGGTGACCATACATCAATCGGCTTAGGCACTCTAAAGAATAAAGTGAGGCCTACATATACTCCCATGATCAGTCGAAGTCTTTACTATAGATCCGTTTTCATCTAAAGGAAGATGACGAAGAAGTATTGGGAAATGAAATTCCTATACAAGTGCAATAACGCATGATTGTACTTAAACATAATATGTAAGACTCGACCTCTCATTCGATGTAAATTTGTAAAGCTATGTTTATCTCTGCGCCTACACAGCGCAAATCGTTCTTTCATTAAAGATATGAAAGATTTGGACTTATTCAATCTCTACATAGAATTTGACATGATAAAGAAATTATCCACGTCATAGCTAACTATGCGTAAAGAAAACCGCATTAAAGGTGAGATAAGAAAATCTGTTATTACAGATCAATTTCAAATTTCTTAATGGTTCACTCATACTCTAGATGAAGTTACGACTATTTTGTTATATGAAGGTCATATCACGAGTGAACCTGATGTTCAATATGAACCTATGTATTCAGTTCATGAACAACTTTATCCTCAAGATCAAAGTAAATCAAGTTGGATCTGAGGACGATGTGGCAAGATTTAGTTACTAAATCATTGCTCAAAGTCACATTTGGAAAAACATGTGAAAATGCATAAGTATGCTAATAAGACTGAAGCTCCCTTGATCAAATGAAAGAATCAGGGAGAAACCCATGATTAATGTAGAAATCAGGAGGAGGTGCAGACATCAGGGGGAGTCTAGCACATACATGTTGTTTTCAAATGTAATAGGTGCGTTGTGCTCTTTTTCCCTTCGTCCAAGTTTTATTTTGTCCCACTGGGTTTTGTTACTTGGCAAGGTTTTTAATGAGGTAACACCATATGCACCATTTCGTCTTTGACTTGGCACAAGGGGGAGTGTTGAAGGAAAATACCATAAATGTGCCTTCGTCAAAGTAACTGACGATGACGAATTAGGAAATTAGTATCAATCTGATGTAACGTTTCAATCAGTGTTTATTACCATTATTGTAATTGATGTTTCCATTGTAATCGTCACCCTATATAAAGGGATTCTCTAATGAAATGAGTATACCAATTCCGATTATTCTACAACAATATATATATATATTTCGGAATATATATATATAATTAGGTATAAATATATTTAGGTATATATATAATTAGGTACATATATTTAATGAAGTTTTTTATTTTTTTTTTGAAATTTTTGTGAAATTTATGGAATTTATATACTAATTGTGCAGAAAACCGCCGCGCTGTAGACCGATGGATTGCCAGACCGACCGAGAGCGACCACGAAGCTCAGGCAGGACACAGCCGTGGGGGGGGGGGGGGGGGGGGGGGATCCAGCGGTCGTAGGCGCGAGGAGACGTTGATGGGATTGACCCCGACCGATACACGTGGGGGATCATCGTATGAGTCGACGGGAGCGGGCCCAATCTCGAGCGGCAGAGGAGGACGCACAGCCGCACCCCTCCAGACCCCACTGCACTTCAGCGCTGTTCCAGGATCGGCAGCCGACCCCACCGCGCGCCGATCAGGACCCTCCAGAGATGCTCCCTGTCCCCCCACAGCGATAGCGTCCACAGCGACAGGGCCCACCGTCAGGGGGATCAGGCCCCTCAGGGTCCACGCCCCGGATGTCTCCGCCATCGGGGATGTACATGGTCCACTTCCTCCCTGCCATCCCCGAGTACGACGCTAGGGGGAGGCAGATTTGGAGGCACGACCGGCCGCACGAGATTCCCTGGGAGGAGGCCTACGTCCACAGGCCATTCGACTCAGAGGACTGCCGTGGCCTGTGGTGTGTTCGTGAGAAGGACAAACAGTACAACGACGCAGGTAATTAGTTATTTAGATTTTTTAATTAATTATTTAACTACGTCGAATCTTAGTTCATAATTAGTTAGTAAATTAAATTAGTTAGGTCGTTAGTTAGTTATTAAATTAAATTAGTTAGTTAGTTAGTAAATTAAATGTGTTAGTTAGTTAGTAATTTAAATTAGTTAGTAAATTAAAGAATTTAGCTAGTTAATCTAGTTACTAAATTAAATTATTTAGTAAATTAATTTAATTTAGCTAGTTAGTTATTAAATTAAATTATTTAGCAAATTATTTAGTTAGTTAATTACTAAATTAAATTAGTTAGTTAGTAAATTATGTACGTAGTTGGTTAGTCAATTAGTTAGTTAGTACATAATTTTTATTAGGCATGTATTCATTTTAATTATGAAACAGGCGTCCTCGTAAATAAACCCGCGGGGACGAGACGGACAAGAGGGCCAGCGAACATGTCGACCCTGGAGAGGGAGCTCGCCGGTGGGATCAGAGAGATCCTGTCCGGTCCCGGTGAGGATGGACGCCCGATCGAGAGGAGAGACACCACGACCAAGTATATCAACGCAACGGGCATGATCGTGCGGGGCAGGGTCCCAATGTTGTGGCCCGACTGGGACTCTGTGCCCGATGACATCAAGGCGCGAGTGTACAATGCACTGTCGGTGAGTTAAATCGTATTTTTATTATAGAAAATAAACATTTATGAATTGAGTCCTTATAACTATATAAAAATATTTTCTAATTAATTTATAATATTGCAGCAATGGTTTATAGTCCATCCTACCTTGGACTGGTGGAGAGACGAGCAGCTGAAGAACAGGTTATGTGTTTCGCGTTATTTTACTAGCATTCGAGTTAGATTGAAGACGATTAAAGATGTACGAATATATCTAACAGTTGTGTTTTGTTAATATAGGTACTCCGAGTGGAATAACGAGCTGTCGACGCACTACATGACGTACCATGTGGAGAAGGGCTTGGAGCGAGGTGCAACCCCCCACGAGTTCCGGTACAGGGAGTATAAGTGGCTATGGCTGGTAGCCTACTTCGGGAGCGACAGGGTCTCGGTAAGAAAATTTAGCCTAGTCTATAACTTTTTAATGTTATTTAGTAATTAAATTATGTAGTTACTAAATTAAATTAATTAGTTAGTTAGTTATTAAATTAAGTTAGTTAGTTAGTTAGTTCGTTACTAAATTAAATTAAATTAAATTAAATTAGGTAGTTAGGTAGTTACTAATTAAATTAAATTAGTTAGTTAGGTAGTTACTAATTAAATTAAATTAGTTAGTAACTAAATTAGTTAATAATTTTTTTTGGTTAGTTACTAATATTTTAAGTTAGTTACTAATTTATATTTGCGTTTATATGTTCGTTCTTATAATAAAGAAAATCTCGAAGACGAACAGCGACAACCGCAAGATGAACGAGCACCCCCACCACGGCGGCGCCCGCTCCTGGAGGCAGTGGGCAGAGATTGCACGGAGGGACCGACCGCTGAGGTCGTTGTCGTGGATTCATGCGCAGATGTATCCGGACCGTCCCGATCAAGTGGTAAGTATTCGCCCATCTTCAATAAAAGTGTTTCATTAAATTAATTTATATATTTTTTTTTATTAATTCGTTTATTATATTTTCTTGTCAATTAGGCGGGAATAGATGCGGACACCGACGCGCTCACCTTGGGGATCGCGCGAGAGACGCTGGGGGAAGGGGCGTCCGACGAGGCGATCGCGGAGTTTGCCTCCACGATCGACACCCTTCAGCCGCGCTTGGCCTCTCAGATCATGCACGCGGCGGTAGGGACTGGCAACAACTACTTCTACCAGAGAGGCCTAGGCGCGGCGGGAGATGGGGTTCTGAAGTACACGTCGGCCAATCCCAGCACGCAGCGTGCGGCTTTGACGAGCAGAGACTTTCAGACACAGCTGCAGAGGACGCAGGCGGAGTTGGCGAGGGCGGTGGAGGCGCTCCAGCAGCAGGCTTCGGTGCAGCTGGCCAGCAACGCGGCCGCGGCGGAGATGTACCGATGGATGACGCAATCTTGGGAGGCCCAGCGAGATGGAGAGGAGCCCCCGCCTCCGCCACAGATGTCCGATTTCGTCGTCCCCACTCCCCCCCCCCCCCCCCCCCCCGCATCGGAGTACGCCAGGCGATCAGGGTAGCGGTAGCCACCGGAACTCGAACGATCCCGTCGACGATGCTACGCGTTTAGGGGGTGAGGAGTAGATAGTAGTGTACGTAGATGACTAGTTAGGGGGTTTGTACAGTAGGATATTAAGGATGGATTGATGTGGATATTTGTTGGCTATTTGGATGTTTGTTTGTGGATTTTCTGCAGACAAACCGAAGACGAAGTGGAATTGGGCCCGAACAAAATTTTTAATTTTTTAAAAAATATTTAGGGGTTATAGCCGACGAAATGGACCATATATCGTCGGCTATAACCTCCCGGCTTCGGCAAAAAATAAGCCGTTTTCGGTGCCGACGAAGGTTATAGCCGACGAATTAATTCGTCGGCTATGCCTCGACTTATAGCCGACGATAGCGTCGTCGGCTATTATGAGAACATTGCCGACGATAGAGTCGTCGGCTATACTTCAGGGGTTTAGAGGTAATTACGGGAGAGTTATAGCCGACGACTCTATCGTCGGCAATGTTCTCATAATAGTCGATGACTCTATCGTCGGCAATGTTCTCATAATAGCCGACGACGCTTTGTTCGTCGGCTATACTTCGTGGTTTATAAGTCGACGACTTACCCTCAGTGTCGTCGGCTATACTATAGCCGACGGGGCATTCCCGACGAGGGAATAGCCGACGATACTTCGTCGGCTATGACTATAGCCGACGATTTAATGGAAACGGCCGACGAGATGGCGTCGTCGGCTATAACCCCTTTTCTGGTAGTGTCTCTGACCGACCCACGTGCGTTGACTGTAGCGAGCGGGACCCGCGGCAGCAGCAGTCTCCCACTTGCTTCTCTTCAGCCGCGCATTGCGCGTGATGCAGCTCTGGTTTTTTGTCGTCTAGCGCGTCTTTGTTGGACGCTCTCTCTCCCGCGCGTTGCTTCTCAGCTTCTCCTCTCTCCTCTGCCAGACCACGTTCTCTTCTCCTCTCTCCTCTGATTATAGGACGTGTCCTAAACAAAGTCTCATTTTGAGACTTCAGATGAGACGAGGTCAAATAAGTTTAGGGTATAGGACCCCAATTTTTCACCATTGGAGAGCAAAAAATTTAGGACCCCTAAATTTTAGGGTATAGGACCTCTCATTGGAGATGCCCTTAGGACTAGTACTGTAGTTAGAACCAGGCCGGCTGATACTTTCTGTTTCCAACTTAGAATATGATAAATTCTATTTTTCATTTATTTATCGGATATTTATAAAATGTTTATGATAAGATTCTCGTGAGTCAAACCTACAATTTTCTACGTACAAAGAGGAGACTATACTATTTAGACAAATGATACTGAGCGCAGTATTGTTTTTGGGAGAATTCAATTTAGAAAATCAATAATTCCCTTATGCTGTGTTTGGATAGAGGAATTTTATTTTGATAGGAATTTTATTTTGATGGGAATCTTATTTCCCGTAATATAAAAATCCAGGAATTGAGAATTCTTCTGTTTGGATACTATAAATTAAAATTTTAAAAATAATTAGAATTCCGTATTCTCCTGTTTGGATTGAAACTGAAATAAAAAGTAAAAACAAAATTTTGAATCCTGAGTAAGGAACACAACATATTTAGAAAGAAATTATTATCATGATCCAAATTATTGTAGATGAAAATCCAAAATATAGTCATTAAAATACTAAACTTGAAAGAAGTATGTCAATGAAACAATGTAAATCCTTAAAAATAAAAAACATGAACTAGATGAGAACTTATGCTGATCCATCTGAAATAAACATCAAAACCATACTTTTCTTCATATCCATCGGGACTTCCTTCAACATAAGAAACTGCTTATCGTTCTCTATAAGCCAAGCACATGCTTTGATTCGTTCCTCTGTAGTAAGATCTGATATAGCCATTACTTCAGTCCATACTTCTTTTGGGGAAAGAGTCTGTGTAGTAGCACGAATAAGTTCTTCAAAAGATGATGCCATCCTATCAACTGAAGAACCAATTACATCTTTAGTAGATTTTCCTTTCTTCTGAGGAGGTATGTTAGAAGAGGGTATTGCTTGATTCTTTCTCTTTTGAGAACTTGCCTGGGTGGGTGAAATGTCTTCAATGATGTGAACATCTTCAAAGCCGATTCCATTACATTCTATATCAATATGATGAACGCCATCTCGAGGAGGAGTCATAAACTCTGTGGCTTCTACACCTGTTTCAGCACCTTGTCCAGTAGCTCTATCTTTGCCACACAAATCAACAATATATGTCTTCCCAATTTGGAATTCTCTTATATCGAAAATTCACAGCATCTGCATGAGACTGTACACAAAAAATTCGATTAAATAACTATAATGTCATCAGCATATTACATCAATGAGAACTAAATTTATATACAAAAATTAGTAATAAGCAAGCTGCCATGTAACCATCAATATATATATATATATATATATATATATATATATATATATATATATATATATATATATATATATATAAAAGAAACATAATGAACACGGAAAATACATAGAATTTACCTTCACATACTCTTCCCACACACTGTTTTCATCTACGCTTATCATTTGCGTTGATGAATCCCAATTGAATCCACTTTGACTCAATATATCACTCACTATTCCATAGTATTTTTTCCATGACTTCACACGATTTTTGATATTCTCAGCAGTAACTCCAACATCAAATTGGGCCGACAAACTTGAAGCAGCAGCATTGTAAGCAACACCCTTCCATTGAAGATCTCCTTTACGGCCTCTGCTCCGTTCTTCACGAAGTATATCAGCTAAAGCACGATCCATATCTAAATTCCACATCAAATTCTTGCCTTCCTGCTTTACCTTACCCTTATCTACATTCTTTCTGATAGGGACTCTTTTTTGTGTCTTATTCTCTACCGAACCATCCATGTCTTGACTAATAATAAGAAAAAGAACTTGTTAAGTTGTAATCCATAAATGAAGAGACACTGCACTACACAATAGATATGATCATGAGATCATCTGATACTTGGCAGAAGCCAAACAAAACTAAACCAGATAAAGTAGAGCTGAACAATTTTTTATTCAGTACATGATGACTCAAACTTTTAATCCAATTATAGATAACTATACAATAAAGAATAGAATAAAGCAATAAGATCACAACATTGTATCTAGGAAAACTACAACTCTAGGAAAAAAAAAACTAAAATACTAGGGTAGCTAAACAATGTTTGCTTATCATGGATCAGCATTATATCTTGCTTGATATTCTGTCCACATTGTGTTTGCTAAGGTATCCTGAAATGATGTCCATTGAGGAGTAGTTTGAACACATGAAATCCTATTATTTGCATCATCCTCTTCATTTAAATGATTCAATAAGTCTGCATCAACAACAGCTAAAAACCTTAAATCTTGGTCTGCTAATATAGGATCAGTCTCTTGCTCAATTCGAATGAAATTGTGCAGCACACAGCAAGCATTTATGATCCTAACATGTGTTTTAATGTTGAAAAATGATGGGGTACGCAGTATACTCCAACGCTTTTTCAACAGACCAAATGACCTTTCAATTACATTCCTTGCACTTGAATGACGAAGATTATATAACTCTTTGGCATTTTCAGGTAGTTTTCCAACCCATTCATTTAAGTGGTATCTAGTTCCTCGATATGGTGCTAAAAAACCAGGTCCATTAGTATATCCAGCATCCACGAGAAAGTATTTATCTACAATAAGACAGGTGAAACATAAATAAAAGGTTGAATTTATCTAAGTTTTCAATTAATTTAAGCTAGTAATGCAAATTACCACTCGGAACATAAAATCGGTTAGTTCTACGTAGTGCATCTTTTAGAACTCGAGCATCTGATGCAGACCCCTCCCATCCAGGTAGTATGTATATAAGTTTTAAATCCGGGGCACAGACTCCTAACACATTGGTAGAAATATCTCCCTTTCTATTTCGATATCTTGGTTTGTCCTCAGTCGACACAGTCACAGGAACGTGTGTTCCATCAAGTGCTCCTAGACAATTCTAAACACAATGTAGAACAACAAAAAGAAAAGAAATAAATCTGTGAGCTCAAAATTACTAACCAAATTAGTAAAACAAAGAAACATTTTTCTTTTTCAGTAGTTATAGATAACATTACCTCAAACCACTTCCACCTTTCTCTATCTGACCGAGTAATGGTACATGAGTGAAGTTTAAAGTATTCTGTACTTAATCTCATCATTGCATATAAGACACTATTAAACTGTCGGCTAATAGTCTCCTTGGATCGGTAATAATCAAAACCCATTTTTCTGAACTTCACGTTGTGAGCAAGCACATTGAGAAATATTGCTACAGATTCTTCAATTGAAACAAATTTGGTTCGAACCAACCCACCCTTCCTTTGAAGAATATTGCACAAATTCCTAAATGCACTCTTGCTAACTCGTAATTGTTCAATGCAGTCTACTTCTTTTCCATCATACAATCGGTTCAAGTAAGATCTTCTTTCTTGATCCCAATCACGTGAAGGCTCTTTGACAAAGTAAGTTTTATGATACCAGTCTATTATCACAGCAATAACAGATATGGTGGCACCAAGAACAATTCTCATTCTTTTCTTATTTTCCTCTTCCTCTATGACACGCTTTCGTTTTAATCTCAGTACCATGTCACCAACACTCATAATAGCCATACCTGATTATCAAATGTGTGATAATAACAAACTGATTGAAAAACAAGATAAGCATAAGAAATTCGAGAAAGAAGATATTCCTTCTATTATACAGATAGCATAAATCAAGCATAGGAAGGATATACCATAGCTAGTTAGAATCTTTTACTAGCTAGTTGATATATGATATTTATGTATTCTTGAATAAAGATTGATCTGCCAATGTACTAGCTAGGGGTTATATATTTTGACACCCATCTTCGACATCTTATTCCTATTCTCATAGAGACCCCAAGCTATCTGCAGCTTGTAATATATGTTTCAAATCTTGTTCTCTTTAATTAGATGTCATCCAATTGTTGGTCATTGGTGAATTAATTCTTAATCCTGAATCACTCAGAATCACTCATTCTCTTTGCCTGGAACATGTAATAGAAATGCAGTTTCCCATAACCCAGCAAGAGCTTAATGTGTATTTATATGGTTAATTGATTGTTTTTCCATTAATATTACATGGGAAGGTGGAGTAGAGTTTGGTGCACTGGGTGGTGATTAATATTTCTATTAATAATGCATGTACTTTATCGTTGTTCTTGACTTGACTTAACCAGTGGTTTAATTTTAAACAAAAAGTATGAAAAACTTTGACTCTTCAGTTATCAATGTGCAGCAACTGTTGCAAAAGTTAACCACTTCATATTGCTCACATCTCTGGGAACAAACAAGGTTGGATTTCCCGCAGCTATTCTTAAGTAAGTTTTCAAGACTTTATCATTTCTTATGCTTAATGAACATTAGAGATGTGTCATTTTTAAATCGCCTATGGAATTGAGATAACTGGAGTACTTTTTCTTGGCTGGACTGACTGAGCTTTCTTCCTTTTTGACAGTTTATTTTGGGGCGTCCTAATTTGGAAAAGAAAGGCAGAAGAGGCACTAATAGCCAGTGGACTTCCCTACACTGTGAGTGTTTAAGTAATGGAATTCAGAGGTTATAGGTGCTTTCAACACTTAACGTTGGTCTTCTCAGATAGTGAGACCGGGTGGAATGGAACGGCCCACTGATAAGATTACGAAATTAATCTTATGCAGTATCACCCCCGTCTGTGATACTGCAGAAGTTTATGAATAATTCAATCAATACCAACCAAGACCCAGAATCTAAAATCACACAATAAACTACAGAACCTCACAGATGATCCAAAACAAACAACTTTCCATTGCAACAGTAAAAACCCACATCAATACAAACATAATCACAAACAATATCAAAGAAACCAATCACAAAAAACCCAATTGACACCACCAAACTGTCTTACAATCATCAAAGACTCAATCTTTAAGTAATTAAATGCAATAAAACGATCTAGGTAATCAACCAAAAGAGTGAGAGAGCCATTTACCTTTGTAGGTCACCTCAATTACCAGATGCTGAGATACCAAAAAGCTGCAAGAACGATAAACAGAAACAGAGCAGTGTAAAGTGTGAGACTTTTGTTGGGTATCGATTTTCTCTAACAACCATAGACAAAGAAAACATGTATAAATCTCAATACTGTCAAGCTATACCAGAGAAGCAAAGCTGAAAAATTTGGATAGAGAGAGAATCCTACCTTGTGAAATTGTTGATGGGTATGAACTGCGATTGCAGAATTTTCTATATTTGTAGCAGACTTGTGAAAATTTGGCACGGGATTATAGAATTGGCACCATAGAATTTTTTTTTGCCGCCATGGAAAAAGGTTTCACACTTATGAGAGAATTGAAGAATGACACCTCTTTCTCAAGGAAAATAAATAGGGAAAACACATATTAAATTCCCCTAATTTTTTCCCGTAAGATTTACACTTTCCTAGAAATTTTATCCCAAACAGAATATTTTGAGATAAGGAATATCAAAATTCTGGAATTTAATTAAATTCCTTCTTGTTTTCCTTCATCCAAACGCAGCATTAGGGAAAATGATAATCATGCCTACATGACTGGTTATGTCTCGAGCAATGAGTTAGGACTAAAGGCCCAGGCCCGAAAACACTTCATGGCCACCTGATCTGGTTAGGGCCCATAATCCAGGAACACAGAAGTTCGATTCCTTGCCGCCTTATTGTGGTCATCACCATAACAGCACCAAAGGAAACCAGGTCCTCATGTAAAACAGTAAAAGAGAGCTCTGCGTGTAAAAGACGTATAGAACACATAGGATGTGACCAGCATTTGCCGAGCATGATTATTATAAACATGAAGAAAAACCAATTTAATCTGTATATTTATGATTATAATTAGTCCCGTCAATAGTTTAATATTTTCTATTAAAAGAATCATATTTCATCGAAGCACATTATTTGAGCTTATCGCCAATGCTTAATATGACCTAGTTTCGGAAGAGTGTGAAGCCGAAATGTCCTCTACCGATTTTTCCTGAATTATGTAATCTCCTGTTTTATTGAATAATATCATTTTCGGTCTAAAAAAAAAAATAGTCACATTTTATTAGTGGATTGCATGAAAGTAATAAGAAGATGACTAATTGACATATCTTTGGAATGAACGAGAGTAGTTGAGTTAGCTTTGAGATCGAGTATATATTTGAACATTTCAGTTATTCAATATGAGTTGAGTTATTACCACGTTTCACCAATGTTTTATATAATTTGGAATGGTAGAGATTTATGTTTGAAATGATCGATCAACTTATGATTGTTAGGTATTAGAGGGAATTAATAACAATACCAGTTAAAACGAACTTGAATACAATACAGATTTCAACCAACAAGGTTTTGATTGAGTTCATGATCAACAACATGCCATTTAATCAGTTGCTAGGCTATGTTTCAGTTATATACTCTTTGTGTTACTTTATTTGTCCTCACATTTTTTACATATTCTAGCATCGAAACATATCAAGACTATATAGCTGAAATGAAATTGAAGTGAGTTTCGTCATCTTATATAAGCATGAACTCAACACAACAATCTTCTATTATTATGATTACATTTTGTTTGATTTGTTTTCACTTAAAGTATCAAATTCATAAAAAATTTCCAATAAAAAGATCAAATACAGTGAGTCTCTTCCCAACTCTAGTTTAATTCACATTTAATTTGTAGCTTTCTACATGCTAATTTAAGATATTAAGTGTCATCCAATTATAGAGAGGTTTTATTTGCACCTTCACATTTACTATGTGTACGGTATATCTCTCCAAATTTTTGTAAAACTTTATTTTCCATTTGACCCTTATAAAAACCTAAAACCCGAATAAAATTAACCACAACCTAGCCGTTTTCTAACTCTTCCTCCTCCCTCACTCGACACCCGACGAATCATTGATCCGCTAATGTGATCTCGAAAGTGGACTTGATGTACCTGGTTAGAGAGAGGATAAAATATGTGTAAGTTAAAGACAAAAACGCTGCTGATGTTGGTTTGCAATTTCTTTGACTGATGGATCATTAATTTTTTTGCAAATTCATACATGAGTTTGGGGTTGCTATCAATCATTTTAATGAACATAGGTAATACAAATGAATCATTGATCTGAATTCAATGACGCAACCCAAACAGAAGTGAAAGCAATTATTTTTGATTCAATAGATCAACCTTATGCCTAAGTTGATTTCCACATTGATCACTTTATGTTATTTCCAGAAATCCTTGAAATCTCATAACCCAAAGAAGATTATATTCATGAAGATAACTCAATTTAAGTCACCTTGTTGTTCACGTCAAACTCGGTTAAACTTGTTCAAATAGACAAATATAAACAGGATGAAGATGGGTGTACAGGTGAAACCGTGAAACGTGACAGAGGGAGGGAATAAGTGTGGATGTTACTCATAGTTTTATACGTGCAAAATATGAATGAATTTTTTACAAAAAATTGGAGAGGTATACATACCAAATGTGACCGGAGTTGGCAAATAAAACATCCCCAACAATATATATAGAATTAATTTCAGTTTACCTACTTGAACTTTGGTTGAATCATCACTTCAGTCCCTATACTTTTGATTTCATCAGCTACACCCCTATACTTTCTAAATTAATCAACTAATACTAATTTTGTAAATTCCGTACAAACGATCTATCAATATCAAAGGCTTTTTGGTATCTTTTCCCTACATTAATGCACCATTACCATATTACGATTATAAATAAAGCTAAACAAATCATATAATCAAGTTGAACAATAGAAAATAAACAAAAATAAATCATATATGGTAAAACAAAAAGAAATCACCATATATGATTTGTTTTCTATTGTTCAACTTGATTATATGAATTGTTTAGCCTTGTTTATAATCGTAATATGGTAACAGTGCATTAATGTAGGGAAATTGTACCAAAAAGTCTTTGGTATTGATAGATTGTTTGGACGAAATTACAAAATTGGTATCAGTTGATTAATTTAGGGAAGTACAGGGGTATAGCTGATGAAATCAAAAGTAGATGATTGAGCCAAAGTTCAAGTAGGTAAACTGAAATTAATTCATATATATATATATATATATATATATATATATATATATATATCCAGAGCGAACATTCGCTTTGAAATTAACGTGCGAAATTCCTTTTTTGGCATACTTTTCGGTCATATTTTCACATTTCCACTGTTCAAATGTAAGTTACTGTTGAACGATAATTATTAAGAGATAATAGCTTTAAACAAAGTCATGATAATCTCTTCAATTTAGAAGAGTTAGTTATCGTTGACAAATTCAAAACAGAATATGCAGCCGGGTCAGAGCAAATCAGTTTTCCAATGGGTTTATCTTCATCATCTCTACCAGAATTTGAAATTCAAAAGCAGCTTATCTAGCTCCTTCGGCACCTCTATATATTGAGAGCAATCTGCAACCGAGAAGGTAGAGAGAGAAAAAAGAAGAGGGTGAGAAGAGGCTCTGTACGTACCAAAGGAGAGAAAAAGAGAAAACAACAGGAGAGATTTAATTACCTGGAGATTATCATCACACGACGAGAGGCCTCCCCAAGTTCAGAACTGCAGGTATCTTGTCGTTACTCCATGGTCTATTCTCATTTTTATTGTTTATCTTGGCTGATGTCTCCATGAGTGCAGTTCATGCCTCAAGAAATAAAGCCCTCCTCTTATTCAACACCAGAAACAAATGTTCTCCCAATCCTTCACCATTACCCACCAAAACAGCCAAACAAATATAGAACAAGAAGCATGTACGCAAGGTGGAGCTTATCAAGGTTTGAATGGAAAAGATGGGGAAGAGAATAGGCTCACCCGTGTCTTTTTGTCTCTGTGTCTTTGACTTGTGTGTTATCCTTTTCGGCCTACTCTCGGAGAATGGCTGCGTCTTAAAGGGCTCTGTCACACTTGTTTGAGTTCACGGTGACAAAGAGGCTATTATACGGTTGATACGATGCTTCGGCACTAAGCCTGCAAATACATCAGTCATACATCAAAAGAAGCAGTTCCGAATTCAAATACATAGCAAGGTCCACAGTTACATCTAACGTTGCAGAAGCTGCAAAGCAGGGAAGTCATACTGCGGATATTACCAGAACGACGGGCTGCTCCAAAGGTGTCCAAAACAAATGGCTGTGTTTACAGTTTGTTTTAACTTGACGTGCAGACGGTGCAGTAGCCAAAGTATTCAAGAACTCTGCCTCTTGTCGAATATCGACCTGCAAGCAAGGAAGTTTCATGACATCAATAATGAAGCATCTACAGGCACAAAGCTTTTTGCAATGGTCTCACATAAGAGCAAATGGTGGAGTGATGATCAATACACCTACTGCTCCTACACGCCCAAACTGATGACCCTGTATGCATATTCAAGACAGTGCAGACACCTACAATGATTAAGTTGCATTCCAAAATTGCTGGCAGCCAAAGAGACCGTCCATGAAGCTTACAGAGTAAACAAAGCAGGAATGCAAACTTATATGTGAGACCTCGACGATATAGTGAGGTTCTTTACACGAGACTTGTGCACAAGAAAGAGTTTAATATGCAGATGTCATGCTCAAAGACTCGCCAAGCTCTTGATAAAGTACATATCAATCAAAGCATGATATATAGCTTCTGTAAAAGCTTCAGTATCAAATTGTTGATCGGTGGGAACGAAACAAAAGAAATTAACATTCAGTTGCTTACCAAATCAATGGGACAGTCATAAAGAGGTCAAAGCAGTGGAACAATATATTTGAACCATGAGGTGATGATAGGTTGCCTTTTGATGAAGACACGTAATCTCTGAGCACAAAAGATGAATTTCTTAATTAAACATTTGAGATTCATGGATGGCCACAAATCAAACCTTTATGGGAATCAACGCTCACCAATTTCACAAAGCTCAGCCTCGATCAAATTCACCTGAAGTAGCTGCGGCAATTAAAAGGGGAAATGGTTAAATCGGTGTGATGAGTAAATTACCCATACATAATCATATATGCTCAGAGGAAATTTTTACCCAGAAAACAGAAGATGCAGAGGTCAGTGAAGGCGTACTCCCATTTATACGGGACAAATCCAATGATTCCATCTCTAACTTGGACTCAAATTTCGTCAGCGAGCTAATCTCTATCCAGCACTTTTGATCACGATAGAATATCTTTTGAGTCTATCAGAGTAGGGTGGTCTCTTCTCTCAGACTTCCATATGCTTTGGGACTTCCGGCGTCATGGAGTTGGCTTTACAAAGGCAGGAGTCTAAGATTGTGGGTCACAGATATTTGGGCCTCGCGTTATGGTACCATGCTCACTCAAATGCCCAAGCCCAGACACGGAGCTCCTCAAATAAAAAATAAAAAGCAATTTACGGCAGAAATTTGATTGACATTGGCCATCCACAAAATTTTGAGGCATGTTGCAAAGCCTCGGCACAACATCAGTCTATCCACTAAGGCCCGTCACAAAGCCCGATACAATACGTGCAATCCACTAAATTCCGAGGCCCGTTGCAATGCCCGGCACACACTCTACCAAATTGGGTGTTTCGAAAGAGATACGCTTGACGGATTCAAGTTCTGCATACATCCCTTGAGCTCAAAACGTCGGTACAAAACCATATGCTTATGAACTACGGTCGGTTTGATCCCTCAAAAGGGGTACGTAGGCAATCTAGCGGCCCACTAGATACAACCACACAATTCACATATCGAATTCCTGACTTCGCCAGACAAATCCTTGGCTCTACAGTTAAATTCACTCAAGCACCAGAAAAAGAAAATCATGCCCATATTGCATCGAAAGTAGACTTGAGGGCTTTACACCCTCGCAAATGTCTCAAACACGAATTCCAAGCAAATTGGTCATCTACCCATTTAAATCCCAAATTTCGAACTACAGTGGTTTGATCCCTTCACAGGGTATGTAGGCAGTCTAGATTAGGCGCAACCACAATTCTAAACAGAATCGTTGACTCCACCAGTAAAAATTCACCGGAATCCCTGGTCTGTCAAATCTGTCTTTCAAAGTAGCCTAAACACTACTCTCATTCAAAATGCCAAACTTGTCCAGTGAGTCATTCACTCATTGGAACTCTTGAACTACGAGTGGCTTGATCCCTCTCCAAGGGTACGTAGGCAACCCATTCATATTCCTGGGTGCAGCCGCAAAAACAAACAAACACACACACTCCACATACGTTATTTTCTTCGTATTTGGAATCAAAGGGTTTTCTCCTTGAAATATAGGAGTTGTAATTAAGAGACATATTTTGTCTTGAATGGATCCGAACTTAACATGATAAAAGTCTTATTTCAAAATAATGAGATAAGATGAAATTATGTCGAGTATATTATTTACAATTTTTGCTCAACATAATTTTTGGCGACTCCACTGGGGAACCATTCTCCCTTTCATCTCCTTTTGAAATTACTAATGTATTTCGTGTGTGTACAGGAAACGAAACAAATGGCACCACAAGTAACAGTATTCTTCCACAAGCTCCCAGCGAACGACACCAAGAGGTCTGGTCATCGCATGTCCTTTGTAATCGGCCATACACCAGTCACCCGCAGTACAATCAAGTCTATGTTAGGAGCCAAGAAAGACAACAAAGTGGTGAAAATTGTTAAGACACAGATTGGCAAAACTCCATCCAGAAATGCAATGAGAAACCAGAGGAAAAGAGCGGCGAGGGCTCAGAGGAAAAGAGAGGCCCAGACAAAGACGATAGAAGCCATTCTGGCAGAGGTCGCTCAATTCACATCACCTCAGGTAGCACCTGGCAAGATCCACAAAATTTCTTCACCCCCAAGACCCTGTACCTTACCATATGTCATGGTTGGCGGTATCCCAGTCTACCTACCTACTACCGCAAATGTGATGGTGACCTCAACTGAAGAGGACGAAGCTCCGGCATCTCCACGGTCCACCACCTCCTCACAACAAACTACTACGGATGCAAGGTCGATAGCTGAGGGAGTAGTCAGGGCCCTTGAAACATCATCCAGAGGACGAGGAAGGGAGAAAGCAACAAAGGGCAGACAATTTCCAGTCTTTGGAGGCGATTCATACCCAGGACCAGTTACTCGTAGCATAGCTAAAAAATCACAAGGAGATGCCTCGTCAGTGGGAACCACCTCCGAAGATGAAGCATCTTGGAGTAATATCAACCCACTATATGAGGGGGCATCTGTGGTCGAAAAAGTGTCCGAATTTGAAGCAAAAGCGGGAATTAGATCCCCATTGTTGACAAAGGGCACACCACAAGGTTCGAAGAACACTATAATCAGAGAACCAGAAAATGAGCAAGTCCTAGTGGCAAATCCACAAACACCAGAAGAACAGCTGGCAGAGCTGCAGAGAAGGTTAGCTCAACTTGAGTTAGAGGCAGCTCGGAGACAAGAAGAAGAGGCCAGGAGGCGCGCTGAGTTAGAAGCTGAAACCGCTAGAAAACTGGCCGAGAAGGAGGCTGAAGTATCAACCTTGCTTTCACAATTAACCTTAATGGCAAACAAGGGAAAGCACAAAGACGACTTCCAACAATACATGGAACAGAAGGACGTTGGCGGACCAGGTTCATCAGGCTTCTCGAATACAATGACGCCAGATGATGTCAAGACAATGATTGCCGAAGCCGTTAAACAATTCCAAGTGTCTTTGAATCCGCCTGTCGTTGGATACCGAAAGCCGTACCCTCCTCACTATGACGCCATACCATTCCCTAAGGGGTACCAAAGACCTCCTTTTGACAAATTTGATGGAATAAATGGTTCACCCCAAGAACATCTGGCCCACTTCTACTCAGCTTGTGGAGAGACGTCTCAGTTGGATGCTTTCCTAGTCAGGCAATTTGTCCAATCTCTCAAGGGGTCAGCATTCACCTGGTACACTCAGCTTGAACAAGGGTCTATAATAACATGGGATGACATGCAAAGAGCATTTCTAGCTCAATTTGTCAGCTCGAAGAAGGTCTCGATTATCGACCTAGCTGACGCACGACAAAAGATTGGTGAAAATGCCAATGACTTCATTACGAGATGGAGGAGTTTGAATCTCCAATGTCCTGAGAAGTTATCAGAACAGTCCGCAGTCCAAATGTGTGCCAATAACCTACTCCCGGAAATTGCAACATATATAGGCACTGCAGAACCCCAAACGTTTGATGCTTTGGTGTCAAAGGCAAGTAACGTGGAGCGCCAAATTGCTCGTACAAAGACATTAACTCCAAAGTTTCAGACTAATGAAAGGAGAGCTGATGCCAAGAAACCAACACCCAACAAGGGAGAATCAATGGCTACCTTTATCCAAACAGAAAGAAGGAATGAAGGTGGTAATAGTAACAACAGGGAAAGGGGCGAGCGACCGCGGAATCTTTCACTAAGAGAGAGAAGACAAGACAAGTACTCATTTGACGATGATGATATCGACTCGATCTTTAGTGAGCTCATGGCAGCGAAAGCAATAAAACTCCCAGAATCAAAACGCCCAGCTGAAATGAACAAAACTAACGACCCAAAATACTGTAAGTATCATCGGCTGATCGGTCATACCCTAAAGGATTGTTATGTCCTCAAAGACAAAATCCAGGAGATGATCAATAATAAAGAAATAGAGATTGACTCATCTCCCCACACATCGGCATCTGCAAACATGATCGAAGAGGGTCTTTCGTTGGGTGCGTCAGCAGTAAAAACTCCAACAGTTTCGCTACCAGAGGGTGCTATAAAGGTGGCTTTCCAAGTAGATAATGAAGTCAAAATTGTTCATGCATACCCAAATATGCCTGGCTATGGGAATCCCAAAATGCCGAGTTTGTACGAACTAATGACTGCTCCTAGCCTCGACATCTGGGAAGATTATGAGGAAACAGATGAGTCATCCGATGAGTGGAAGACAATAACCAAAAACTTTCAGCATCACCCTCTCCATACAAGGTCCTCTACTCCAACGGGTGTTAAATTCAGGGGAAGGCCATCTTTGAAGAGTAAAAAGAAGAAAAAGAAAGCGCCTAAAAAGGTTCAAACCCCTGAAGAAGAAGAATATGAACAGACACCACGAGTACCGATCACCCTTCGAGAATTCTTACCTAAGGAGTTGCTTGAAGGTGAACACCCAAAAGAGGAAAATGAAGAGGTAGTTCAGTGCTGTATGGTCTCCATTGGGAGCATCGAGGGCTCAGACACTGAGAAAAATGATAAAGACTCAGAAAAGGCAGAATTTGAAGTTCACAAGATAACTTTACGCTCCGGTATGAGCATCCCAAGTGCAGACCAAAAGGACTCAAGCACATCGCCTGGTAGCCCCAAAAAGCTAAAACCCACCTTAGAAAAGATGAAGGATAAGACGACAATGGCCTCGTCGTCAGGGACTAAACCCGAACAAATTAGAAGTCGCAAAAAGGAGTTATCGCAAAGTTGCAAATACAATGTGTTGGCCCATTTGAAGCGGATCCCAGCATTGCTAAGCGTCTTTGATGCGTTACAAATGTCAAGGGAACTTCGCGAGGCACTTATTGAAGCTTTGACCTGCCCAGACTTGTACGAGGATGAAGTCGCAGAAGTTGCTGTAACCATCCCAAGGGTTTGTGCCAAGTGTAGGGAGTGCATCCTATTTTGTGAAGACGATCTTTTATTAGGATCTGAATACCACAACAGACCTCTTTATGTCACGGGGCTTGTGGGAAACACTACAGTCAATCGGATCCTCCTAGATGGTGGTTCGGCCGTAAATCTCCTACCACTCAGAACACTACGTATGATGGGGATGAGTGCGAAACAACTATCCGCCTCAACACTGACAATCCAAGGTTACAACCAATCAGGGCAGAGAGCCATGGGCACGATTGCACTCCAAATGGAAATCGGGGAATTATATTCAGACGCTCTGTTCCATGTGATCGATGCCCCAACATCCTTTAACGTATTATTGGGACGCCCTTGGCTTCATACATATGGTATTATTCCTTCGACGTTACACCAATGCTTCAAGTTCGGGGCAGATGGCGTGGTAAAGAAAGTATTGGCGGACAGGGACCCCTTCAAAGGAGAAGAAGTAAATTATTCAGATGCCAAGTTCTACAAATCCCCAACTTTACCTACCCCACAGTCGACAAAGACAAGGAAGACGTCAAAAGATGAAGGTGTTGTAGATACGACCGAAATTACTAAGCCACAAAGGCCAGTTCGAGTCAAAGTAACAACACAATCTTCATCGGCCCTGAAAATTGAAAAGCCTTCGACTTCAGAAGCAGCAAAACCAAAGGTGATATTCAAGTATTTAAAGAAAGATCAGCGTGAACCTGGACAGAAAGCACTAACACCAGTCGAGGACACAATGGGGACACTCATGACTAGCTACACCAAGCCCCTTCGTAGGGTAGATCAATCAATTCCTGAAAGCAACATGATAATCTCTACAGTGCTTGGTGGGAATAAACGTCAGAATAAACGAGTTGTCTCATTTCGAAGCACATCATCTGCTCCACTAAAGGTAAAACCCAAAGTTCGGAAGAACGGTGCACTCAAGATCACAGTTCAACATGTGAATGGTATGCTCAAGGCGAAACATGAAACCCCTAACCCTCAGAAGGAAAACTCATCTCGTGTCTCGGTTTTTCAACGTTTGGGGAAGCAAACTCCCCCTCGGGTTTCAGTTTTTCAGCGATTAACGGTTGATGATCAACCTCGCGTTTCGGCCCTCAAGCGCTTGAATAGGACCCCCTCGTCACAATCAAGCAAGGTACAAGTGACCAAGAAATGTAGATTTAGAAGACAAATACGGGTGATATTCAAGAAACCTTTTATCTCTAAAGCAGATAAGCCAGTGGAAGTAAACTGTGTTTCATTTGAAGAAGAACCAGACCAAGAGCAACCACCAGAGTTCATTGATACTGCTCAGCCTGCCCCACCACAAATGGAAGATGGAGGACAAGCAACTATTGACGAACTCCAAGAAATCAATCTTGGGACTGTAGAAGATCCGAAACCTACATTCGTGAGTATGTTATTGACGCCAGATGAATTGATAGGCTACAAATCGCTCCTCCAGGAATATAAAGGATTTTTCGCTTGGGGGTATCAAGACATGCCTGGTTTAGATCCAAAAGTGGCAGTTCATAAGCTAGCAGTCTCAGATAAAAAACGCTGGGTAAAACAGGCTTCTCGACGCTTTCGCCCAGAGCTTGCTATTCAGATTAAAGCTGAAGTAGATAAACTCATTGATGCGGGTTTTATCCGAGAAGTACAATATCCAACATGGCTAGCAAACATTGTCCCTGTGAAGAAAAAGAACGGACAAATCCGTGTTTGTGTCGACTACAGAGACCTTAATGACGCGTGTCCAAAAGACGAATTTCCACTCCCAATTACAGAGCTTTTAGTCGACGCTACAATGGGATACGGTGCTATGTCATTCATGGATGGGTTTTCTGGCTATAACCAAATCAAAATGGCGCCTGAAGACGAAGAGCTGACAGCATTTCGCACACCAAAAGGGGTATATTGCTATACCGTAATGCCATTCGGTTTAAAAAATGCAGGCGCGACCTATCAAAGAGCTATGACAATCATCTTTGATGACATGCTACACGACAAGGTTGAATGCTATGTCGATGACTTAGTGGTAAAGTCAAAGAAAAGAGAGCGCCATTTAGCTGACATGAGAAGAGTTTTTGATAGGCTTCGAAAGCATCAATTAAAGATGAATCCCTTAAAATGTGCATTTGGGGTCACATCGGGGAGATTTCTCGGTTTTGTTGTCAGATACAGAGGAATAGAGATTGACCCCACTAAAATCAAAGCAATCAGAGAAATGCCTCCTCCCAAAAACTTACGAGAGTTAAGAGGGATGCAAGGGAGATTAGCCTACATACGAAGGTTCATTTCAAACCTATCTGGAAGATGCCAACCTTTCACAAGGCTAATGAAGAAAGATGTTCCGTTTGAATGGGATCAAGCTTGTCAGAACGCCTTCGACAACATCAAAGAGTATTTGCTCAAACCTCCAGTATTAATGGCACCTATAAAAGGGAAACCTTTGATTTTATATATCGCAACGCTCGAGCGATCTCTGGGGGCGCTGCTCGCTCAAAATAATGACGAAGGAAAAGAGCACGCTCTCTACTACTTGAGCAGGACACTAGTGGGGGCAGAACATAATTACTCCTCCATTGAAAGGGTTTGTTTAGCCCTAGTCTTTGCAGCTCAGAAACTGAGACATTATATGCTTGCTCACCATGTCACCTTGATCTCCAAAGCCGACCCACTTCGATACCTAATGTCAAAACCAGTACTTTCAGGACGTCTTGCAAAGTGGTCTATGTTCCTATCAGAGTTTGATATCAAATACATATCACAAAAAGCCGTCAAAGGACAAGCGCTTGCAGATTTTTTGGCAGCACACCCGGTACCTGATCACATGGAGTTGCCAGAAGACTTGCCAGATGAAGAAGTTTTCTCAACAGAAGCACCAACTTGGCAACTTTATTTTGATGGAGCGGCTAGGAAAAGTGCTGCGGGAGCAGGTTTTGTGCTCATTACGCCACATGGAGGCTTAATTCCATACTCATTTTCTCTCATGGCCATTTGCTCTAATAATGTAGCTGAGTACGAAGCATTGGTCATCGGTCTAGAGGTAGCACTTGAGATGAACATAAGCATGTTACAAGTCTATGGAGACTCTCAGTTAATCGTCAAACAAATAAACGACGAGTACGCTGTCAAAAATGAAAAGCTTATTCCATACCATCAAAGAGTCAAACACCTCATGGGCCTTTTCCAAGAAGTATGTGTTAGTCACATTCCGAGATCGGAGAACAACAAAGCAGACGCATTGGCTAAACTGGCGGCATCGTTAACCCTACCTGAGGAAAGAGATGTCCAAATCACAGTTGGGGAACGTCGATTACTACCTTCTGCACTTGAAAGAATGAAGGAAGTCAAAGAAGCGTACGCAGTCACAGTATTTGAAGTCGAACAAGAATTTGATTGGCGAAAGAGCATGATCGAGTATTGTCAGACTGGGAAATTGCCTAATGACCCAAGGAAAAGAGCATACGTACGGAGGACAGCCTTCCGATTCACGTATTTAAATGACACCTTGTATAGAAAGTCTTTTGATGGGATACTCTTAAGGTGTTTGTCAAAGGAAGAGGCGACACAAGCCCTCAAAGACATTCATTCAGGCATCTGTGGAGCCCATCAGGCAGGACCAAAACTCGCAGCTCAGTTGAAGAGAATCGGCTACTACTGGCCCACCATGGTACAAGATTCAATAGATCACGCCAAAGCCTGTAAAGCATGCCAGCTACATGGGGATTTCATACATCAGCCCCCATTGCCTCTTCATCCTTCTATTTTGTCATATCCATTCGAGACTTGGGGATTAGATGTCATGGGTGCTATAAACCCTAAATCATCGCGACTACATCAGTATATATTGGCTGCTACAGATAACTTTTCTAAATGGTCTGAAGCAATCCCCCTTAAAACTGTCAAGGCAAATGACGTCGCAAGTTTCATCCGAAATCATATCATCTACCGTTTCGGTGTCCCTGCTAAGATAGTATCTGATAACGCCTCCTATTTCAAATGCAAAGCTATGGTCCAGTTGTGTCAAAAATACCATATCCAACATGCATTCTCTGCAAGTTATAACCCCACAGCAAACGGGCAAGCAGAGGCTTTTAATAAAGTTCTCGGCAACATCCTAAAGAAGATGGTCTCAAAGAGCAAAAGGGATTGGCATGAACGCCTACCTGAGGCACTGTGGGCTTATAGAACAACAGTTCGTACAGCAACAGGATGCACTCCATATAATTTGGTATACGGATCCGAAGCAGTGCTACCACTTGAGATTCAATTACCATCACTAAGGATAGCTACTCAACTTGCAAATCCAGACGAGAATGCAAAAGTTAGACTTGCAGAATTGGAGGCACTTGATGAAAAGAGACTTGCGGTTCAACAAAGACTCGAGATATACCAAGCACAGGTGGCAGGCGCTTTCAACAAAAAGGTTAAGTTTAGATCATTCAGAATTGGAGACTTAGTCCTATCCATACGAAGGCCTATCATCGTCACCAGAAAGTCAAAGGGAAAGTTCGAGCCAAAATGGGAAGGACCCTATGTCGTTACCAAAGTCTTCAACAAGGGGGCATATGAACTTTCAAATGCAAGTGGAGATCGTGTCTACTCTTGTGTAAATGGGAAGTTTATAAAAAAATACCATACATAAAGGAGCTCGCTGGATTGAAAAGCCAGGGGGGCGGTCCAGGAAAAATTTAGAGCACAAATCCCCCTGAACTACGACGGCTTGATCCCTCACAAAGAGGGTACGTAGGCAGTCTAGCCTCAAAAGCTAGATGCAGCCATCCCATCCAAACAAAATCATATTTCCTGAATCAATCAGGTGAACTACGTGTAGCTTGATCCCTTCATGGGGTACGTAGGCAGCCTAGCTTTCACTAGGTACAGCTGCAAATGTTTTTAAAACAACCCATTTTCCTGATTCAATCAGGTGAACTACGTTTGGCTTGATCCCTTAATTGGGTACGTAGGCAGTCTGGTAATAACCAGATCCAGTCATATTTTCAAACAAAATCTCTTTTCCCTTTATTCACCTGGTAGATTAATCACATATTACATTATCACAGGTTTACAAGGAATAAAGGAAGGCAATGAAGAAACAAGGGCTTCAAAATTTATTCCATGAGAATGAAAAGAACTACAAACAAAAGGGGTCTCAAAAGCTGAAATATATCTAAGACCAAGTCTAAAAAAGTCAATACTACAAAAGGGAAACATGCATCTAGACATTTATGCAGTTGGAAAAAGAGAAATAAGGGAATCAAACGTCTTTTGAAACTTCTCTCTCTCCAGCTTGTTCGAAGAAATAGCCTGTTCGATCTCCGGTAGTTTATCTTTCATGCAATCAGACTTGTCTTTCAGCAGTGACTAAGCTTGTTCTTCTTGTTCCTGGATGGAGCCTTTCAATAAGGCTATGTTCTTTTTAACAGAGGCCTTCTCAGAGTCACATTTCTTACGTCTCTTCATGATACGCTCCTCTTCGGCCTTAATGTCAAGATCAGTAGCTTCTAAGTCTTTGAGCTTCTTGGTGGAATTTGCTAATCGAGAACTTAAGTCTTTTGTGACTTTCATGCATCGCTCATAATCAGAAATCAGATCACTGGCAAACTCTACATCAACCCCAGTGCTCTCCTTCAAGACTGTCATAGTTCTCGAAGATTCAGATGCTACCCTCAACATATCTTCAATGATGGATGTAAATCTCTCAAAAAGAGCTTTTCCAGACTTCAGACTATCAATGACAGGACGGAGCATACTCAAGGACGACTTAATTTCCTCACTATGAGCAAGCAAATCTGTCGGAGCTGTTGAGGAAGAAACTTTCATGAAGATGTCACTCACATGCCCAATAAGATAGTTCTTCGTAAATGAAGCTAATGCAGGATCCAATATTGGTAACAGAAAATTTTCCACATCTTTTGCGGTCGGCACACACCTCACTGCAGAAGAATTTTCAGGCACAGTTGTCTTCTCTTTTGCAGCCAGTATACACTCGGTAACAGAAGGTTTATCAGCCATGGTTGTCTTGTTAACACTCTTCTTGACATGCTGTTTCGCCGTATCTTCACGTTTTCTTTTCGGATACTGAGCTGCATGCTTCACTTTGGGAGGAGCGGAATTAGAGCTATAGTTGCTTTCAGTCACAACAGTATTCAGAACATTTGTCAAAGGTTTTGAAACAACTAAACTGGAAGGCATCCTCACAGGCGCTTTCAATATACCTTGAGCGTTACCTTTCGTCTGAGTGGCATTCAAGTTTTTCGAAACTGTCTCTCTGACACTTGTGATATCGGTGCTTTTAGGTTGTTGATCCTTGCTAATGCTTGTTTGAGAATTCTGGCTCCCCTGTCTCTCAATAGATGACACTCTGATTGTCTTCCTCAAGTCTTTGGAAATTTCAGCAAGCTTGTTCACCCTAAAGATACGGTGCTCGGGTTCAGGAGATTTCTTATAGACAGTTTTGAAAGTCTTCGACACTGAGAGCCCTAAATATGGAATACAAGCTTTCAACCACCATTTACAATACCACCAAGTGCATTGGCCCTGATGGGAGGATCTCGGAATATAAAAGCGAGCGGCAGTATTCCTCCTGAAGATGATAGACTGGGCCCTAGCTAAATCCTCAACAAAACACTGCTTTCTCTTCGGGATGCTGAAAGAGAGACGGTTAGAGGGAACACTTTGATCGTAGCCAAACTGACGAGCGAATCTGTTGGGATAATACGGCTCTAAAACAAGTTTACCATCTACTCTCACAGGAAGGCATGCGGAGCGTAAACAAATCAAATATTCAAATCTCTCATCTGACAAGGTCTCATTATCAAATAGAAATTGACCGTCAGTCTCATAAAAAGCATGGGGGCGATATACTACAGCTCTGTCATTTCGAAAAATTATTCTGGCACAAGTGATGGAAAAGTCTTTGCTTATAACACAAGCATATCTTGCCAAATGCGGGTAGTCCGTCGCAAAATCACTATCAGGACGACGTCTAGACGTCTGCGGAAAATACTCGCCAAGCCAGCCAATTACATAATGAATAGGAAAGCACACTTTTGGGAGTTCATCCCCAACTGAATGACAAGCAATTTCCCCTAAACGGTGATAGATGTATCCTAGTGTCGTCGGCGCTAAAGAAATCTTTATTCCCTGCGCCATCTGACACGCCATGTGAAATGTCTCAGGCCTTATTGTTTTGTTCCATGCTGGAAGGACAAACCTGTCATGAAATGAAAAGTTTAAAGAGAATAATATACATATATATATGTATATATATAAACCAAAATGAAAAGGGGACAAACCTGCACAACCAAAAAGCAAGAAAGGCAGCAAGTCTGCCCTCTTTTGAAATTTTCAATGGGAGCCTCGGGAATTTTGGCTTCGGGGGCACGACCTGTTTTCCACCAATAGAAGCATATATAAGCTTCCCTCGGTAAAAATGGTTAAGCCACTGGTCCCAATAAATGTCATGATATTTATACTCTGTGCACAATGCAAAGTGTATCTGTAAAAGCTCCAAAACGGTGGGAGGGTATAATTTCTCATCCTGCAGAGCCGCATTGGTTGGTAAAAATTCTTCGTAAGGAATACCAGAAACGGGTAGACCACCAATGACTTTCAAATCATATAGAGAAATGCTCATCTCACCATCCGCAAAATGCAAGGTATTTGATAAAGGGCCCCATAATTCACAAAATGCCCTCCAGATATTCTTTGAAAGCTCATAAGGATAACGAGATACAGCAACGGCACCATATATGTCTGCCTTATATAATGTTTCTTTGAAAGTCTCTAATATCTCTTCAGTCCATTCCAATACGCCAAAATCAAAGAAAGCTCGTCCCCGGTATATAATACCATTGTCAAATCCTTGCTTTTCCTGTAGCATACGGTATAGAGAAGGATAAAAGTTGGTGCCAATCACTATCTTGTCGCCACCATGCTCATTGTTGTTGACCTTTTCCAGAGTATAAGCTGTGAATACGCTACCAAAGCTGGGACATGACTTGATAACCTCATCCTCTGCGTGAGGGTCAAATTTGAGAAAACCAGAGCGTAGGTCATCCTGGACAACCCATGTCGGCCGACTCTCAAGTGACATAGTGAGTTGGAGCGAATTCAAAGAAAGGGACCTCTGATACTCTATATCATTATCAACAGCTTTACCATCTCTGCCCGGGATTCGTTCAGAACAAAGCTCTCCGTTTGGGTTCATTTTCTAAAAAATGATGAAACGTCAATTAGATGGTCAAGCCTCGTATATGTAAAGCAAATACAAACACGACGCTTGAGGGGGCAACTGTTGAACGATAATTATTAAGAGATAATAGCTTTAAACAAAGTCATGATAATCTCTTCAATTTAGAAGAGTTAGTTATCGTTGACAAATTCAAAACAGAATATGCAGCCGGGTCAGAGCAAATCAGTTTTCCAATGGGTTTATCTTCATCATCTCTACCAGAATTTGAAATTCAAAAGCAGCTTATCTAGCTCCTTCGGCACCTCTATATATTGAGAGCAATCTGCAACCGAGAAGGTAGAGAGAGAAAAAAGAAGAGGGTGAGAAGAGGCTCTGTACGTACCAAAGGAGAGAAAAAGAGAAAACAACAGGAGAGATTTAATTACCTGGAGATTATCATCACACGACGAGAGGCCTCCCCAAGTTCAGAACTGCAGGTATCTTGTCGTTACTCCATGGTCTATTCTCATTTTTATTGTTTATCTTGGCTGATGTCTCCATGAGTGCAGTTCATGCCTCAAGAAATAAAGCCCTCCTCTTATTCAACACCAGAAACAAATGTTCTCCCAATCCTTCACCATTACCCACCAAAACAGCCAAACAAATATAGAACAAGAAGCATGTACGCAAGGTGGAGCTTATCAAGGTTTGAATGGAAAAGATGGGGAAGAGAATAGGCTCACCCGTGTCTTTTTGTCTCTGTGTCTTTGACTTGTGTGTTATCCTTTTCGGCCTACTCTCGGAGAATGGCTGCGTCTTAAAGGGCTCTGTCACACTTGTTTGAGTTCACGGTGACAAAGAGGCTATTATACGGTTGATACGATGCTTCGGCACTAAGCCTGCAAATACATCAGTCATACATCAAAAGAAGCAGTTCCGAATTCAAATACATAGCAAGGTCCACAGTTACATCTAACGTTGCAGAAGCTGCAAAGCAGGGAAGTCATACTGCGGATATTACCAGAACGACGGGCTGCTCCAAAGGTGTCCAAAACAAATGGCTGTGTTTACAGTTTGTTTTAACTTGACGTGCAGACGGTGCAGTAGCCAAAGTATTCAAGAACTCTGCCTCTTGTCGAATATCGACCTGCAAGCAAGGAAGTTTCATGACATCAATAATGAAGCATCTACAGGCACAAAGCTTTTTGCAATGGTCTCACATAAGAGCAAATGGTGGAGTGATGATCAATACACCTACTGCTCCTACACGCCCAAACTGATGACCCTGTATGCATATTCAAGACAGTGCAGACACCTACAATGATTAAGTTGCATTCCAAAATTGCTGGCAGCCAAAGAGACCGTCCATGAAGCTTACAGAGTAAACAAAGCAGGAATGCAAACTTATATGTGAGACCTCGACGATATAGTGAGGTTCTTTACACGAGACTTGTGCACAAGAAAGAGTTTAATATGCAGATGTCATGCTCAAAGACTCGCCAAGCTCTTGATAAAGTACATATCAATCAAAGCATGATATATAGCTTCTGTAAAAGCTTCAGTATCAAATTGTTGATCGGTGGGAACGAAACAAAAGAAATTAACATTCAGTTGCTTACCAAATCAATGGGACAGTCATAAAGAGGTCAAAGCAGTGGAACAATATATTTGAACCATGAGGTGATGATAGGTTGCCTTTTGATGAAGACACGTAATCTCTGAGCACAAAAGATGAATTTCTTAATTAAACATTTGAGATTCATGGATGGCCACAAATCAAACCTTTATGGGAATCAACGCTCACCAATTTCACAAAGCTCAGCCTCGATCAAATTCACCTGAAGTAGCTGCGGCAATTAAAAGGGGAAATGGTTAAATCGGTGTGATGAGTAAATTACCCATACATAATCATATATGCTCAGAGGAAATTTTTACCCAGAAAACAGAAGATGCAGAGGTCAGTGAAGGCGTACTCCCATTTATACGGGACAAATCCAATGATTCCATCTCTAACTTGGACTCAAATTTCGTCAGCGAGCTAATCTCTATCCAGCACTTTTGATCACGATAGAATATCTTTTGAGTCTATCAGAGTAGGGTGGTCTCTTCTCTCAGACTTCCATATGCTTTGGGACTTCCGGCGTCATGGAGTTGGCTTTACAAAGGCAGGAGTCTAAGATTGTGGGTCACAGATATTTGGGCCTCGCGTTATGGTACCATGCTCACTCAAATGCCCAAGCCCAGACACGGAGCTCCTCAAATAAAAAATAAAAAGCAATTTACGGCAGAAATTTGATTGACATTGGCCATCCACAAAATTTTGAGGCATGTTGCAAAGCCTCGGCACAACATCAGTCTATCCACTAAGGCCCGTCACAAAGCCCGATACAATACGTGCAATCCACTAAATTCCGAGGCCCGTTGCAATGCCCGGCACACACTCTACCAAATTGGGTGTTTCGAAAGAGATACGCTTGACGGATTCAAGTTCTGCATACATCCCTTGAGCTCAAAACGTCGGTACAAAACCATATGCTTATGAACTACGGTCGGTTTGATCCCTCAAAAGGGGTACGTAGGCAATCTAGCGGCCCACTAGATACAACCACACAATTCACATATCGAATTCCTGACTTCGCCAGACAAATCCTTGGCTCTACAGTTAAATTCACTCAAGCACCAGAAAAAGCAAATCATGCCCATATTGCATCGAAAGTAGACTTGAGGGCTTTACACCCTCGCAAATGTCTCAAACACGAATTCCAAGCAAATTGGTCATCTACCCATTTAAATCCCAAATTTCGAACTACAGTGGTTTGATCCCTTCACAGGGTATGTAGGCAGTCTAGATTAGGCGCAACCACAATTCTAAACAGAATCGTTGACTCCACCAGTAAAAATTCACCGGAATCCCTGGTCTGTCAAATCTGTCTTTCAAAGTAGCCTAAACACTACTCTCATTCAAAATGCCAAACTTGTCCAGTGAGTCATTCACTCATTGGAACTCTTGAACTACGAGTGGCTTGATCCCTCTCCAAGGGTACGTAGGCAACCCATTCATATTCCTGGGTGCAGCCGCAAAAACAAACAAACACACACACTCCACATACGTTATTTTCTTCGTATTTGGAATCAAAGGGTTTTCTCCTTGAAATATAGGAGTTGTAATTAAGAGACATATTTTGTCTTGAATGGATCCGAACTTAACATGATAAAAGTCTTATTTCAAAATAATGAGATAAGATGAAATTATGTCGAGTATATTATTTACAATTTTTGCTCAACAGTTACTAATGCATAGATTATTATTGCAAAATTTCATCAAACTTGATAATCGTTTGATCTTTTATTATGATGATTTACACGAACAGTTCAGGTTGAACATATTCGGTTTGTTCATTGATTTAATATAGTTTCGATACCTTAACGGTAACTAAATTAGATGAAATTTTATATGAATATATGATCTACACATTAAGTTCAAACATCTAAATTGTGGAGATGTGCAAATATGACTGAAAAATGTGTTAAAAAAGGAACTTCGCACGTTAAATTTCATAACGAAGGTTCGCTCTGAATATGGACTATATATATACCACACATTTCGACCAAAATGTGTGTGTCTATATAGCTATACAGGTAGCAAGGAAGTGGAGGAACTGCATTCTTTTCTTCCTTATCTGATAAAAAGTCGTATCTATTGTCCAACAGCGGCAGTCATGGGCAAGGGCAAGCCCCAATCCAAGGAACGTAGCAGCTAGCTGCCAGATCAGTATATAACTTGATGGGTGAGCAACAATATATCGCACACAAATGACATACCTAAACCTGGTTCTTAAGCTTCCGCAAGACTTGTGTAACAACAATAATCCACTATCGCCGCCTCTCTAATAAAGATATTACATACTAAACTATGCCAAACCAAGTTCATTTTTCAAACATCAATCTGTTTCTTCACCCTCAAGCATAAATCTCTTGCTGCCGGCTGCTTTTATATACCCTACTCGATCTCTAAGTCATTTTCTTCCTCCTCCTGCCTGGCCTCCACTCGTTTACGTCGAAACTGCTTCAATAACTTGTCAAAGCTTTACCCGCAAGAAAGCGGCCAATTCTTCCTTGACATTCACCTGGAACGACTATTATATATAATCTCTAAACGACACTCGTCATTGTCATTCAGTGGTGCAAAATATTCTTCATTTATTCTTTGATTCATTCATTCATTTGAGACTCTCTCGAGCTAGCTATTGGATTTACAGTTCTACAAGATGGTTCGTGGTGATTTTGTGATTAACTCTGTTTTCATTGCTTTGTATGCTTTCATGGCTATTTCAAATTCTCAAGCCGAAGGAACAAACACGAATATTTCAGCTATTCTCATAACCGTTGACCAATCGGGTAATGGTGATTACAAGAAAATACAAGAAGCCATTGATTCAGTGGCGTCCAACAACGCAGAGCTCGTGTTTATTAAGGTTAAGCCCGGAATATACGAAGAAAAAGTTACGGTTCCGGCAGACAAGCCGTTTATAACAATAAGCGGCACAAAGGCAGCTGACACAGTTATAACATGGAACGATAGTGGGGAGATATTCGAGTCTCCGACGTTCTGTGTCCTGGCTTCTGATTTTGTAGGGCGTTTCCTCACAATTCAGGTACTGATTGATACCATTTTATGTTACACATATGCGTTCATGCATGCTCTTTAATGTTCTTTTATTGATCGTCGTTCAACAGAATACTTATGGAGCTGGTGCGAAAGCGGTGGCATTAAGGGTTTCTGGGGATAGAGCAGCATTCTATGGGTGCAGAATTTTGTCTCATCAAGACACCCTCCTTGATGATACTGGGAGGCACTACTACAACAACTGTTACATTGAAGGAGACGTGGACTTCATATGTGGAAATGCTGCTTCTTTCTATGAGAAGTGTCATTTGCATTCTCTTTCCGGAGGAGCCGGGGCCGTAACGGCCCAACGGAGAATGTCCCCGGCTGAGGACACGGGGTTCATGTTCTTCGGGTGCAAGGTCTCCGGCGTCAAAACGGCGGTGTTGGGAAGGCCTTGGGGAACATATTCAAGAGTGGTCTTTGCCTTCAGTTACATGACTAGCGCCATACTGCCACAAGGTTGGGATGACTGGGGAAACTCAGCCGACCAATTAAGGTACTTAATTTGTAGATGTACATTAGTGTTCGATCAAAAAACTGAAAGCTCATAGAATTGCATTCTTAAAATGAGGATCAATATCTAAAATTCTTCTCTCTTGTTCTTGGTTTTGTAGCACTGTGTACTACGGGCAATACAAATGTTCTGGACGGGGAGCAACTACATCGAAAAGAGTAGAATGGGCACGCGACCTTACCAGCGAAGAAGTCGAACCGTTCTTGACTAAGGACGTGATTGATGCCAATGCTTGGATAAGGTCAGTGCCAACCAGCTTCAAGAGGAAGGCGCGCACTTAGAACCAACGATACTAAAAATTAGTAACCAAAAATCATCTGGCATTCTAGTTTGATTGACTTTGTTCGTTCTTGTGTATATAGCGTGTGTAAACTATTGATGAATATACAAATTCTGGAAGGATGAAATTGGATCCCTCAAGTTTCTCACGCTAAAGGGATCAATTTTATATATATGCCCGAATACAGTTTGTATCGTAACGCTTCTCTCGAGTCGAGTGCACGAAACAGAAGCCAAAACACAACACTGTTGTTATTACAAACTTTTAATCGAAATTAAAATTAAAATTAAAATTTATTTACTTTTTGAACCCCTAAACATATCAAATACCCAAGAAAACCTGCCGAAGTTAATGCAGAGTTACCACCTTCACCATCTTTAATTCTCCCACGGTTGATTAAGTACCTCGAGTAAAAATTGATTGGACCTTTAAACCCCACTTCTTACTGGTCCAAGCCCAGTTCCCTTTGAATTTCAGGAGGCCCAAACCACCCAAATACTATTTTTATGACAAAACCCAAAACACATCACAGAGACAAAAACCTACTAATTATCAAACACCAAATTAACCAAAAAATACCTAGCCCACTCATTGTCATAAAATCAAAGAAAAATAAAGAGGAAACAGAAATTATAACATTGATTCCAAACTAGAAGCATTTTTTGGGTTGACGTTAAAGCTTCCCTAGAATCAAGTTTACATGACCCAAAACAAAACAAGTCAATTAGCAATACCACCATACGTACATACATATTCTACATAGAAAAAGGCCCCAAAAACCTCCTAAAAAAACTAGGGGTGGGATTAAAAACCGAAAAACCGAACCGTTTGAGCCGAAATCCGAACCGAAATCCGAATTGGGCCGAACTGAACGGTTTGGGCTTGCTAGCAAACCGAAACCGAAAAGAAACCAAACCGATTACTATTTTCAGTACGGGTTCGGTTTCAGGTCAGATCCGAACCGAAATGGTACCGAATAACAAACTTACGTGTGTGGTTACAGTTTTACTATCATGTACATGCACCCACTATATTATTCTCTATCATATATAACCTAAAATCCCTAATTTTTCAGACAGCTCTTCACTCTTCTTCGCTCTGCTGCCTTTCTTAGAGCTGCCTCTCTCTTTGAACCCTAGAAATGCTGCCTCTCTCTATAATTAATCGATTAGAAACCTCTTGCCCAGCTTGAAGCCTCGATCAATCATCAATCACTCTACCTCTCGGCCTCCCTCTCGCCTACCCTTGAAGCTTCGAAGTTCGACGGACATCAATTACTCTTCAACCGACGGACATCACCGCTCAACAACCCATCGTCGATTCCCTTGAACACAGACTTGAGGTATACTCTCTCTCTCTCTCTCTCTCTCTCTCTCTCTCTCTCTCTCTCTCTCTCTCTCTCTCTCTCTCTCTCTCTCTCTCTCTCTCTCTCTCTCTCTCTCTCTCAATTAGGTACTAATTCGAGCTACGCTTTGATTGATATCTAGTATTGTTGGCTTGTTGGTTTTGGTTAGAGATCGGAAGTTGTAGCTGGGTTTTGTTTTGAACCACGGAGAAAATCAATGTAAGTTTGCTGATATGGTTTACTAATTGGATGATTGTATAAGCTAGATAGTGGTTATAGCTGCTGTACTAATTTACTCTTTGATTGATGTCTAGTGTTGTTGTTGGCTTGTTGCTGTCTTGTTGGTTTGAGATCGGAAGCTGTATCTCAGTAGCTGGGTTTGGTTTTGAACCATGGTGAAAATTAATGGGGTAAGTATCTAGATTTCATATGAGTGTGTACTATAACATGAAGTATAGTTGCTGACTTTCATATGAGTATAGTTGCTGACTATAACATGAAGTATACTTTCAGTGTGTACTAAAATTATTGATTAGCATCTTATGTTTTCCTCAGCTTAAGAAGTCCAAAAAGAAGAAGAACAAGGTAGTAACTCAAGCGAGCATCGACTCAGTTCCATCTATTGCTACGTCATCCATTGAGACTAATCAACTGCAACCATCTGTTGCTGCGTCATCTATTGGGACTACTCCAGTTCAGCTAGTTGAAGTTGAGGCTGTTAATTCTACTGTGAGTACAGATCTTATCTCTGCTATTTCTTCTAGAAAGCGTAGTTGGGTTTGGGAGCATTTTACTGAGTATGTGTCTGAAAAGATAACAAAATGCAAAGGGAAACCAGATCAAATTGTGACTAAAAGGAGGGCTAAATGCAAATATTGTCCCAAGGGAAAGTTAGGAGACTATGCTGTTGAGAGTGAAAAGAATGGGACTGGAGGGATGAACAAACACATTAACAAGACCTGTAGGTATTTTCCAGGGAGGAAGTTAGTTGATAAAAATCAGAAAACATTAGTTGGGGATAAAACTTGTGGGAACAAAATGAGAGCTCACATCTTTAAACCTGAAGAAGTAATGCAAGCTTGCGTAGAAATGATTGTTATTGATGAACTGCCTTTTAGCTTTGTGGACAAGCTAGGATTTAGGAAATTCTGCCGAGTAGCTTCACCAGACTTTCAAGTACCTTGTAGGAGAACTCTAGTTACAAACTTTTTAGCTCTATATGAGAGTAAGAGGAAGCAAGTTTGTAAGACTCTTCGGAAGTATAGGGTTTGCCTAACCACCGACACTTGGACTAGTGGGCCGCAGAATATCAACTACATGGTGCTCACTGCGCACTTTGTAGATGATAATTGGGTGTTGCATAAGAGGGTAATCAACTTCTGCACTATTCATAATCATTCTGGAAATTCAATAGGAAAATTAATTGAAGAGTGTTTGCTGAAATGGGGTATTACAAAAGTCCTTACTATTACGGTAGACAATGCAGCCGCTAATAGGTGTGCCTTAGAGTATGTGACAGCTAGATTAAACAAGGTTAGAAATGCCCAGCCTATACTTCAGGGGAAATATATGCATATGAGGTGCACTGCACATATTTGTAATCTTATTGTAGGAAGTGGGTTGAAAATGCTTAATAAGGCTGTATTGGGGATTAGGAATGCCGTTAAGTTTGTTAGGTCCTCTGCCCATAGACTTGATGTTTTTAAGAGCAACATTGCCAAAGAAAAAATTGCTTGTAGAGGGCTAGTTGTGATGGATGTCCCCACAAGGTGGAACTCGACATTTTCAATGTTAGAAGCAACGCTGAAATTCAGGGCTGCCTTTGCAAGGATGGGGGAGGATGAAGAGTGCTATAGAGCCTACTTCAAGGAGCCGGATGAAGAATTTGATGAGGAAGGAAATCTGATCATTTCTGTCCCTTTAAAACCTCAGCGTGGCAAGGTTGGACCACCAAGTGAGGAAGATTGGGAAAATGCAGAGGTGTTTGTGTTCTTTCTCAAAGTGTTCTATGATGTAACTAAGAGGGTAAGTGCCTCCACACATGCCACAATACACACTACCTTCCACGATGTGTTGTCAATTGAAGCGGAGATTAGCAAGCTGTCTAACCCATCTGCTCTGCAAGTTGGAGATAACACTAAGAAGATATTGACAGATATGGCTAAAGAGATGAAGCAGAAGTTTGCAAAATACTACCATGACAGTAGGCAATTAAATCCGTTCATGTATGTGGGTGTGATTCTTGATCCAAGGTACAAGCTTGTGCACTTGACACATTTGTTCACCTTAGACGGTTATAGGGAGGAGGATGTGGTCAGTAGAACAAAGCTATTGAAGGAGTTCATGATGAGCTTGTACGGGGAGTATGTGCTGCCGGAAGATGTGGCTGCTGTAAATCAGCAACTACGTCAATCTCAGAGCACAACTAGCAGTGGTACAACCAGTAGTGGCAGTAGGGTTGAAATCATAAGTCGCTGGAATCAGTTTGTCTCCTCCACCAATGTGGCAGTCCCTACTCATGAAGTTGATAAGTACCTTCAAGATTCAGTGGAGATAAGCACTGATGACAATTATCCAATTCTGGATTGGTGGAAGCTGAATGCAGTAAAGTACCCGGTGTTGGCAAGAATTGCCAAGGAAGTGATGGCTATACAGGTGAGCTCAGTAGCCTCAGAGAGTGCTTTTAGCACTGGTGGGAGGGTAGTAAACAACTTTCGTAGTTCTTTGACTCCAAAATCAGTGGAAGCTTTGGTTTGTCTTCAAAGTTGGCTACGGGGCAATGATGTTTCCTCAATCGAGGATATTCCTAACATCAAAGATACTGAGCTTTACGAGCAAGTTGAAAGAGGTATGACTTCTATAATTTCTGGATTTTTGCTGCTGTTTAATTTGTTTCTTGCTGTTTGTTTTGGTTCAAGTACCTTGTTTTGACTCTTACTGTTAGTTTTGAACTTGTTGTTGTAGTATTGTGTAACTTGGTTCATTTTTGTCAATTCGTAGAGCATGCAAGTTCATTGGAGAGTACTACACAGACCGTGGAATTGAGTGGAGATGAATCAGTTGATGGCGATGATTTTGAAGAAGAAGAGAGTGATGATGAAAATGGAGGCAGTGCTGATGGTTCCGATTCAGACTAATTGCTATTTCAGTTTGTTTGTTATATTTTTTCACTACTCTGGAATATTTGGGACTGTAATAGTCTAATAGACTAATGATTTCAGCTTTGTTTGTTATGTTGAACACTTAAAAACTGTTTGGGACTTGGTCATATTAGGACTTTTGATCAGTTGGAAGTCTGGAACAGTGGAACTAAATTGCTGATTTGCTGTTTTTAACTGTTTTGGATTTAGGTTTTTATTGTGCTGAAAGTTTCAATGTACTATCTATAGCTGTTTTCAGATTTTTGAGTTCATTGAGTGACAAAATTGTTTTCACTTTTCAAAAAAAAAAAAACAAAACAAAAATCAGATTTTCGAAAAAGTAGCATTTGGTACCGAAATGGGCCGAACCGATCCGAATCCATTCGGATCGGGTCAATTCGGGTTAGCTAGCCAAAAAGCGAAGTACCGTACCGAACTCGTACCGAATATTATTTCGGATTCGGATTCGGCCCAAAACCGAACCGATCCGAACTGATCCCACCCCTAAAAAAAACTACCGAAAAAATTAAAAAAAACCTCCTAAAACAAAAAACCTCCTAAAAACTACCCAGACAAAAAAATAGACAGAGGAATTAGCTAGCTTCTCAACTAAGCCAAGCTAGTCTGGCTTCTGGGAGTCATTGCTGAGAAGAAAACTTCAATATCCGGCGAGTCGAAAAAACCATCTTTGGGGTGCTCCGGCTTCTTCTCCCCCACAAAGTACGGCTTCTTTCTCGGCGGCGGAGGCGGCAGCGACCGCTCTGGAATCCTACACTCACGGCGTTTGGGAGTAGAGTAACCCGCCTCTTCTTTCCTCATGCGCTTGGGTGTGGTATAACCCGCTTCTCCTTCCATCTCTATCATCATCACCACCATTTTGCCTACTACTGCTTTGAAATTCGGTGAAGCTCCAAGTTTTAAGAAGAAGGATTCGATCGGGTACAAAGGTACAAGAGAAGCTGAGATCGAGGGAAAAGGGTGCTTTATGAAGAAGTAGTAGTACTAGTGGCTTTGGCTTACTCTGGAAGTTGCTTTTTTTAGGTAAATGAAAGCGTCTTCTGGAAGGAGCTACTTGCTTTGAGAGGGGCTTTATCAAAGTTGTGGATGCGATGGGTGACACCTCAGCGGGTTTGACGTTCACGTGTCCTCGATCTGATCAATTTTACTGTACGAGTTCGTGCCACCTGTCCCCAAGCTAGGGTTTATGAGAGCGCGGGAAACTGGAGACTTAACCTAGATGAGTCACTAGTTTCAAACTTTCAATCTCAACCACACACGACTACCCCTTTTATTTTTTTGAATACAATTTCGAAGGGTACTAGCTAGGTTTTCTGAAGATAAAACGAGTGTTATGACTTATGAAAACCATAGAATAATAATACCAAAAAAAAGGTTTGCCCTTGAAGATTAAGTCGCTAGCTCATACATTTAGCAGTGCCAGTTTCAATTATGTAATTTAGAAGAAAACTCTTGCTAGAAGAATCATAGAATTTTTTTTTTTTTATTATTATTATTATTTCTTTTTTGTCAAAGAAGATATATATATAACGATTTTACACTTATCTCTTATCGTGATTCGAATCCAGAACTTAATAACATACTTTCTTGATAATGGTTCTAGAAGAATCATAGAATATTAATACAAAAAGTTGCCCTTGAGGATTAAGTTGCTAGCTCATAGTCTCATACGTTTAGAAGTGTGTTTCAATTATGAATTTTAGGAAATAAAACTCATGCTAGATGCTATGTTTTTTTTTTCTTTGTCTTTTTTGTTTTTTTGTTTTCTGAGAATGAAGATGCGAGTCACGTTCACACAAGAGAAATTGTGTAACTACTAAAAAGTTATTCAATTTAAAATTGTTATAAATTTTTCTTTCAAAATAATGGTGTTATCTTAAGATCGAATCATGCCTCAAGTGATCAATCAAGATTTGATGCAATAATTTTTTTTTTTGTTTTTTTGGAAAAAATCATAAATTACAAAAAAGAACTTTTATTCATACCTCCCAAATTGACACTTACACCTCTCTACTCAATAGAACGCCAATTTTATTTTTACAAAAGTTAAAATACTATTTACGCCTCTTTAATCTTCCCAAAATATCCATTGGCATGGGCAATTAAATCAATAAAAGTTTTTATTTAGAAGATTATACTAATACCTCCAAAATTATTTCACTTCTAATTTCTATAAAATAAAAAAAAACAAAACACTCGGTTTGATTTGATAAAAAAAATTAATTAATTATCAAATCCTCAGTTTATTATGAACAATCTCTTAACAAGTCTTATATAAGTTGTTGCAGAATATATAACTGATACACTTGATGTTTGATAATGATCGGCTAATATACATATAAGATATATTTTTGAACGAACAAACCAGTATGAAATAAACTAAAGGATAGCATGTACCTCAAATTTTAGAAAATATATTGTGCTAACGCATTTTCAAGTATTTATGCATTCCAAAATAATTTATTTAATTTTATGTGGTTTTATTAGTAATTGCACATGAGTTGACAAAGTCAACTGAAAGTTAAAAAAGAAGAGAGGTCTAAGTGCCAACTTAAGAGGGGCAAATTTTAAGAATGGTACAAAAAGTTTGGATGACTGAGAATTAAGGTGAATTTTCTTTCCAAACAATCACAATGGTGCATGTCATTTAAAACTCGACTCATTTTTAGTATATACCGTCAACTACAACGTTACGGGGTATGCCATTACGAGCTATCCAAAGGGCAAATTAGTATTTCAGATCCCTTAACCATTCTTAAAGCTCACTTGTGGTCAGATTTCGTCAAAACCATTTTCCTCTCTTTCAAATCTTCCTTTGTCGTCACCTCAGCAGGTGTAGACAGAGATTGCAGAGAATATATACAAAGGGTAAAAAGAGAAAGAGAAGACTTTATTATGGAATCTGAGTTGTTTGAAAGCATGGCCAATTTGTGGAGGTATTTTAGGCTTGATGGGGATCAACTCAAATATGCAGGTATGAAAAACGTGTTCCCTTTAGAGATATGTTTTCCTTTTATGGTTTGTCATCATTTTACAATAGTTTTTGACTGTGGTCCAAAAATTGAGACTTTATGTACAAACCCGTCCCAGAAATTCCCTCGGAAAATCCGAAACGGACTCGAAATAATTCCTTAAACCAACTAAAAATTCTTTGTTCCCAAACCGCAACCACCCACCCACTGAGAGCAAAATCCGACCAAATCTTTTGTCGCTAAATATGACGTAAAACCCCATTAACAAACCCGTTTTTCCTCTCTCAGAAAGTCAACCGTAAACGTCAAAGTCAACTGTAAACGTCAAAGTCAACGGTCAAAGTCAGATTTACTATTTACTTTACTATTTAACCTTTTTTACTTTATATTATAAACTATTTACTGAATTACCATTTTACCATTTACTGATTTATCTTTTTACCGTTTTTACTTTTTACCCTTCTTCTTCTTTCGCCGCCGGCAGCCGCAGCACCGTCGCCACTCCTCCGGCAGTGCCACCACAGTGGCCCAAACACCTCAATTTCGTCCCAATTCCACCTAAAACGATCACCACCACCTTAGGATTACATCCCCACCATCTCTGCCGCCATACAAACTCCGTTTGCGGCGGCTGACACGGCGACAGCGCCTCTCCAAGTTCCAATTTCTCCCAAAATCAATCAAATCAACCCCAAATCACACTTAATCAACTCCAAAACATGTAATGAACTCAAATACAGCCTCCAAAAACTACCAAAATATCATTTCCACCAAAAACAAATACATAACCCGAAACCCTAGAATTTTGAACCCAAAATTCTCTTTACCTGGGATGAATTGGATCGAATCCTTCGAGGGAGAGGCTGTGTGGGTCGAGACCTCTATTTCCTCCCTTGGAATCAGGCCGATTGGTGGCCGGAGGAGGGAGTTCTGGTTCGACACAGTCGAACCCTCCTCCACCAAAAACACCTGAACAACGGCGATTGGGGCTGCACCGCCGCCACAGAAAGAGGAAGGGAGGCCGAGCCGGTCCGAACGTGACCCGTGCGGCGGTCCAGTTCGGTCGGACGACGGAAATCAGTGGAGGAAGAGGAGAACTCGGGGCGGTCCGATCGGGGAGAGAGAAAGGGAGGAGAGAGAAAGTGAGAAAAGAAAGAAAGAAAGAAAGAAAGAAAGAAAAAATAGAAGGGGGGAAGAATATTCTCCCGAAGTCTAGAATATTCATTTTTCAGAAATTCCGCTCGTTTCTAGAAATTTCCTCCCCTCCGATTTTACGTCATAACTTTTTCTTACGAATTCTAAATTAAACTCGTTACGTGTTTATGAACTCATTTTACCGCCCTCTGTCCCATCGAGAAATAAAATTCTCTACCGGGTCAATTTATAAAAAGTCGACCGTCGGAACCCTTCAAAATGTTAAAATAAAATAAATTAAAACTTTTAGGGAGTATTTTAAGGTTCGGGTCGTTACACTTTATCTATACAAAGTCAACAGTATTAGTCTAGGGTTTGGGGTTATTATTTATATTCAATCCTTATAGTTGTCGTTTTCTGATTTTTAAATTAAGAATTCAAATAAACTGTGACGATTTAAAAATACTAATAATAATAATAATAATAATAATAATAATGATCTATAAAAATATTTTCTTTTTGTTTTATGCATATATATATATATATATATTATTTTTTTCAGAAATTATTTTAGTCATTCAATTTTGATTTATTTTCTTGTGTTGTTAATTAGTTATGTGTTTTAAATAACATATTTATAGCCCAAACTCATAGCCCGGCCCATGATCCAAACCCAATTGAGTCAAACCAAGTAGGAGATTTTGTTTCTCGCGTAATCACCGACTTCTAAACCGACCTCCTTTCTGAAACTCAAAACTCTGTCTTCTGTGTTCATCGTGTTCTTCCTTTGCCAGATTTATCTGGAACCATCTTGCCGCCGCCTTAGAAAAGTAGGAGGTGTCAAGCAGGTGGAGAACAAGCTATCCACCTGATGACTCCTTGAAGCTAGATAGTATGAGCTGGAAACCTAGAAGTCTAGAGATGGCAGACCTAGTACCTAAACGGGTAAGATTTCAATTGTACTGTTCGATTTTGCTTAGTTTACTCCTTTCTTGATCACCAAGTTTAGTCCCCTCTCCAAACTCTATAAATAGGCATCACAATCTACATGTTGAAATATGATCCAGAAGTCCAGTACTACCTAGCAGACTGAGAGAGAGAAAAAAAGGTTAGGTATTGGGTGTTTTGATTGATGTTTATGTTTGGTACCTTTGTGTTTTATCAGTTTTTTGGCCCTAGATGTTGGGTTTGTTATATTCTGGTTTATGTTCTTAGTTTCTGCATTTGGGATTTGAAATATGGTTTAATGGTTTTATGATTATAAAAATTGTAGTTTGGAATCATGTTGGTTTCTGATTATGTGTTTTATATGATTAGTTAGTTTTTTGGGAATCAAACCAATTTAGTTCTGTACTTTGATAGCATATAAGAGATTGTGTTCATTGTTAGCTACTATTGTTAAATTTCCAGAATTTCAGCTCTCTTCTAACTTTAAGTTTATAGACTGATTCTGTATCTATACTTTGAAAATACATAACTAATTATATAAAAATCATTTTCGTGTTATTCCTGTTTTCACGATTTCTTTAGAGTGTCTAATTTAAATGTTGTGAAGACACCATCTTAAAATACTGACTCTAGCTATCTCGTTTTTAACTAAAATATTTTATGGACAGAATTTTCGTCAGAAAAACTTGGAACTGAAGTTGAACTTTGAAAATTCATATCTTAGTTTTGGAAACTCGTTTTCAAGTGATTCTAAGTTTGAGAGTTTATTATATGTGTCTTCTACAAGTGTTTAGAATAATTTGAGGTTAAAATCTTAACAGATTAGTATAGTTTTCAGTGTGAAAGTATTAAGGTTAGAAGACTGAAATTTTAGTTCTGTGTTGAGTAAAAACTGAATTTTTATGAAACAAAGGCAGTGTTTGTGCTTGTATTTTAAATTTTACATACTTTAGGTATAGGGTACTGATTTTTTGATTTTGTCCTTTTATTAGGAGCTGCTACTTGAAGTAAAAATCGGTCAAGGTAGGGCGAAACATGGGAAACCTCTATGCTTGCTTTATATGTTGTTTATTAAATTGTTTGCTTGTATTAAATGGTTGTTATCTTGTTGTGATTGACATAAACATGGTATGTGTAAATGTATAAAGATGTTATTATCATATAAGACATTGAGAATATGCTAGTGCTATGCACAAAATACTTTGGGTAGAGAAGTTAAGATTAAACTTTTGTGTAGTTGAGTCCATAACCTCAGCATGTACCATATCTCATGTATGCCCATGATAATGCGCAAAGTAGTATATGTTGAAGAAGGGGTAATTCAGGATTGGTGAAACGGGAATGGACAAGATGACTAGCAAAATGGGTTATAAGAGTGATTATGAGATAGTTCATATAAAAGAATACTCTAAGTCACCCTTGGTGGTAAAATACATGGTATGTGACATGTGGACTTAGTGTTTTCTTATGTATGAACTATATTGAGTAGATCAAATGTACATGTATATATTAAGACTGTTTTCAATTGGGCTTGTTTGAAAAGGTTTGGCCTTCTATTGAGCTTTATATGCTCACCCCTTTTAAAACTATTTTGCAGGTGAGGATCGTGTTATTTGAAGTTGAAATTATGTCAAAGAGTGTTTAGTTTTGTAAACTATGTATGCTACTACTTTCTTAGAATAAGACATAGAGTTTGATAGTCTATTTTTGTAATATGGTTTTATAACCTTGATAAATAAAGAGTATATTTTTTGTCTCTGTCATATGAGTTCTTTTTCAATTTTTTTCATGTTCCTATTATGGAGATTTCTTTTTTCATATATGGGGTATGAGTTGCACTTAAAAAAAAAAATTATCAAAAATTAAGGTATGACATAAACAATTTTATGTTTGAGAGGCTAGTCGGGAAGTGAAAGTTAATGTTGAAACCCTAATAAATTAGAAAATGTTCTGATTGAGGTTTTTATTTGGTGGGAAGTAAATGAGCTGTTGCAGTTATGTTTCCACTAGAAATAAGTAGGTGAAGTACACCCAAAAAATTGAATGAAAACTGAAGAAGAAATTGATTTAGGAAGTTAATGAGCTTTTAAGTTTGGGTCCCTTTTTGTTTCTTATTTATAAAATACCATTTTGTTTCCTTTTGCGGGTTTCAATTTATTTGTTTGGAAGCTAACATTGAGTTATTATCAAAAATTTGTAGGAAGAGAGTGGTTCACAATTTCCATTCACCATGGAGGTAGGTTTCATAGTAATAGTCTGAATAGGATGTATAAGGGTGGGGATGTGTATTATGTGAATCGTGTGAACCCAGACAACCATTATGTAACCATGTTCAATTATTGGGCCTTTGATTTTGAATATTGTGATGGCGTTGTTAGTTATAGCTTTAAGATACCAGGGTCTGAGGAAGGGACTGGGTATTTGCCAATTGTTACTAATGATGATGTTATGGACATGATCAAGTTCATTCCAAAAGCTAGAAGGGTGTAGACTTGTATATGGTTTACTTGGGTGTAAGGAGGGAATATCGGCTTGGAGCACCAAAAACTTGGGTGTGCCCGCGCGACCTGCGGAAACGAATACAACACCGATTTGGGTTCCAGAACGCAGACTCCTTTTTGCACCCAGCCCGGATTCTTTTTGGACTCTTCAGCTGCTGGAAAACCTGTTGAAATTCCAGTATTATAACACATAATTATTCAGCCATTCATGGTGATTAATTTTGTGTTGTTTCTTGGCCATTGAGTTCCCTGTATTCATTGCTGACTTTAAAAGCCAAAGCATTCCTCACACTATAAAAAGGGCCTCATATTCCTTAGTTTTATACAACAACAAAAAGCATCAGCTCTTCTCCTCTCAAACTCTCTCTTCTGCTCTTGTGTTCTTGTTTACTTTCTGGTGATAGAAAGTGGTACTTGCTCCGGTTCGCAGACTTTCTTGCAGCAGTGCAGCTCCAAGAATTTGTTAGTCATTGTATCCTGGGAGACGAGCGCCAACAGACATTTTGCACCCGTAGAGGCGGCGTAGTTGTCTTAAGGAGAGTGTGTGACACACACGACTTGACTTTTCGTAATCCATCTCGAAACTCGTTCGGTATTGGTTGAATATTTCTTCATACCTTCTTGTTTATTTTCTGGAATTTTTATTTCTAAATTCAAGTTATTATTTATCTCATTTTATATATGCAATATCATATCAATATATTTACAGATAAGTTGTCTAGAGAGGGAATACGAAATGATGTGAATAAGGACTTCGGGATGGAGATTGGGTATCAGCATTGTTATAGAACTAAGAATAGGACAACTAGGATGGCACAAGAGAGTATTGAAGATCAGTATAACCATCTAGCAGTATATGCTCATGAATTAAACAAGAGAAATCTAGGTTCAAGTGTGTGGATCCAGGCAGAGCTTGAAGGAGAGATCGCTAGATTCAAAAGAATATATATTTGTTTAGCACCTTTAAGAGAGGGATGGATAGAAGGGTGCAGACCCATCATTGGCTTAGATGGGTGTCATTTGAAGGGAGTTCATAATGGGTAGTTGCTTTCAGTTGTTGGGATCGATGGCAACAATAGGATGTATCCTATTGCATAGGGTATTGTTGAGTCAAAAACTGGAGCTTCATGGAATTGGTTCAAGCCATCAAGGGTTTGTTTCCTGATGCAGAGCATAGGCATTGTGTTAGACGTTTACACAATAATTTCAAAGGTAATGGCCACACTGGATTGGAGTTAAAGCAAATGTTGTGGGCAGTGGCAAGGGCAATAACAATGAATGAATACACAAAGACAATGGAGGAATTAAAAACAGTCTCATTGAATGCTTGTAAATGGTGTGTAGATCGACCTGCAAAGAACTGGTTAAGGTCTCACTTTGGTTTGGAGTTGAAATGTGATATTCTTCTTAACAATCATAGTGAGTCCTTCAACAAGAGTATATTGTCTTCAAGGAAGAAGCCCATCTTACCATGTCTCGATGACATCAGAATTTCTAGCATGGTTAGATTAGCTAATAGGAGAAATTCTGCTGCAAGATAGAGGTGCAAGGTAGGTCCACGTATTGAGAAATTACTGAAGAAGAATGAAAATTGGGTCAATCAATACAAGACACTTGAGTATAGTGAATGGATATTTGAAATACAAGGTATGGGGGTTGGTTGTGAGTTTGGAGTGGTTTCTCAGCACTCCATGCAATTGGACACAATGTCCTACACATGTAGAAGATGAGATCTCTCTGGACTGTAATGTGCTCATGCAATTGCTGCAATTTACTCAAAAAGATGGTCTATAGATGACTATGTGGTTGAATGTTATACTCAGACGACATACGTAGAGGCTTATCAAGTGATATTGCATCCAATTACTGGTGTTTCTAAATGAGAACCTGTAGAGAGGAACATTGCCACTCCCTTATACAGGAGGCAACTTGGGAGGCCCAAGACAAAGAGGATCAGAGAACCAAGTACTTTACATTAAGCTGTAATTTATTAGTCTTTTTTTTTTTCAAAATCAAGTTTATAAATTAACCATTACATTTCACTTAAACTGTAGGTGAAACAGCACCACCTCCTGAGATTGAAAAGCTACCAAGGAGTTTTTATTCCCGAGTGACTTATGGGATTTGTAACAAGAAAGGACACAATGCCAAGACTTGTGCAAGATGAAACCAGGTGATACTTTACTACACTTTTATAGAATGTCTATAATTTGGTATTGTTTACATTATTCGGCTCAATATGGAGTTGCAGGTTCCTAATGAAAATGATGGGATGGAACAACAAAATGTTGAAGAGCCTTTGCCCCAACAAATTCCACCTCAACCTCAACCATCAAATGAAACACCACCCCATCCATATGAAGCACCACTGCCCACACAAGAATCAAACTTTGTGGATGCAGATCCTATATACTCTCAGGCATCATCTGTGCCAAATTTGGACAATCACACCATTAATGGGCAAGATATTATAAACCTCAATGTCCATGTGAACCTCAATGTCAATGTTGATGGCACCCAAGAATCTGAATCTCATAATGCGGTATAACCAAGTTCACATGTAGCTTATAGTTTGTGGAATTCTATTGGTGCACTTTGACTTAAAAAAATTCATAATGTGGTGCCTTATTATTATGATGTGTACAATTAAAATGTCACAGGGAGGCTCTGCTGTACCAACAACTTTTGGGAGGAGATACAAGATGCCTGCAAGGAGGTTTAAGCCAGTCACCTAAACTTCCTGAAACTTCTAGTACATGCACTACAAGGACTCCAAATGTTCAACCCCCAAAAAACCCTGTCCATAAGAGACTTTGGAAATCATGAAGATTACTTTATTTATTAGAGCTAAATAGGTATGGAATTAGTATTTTGTTTGGCATGTAAACCAACTGTTATGGTGGCATTTTTTTTTCTATTTTTGCTTCTTTTGAACTTAGCAAATGCCATGCTTTTGATGAAGCTTTTGGTAACAGCTGGTTGTTTTTAATTTTGAACAATGTTAAATGCCAATTAATGTATAATATATACATATGTATGTTCACAGCTTTTTAATTTGGTATGTATGTTTCCAGAATATTAATTTTTTTTGTTTAATGCCTACTGCCTCAATCTCACTTCCCTATTTCTTCATTGAATTTTCCCAAGATTTTTTTTCCCATCATTGAATGACGAGATTACCCCTATAAATATGACGGATAGCTTTGTAAATTAACGAATTAGATAACGAAATATACCAAAAGTGTATCGGATTCAATACTTCATGTACTTATTTGATAGTTTTGAAAATTGAATAACTATAATTCTCAGTGGACCAAAGTTCATGTATTGTTCTTAAAATTTTCCCATTTGAGAGATATGAATAGAATGAACTAGTTTACTTTCAAATCACAAAGTACCTACTTTCAAGCCCAATGGATTAAATTCGTTTCTTGTTGTTGGGTCGTTACTATTAATCAACCCAACTAATACTCTTTACCCGTTCACAGTCACTTCTGGCATGTTTACTTCACTAGAATGAAATTGTATTCTCCCGGAATCAATTCCATTCCACTGTTTACTTGCGCATGAGAATGGAAATGGTGGTGGGGCTCACCTTTAAAATTGGGAATGAATTCTGGGAGGGAATAAAATTTATATTCCGGAGAGAGGAAGTGGGAATAGGAGAAACGGAATGGGAATGAAAATTTTCTACCAAAAATATTCTCATTGTTGTAGGAAGGTTATTTCTGTAACTTCCTGGATGTGTCTTGACCTAATTAGACTAGATTAGATGATTATGTAATAGATAGGGAATCCCTGATTTATCGGGATACTTATTGTAACGCTTATATAAATGCCTCTTTATCAATGAATAAAGTAGAAGTTCTCCCTATTATAATTTCTCCTTGAACACGTTATCAGCACGTGACTCTAGCCTACGTCTAATAGCCCTGAAAAATTCAGAAATCCTAGATTTCTCTTCTGCCGGCAACTTCTTGTCGGAAAAGAAAACCCCCATCAGAAATTATCTTCTGCCGACAACTCCTTTGTCGGCAACGAAGGTGGAATGTACTTCTGGCAACATTTTTTTTTTCGTCGGAAAAGAAAAAAGAGTCGGATCCCAGTTCTGCCGACGACATCATTGTCTGCCGATATTGGAATATGCTCACGGCACCCAGAAATCTTCTCTAGGCACCCACCTCCCCTCTCTCTCCGATTCGGCGTCCATCGCAGCCTCTTCTCGACCCTGGTCGAGCCTTCCTCGACGCAGTCCAGCGCCGCCTCCGCGGCCTTGAGTCTGATGCTGCTGCCTTGCACGCCAGCGCACCGCTCAAGCCGACCCCAACAGCCAATCCTGCGCCGTTCGGATCTTCCTCGACACAGCCCCATGTCGACGACGCTAGCCCAGCCCCGCACGCCACCCTCTGCAGCAAGCGCAGACGAACGCAGGGCCGGCCCCGACGACTTCGCTCAATCCGGATCCGATCTGCTACAGATCTAGCAGACCCGGTTCTGCCTGACCCGACCCGTCTGCAATGGGTTTCGACCCGGATCCTTGGGCCTAACCCGACCCGTGTCCAACCCGAGTCTGCAGTCCACCCAATTGTGCAAGGACAAAAGGGTAATTATACGTTTCTCAGATAAAAAGTTTTTACCTTACGGGTTAAAACAATTACTGCAGTATTTCTTTATTAGTTTTACTGCCTTGTATATGGTGAATATGACTAACCATATGCGTTTTCTTTTCCATGAAATTTATTGCACGACGCATCGCTTTGGAATTGCGAGAATTATTCGTTACACATACATGGAAGAGCAACTCAAATTTGCACAAGGATTAGAACTGAGTTTTCAAGCGCATTTTATATTACAACGCAGTTCATTGGCGAACTAGCAAGTAAGATTTTATAAAAGTTCCAGCTTTTGAATATATACGATATATATATCGGGCGCTATTAGCCTTCTTCTACTCCGATCCCGGCCATTCTTATATCGCCGATGAGACCTAAGATGGGGATGTAATTACCCCTACGGTCGAAGTTTTTAAGTGATGGTCCTGGGGGAATCACGTTTGAAAGGGAAATTAAAAGAAAAAAGATGCTTATGTGGATGTCTGAGTACGCCACTGTTTGAAGGTGCGATATGATGTTGCCGGTTTTATGCATCGAAAGATAAATTTATGACCATATACGTCATAGCCCTTCTAATTCCGTTCTACATACTTGAATGGTATATGTCATATTCATACCAATCTAACGTATCTCTTTTCTTGTAGATCTCGTCGTAGTCACGACCTGATTTTAAGATTTTTAATCTCGAGAGCAATGAATATCATCGATGTGTTTCCGATGTATAGCTTGCTTTTCAAAGCAAAGGTTTCTCAGTCATTCTGAATGAAGCAGTAGCCACTACCCCATTTGGGGATTATGTCAAGGCCTAGGCACTCATTTTTGAGAACGCCATATTCATCCAACACTGAAGCGACAATATCTGTCGATAAAAGATCCCTAAAGAAAAAAAAAATTAAGGAACACTCTCCAGTAGCGATTAAATAATGTCAATGACATACTTATCCCAGAGATTTTATTGAAATGGGAAACCATTCGGTTCTTTGGATTATGACCTTGACACTGTTGGCATAACAAAAATGATAGAGATCTTATCAATAAGACTCTTGATAAATTCTCCATAGCCTATGATGTCTTATGACACCCATACCGAAATTCGGTTGATTAGGCTGAATAAATAACAATAATTTTGAGACCTGTTGGAATTAAAAAGATACATGAACCACAGGCTCACTATGGGAAGGCTTCAAAATAAAAGAAATAAGAATCAGAATGCCCCATATAAACAAGTTTCTAAACCGATACGTGGAGGAAATCAAAATGGTAGAAACCGTGTGACACGACGCTCCAACACTTAGAGACGAGATGGCGGCAATGCCGCACCTTCAGGGGGAGGCCGATTCGGCCATAGAACCCGTCAAGGTGGCCACGCGCCACCTCCTCCCTCGTCTCATAACAACAACAAAAGCACTAGTTTTTCTCCTTGTTACAAGTGTGGTTCCTCTAAGCATATGCACCACGTGTATAATTCTAGCAAAGAGATGATTAATGCCTACAAGAGATAATTCTAGCAAAGAGAATTATCATGTTGAGTGAGAACTAGTGATGACAACCTCACGTTAATCTCGTGGCTGAGCGCTTCATTCCTGAAGATAAGACTCAAGAGCCTACTCAAGCATTAGATGTCCCGGATTTTGATTAGTCTTTATGTTTGACTTTTCATTAAGAATTTTTCAAGTATTGTAATGGCTTTGCCATATCTTATAGACTTTAATCTCTTAGTCGTATTCTTTGGAATTAGAAACTTGCTTTTGATGTATTAAAAGTTGGCAGGTTAATAAAATTTCTCTGTTTTCCCATATTGTGAGAAATTTTATGTTTTTAAACAATCCAGATTCTTGTTTTAACGACTCACGTAGTTCTTCTGAAACACTATTGGGTCACATTGGCTTAGTATATTGGACTTATAATTCCACTTCATGGTGATGATATCTCGGCTTCGGCAGCACAAAGGTGCCACAGCACCATGCTTTCAAGGAGGCTTCGGCCTCGGTTCCACAGCCGCTCGAGAAGGTGCTTAGCACCGATCCTAGGAGGCTGAGCCTCCATTCTTCCTGTCACTAAAGGTGTTCAACACCACAATCTGCGAAGCCTCAGCTTCGTTTTGGTTTCTGATGATAATTTCTCGGTTATGTAACATTCAACCTTGCACTTTCCGACTTTAGTCGAAGTTATAAAGTCCAAATGTCATGTGATACACTAGATGGGATTTCATCCCCTTTTCTTTCTCTATCCTACGGGGTAGTGATTAGACTGTGTCCCGCGAGAAAACCACCCATAGTTTTTCATCTATTTAGATGTCTCGCGGTGAAGTTGAGTGTCTAACTGATAGTGGGATAACCCACACTATCCTAAGGGAGAGAGAGTCGTTTAAGTATTATGTGCAATATAGATGATAAATGACTATATCGATTAGAACCTCGCCGGTTGTTAAAGCGCGTGGATACATTAACTTTACGTTACGTAATGGTACAGTTATCGATGTCATTGAACGTATTCTATGCACCAAGAAAAAATCGAATCTTGCTGTGTTTTCCAAAACCTAATTGCCATATGTTATCACATGGATATATGAGAATGATAACAATTACTTGTGTATTTCCTCTAATGAATCATTCTAGAGAAGAAGTTGAGTCAGATTCAATGAGAATACCTCATTCCAATTCTTGTTATTGGATCTTATGACTCATACAAGCTTTGATATTGCATGATCTATAAATCATAGCTCACTCTTTCAAAAATAGTATATTTTATACCGATGGAAAGGTCTATATGTCTACTTTTAAGAGACACCGACCTTTGATCATAGCTATCATATTAAGTGAGTTATGGCCGTTTCGACAACGTAGGACGGATCTGTCCTGAAATCTATAGATCCATCAACTTCGACAGAGCTTTGTGATCAGCTCGGTTCGAACTACATTGTGTACTTTATATCAATGGAAAGCTACTGATGTCTAGTTTCCAAAACATTTTACGGTTTGTCAATATCTTCTGTAATGAAGAAGTTATAACCGTTTTAGTACACAAAGGTCATGCAGCACGTGAATCTGATTTTCAGCGCGAATTTGTATTTTAAGATGCATAATGCTCTTATTGTAAAGCTTGTACACTAGCAAAGATGAATCCATTGTTTTCCTTTGTTATGGACATAAAAGAAACCATCCTTACAACAAATCCAAGATGATATGTGTGGACCTATCAACCAGAATGCGGATCCTTTGTGTATTCTAAGGTGCTGGTTGATGCATCGACGTGTTGGTCATGTCGATTTGCTGTCCACAAGCTGTATTTGCCAAGCTTTTAGCTTAAATCATCAAGTTAAGGGCTCACCACCATGACCATCCTATTAAATCTATTAGGTTGGATAATGTTAGAGAGTTTAACTCCAAGACATTCGATGATTATTGCATATCCATAGGGATTGAAGTTGAACATCCTGTTTCTCATGTTCTTTCTCAGAACTGCCTTGCAGAAACCACTCTTCAACAACTCCGGCTATTAGCTAGGGCTTTTGGTTATGGAAACCAATTGCCAGTTTCTGCATGGGGATATGTAATACTGCATGCAGCTATGCTTAGTCGTTTCAAACCCAATGCCAACCAGACGTGTAGTGCATACCAGCTGGTTACTGGTTATAAACTCAATATTGCGCACTTACGTACTTTCAGTTGTGCTGTTTATCTATTACACCTCTTCTGCGTACACAGATGGGTCTACAAAGACGTTTAGGTATATGTTGGATGTGAATCCCCAACAATAATCCGCTACCAACCACCGTAGATCTCTTTACTGCGCGTTTCGCAGATTGTCACTTTGATGAGACACACTTCCCGCCGTTAGAGGGATATAGGAATGCTCACATTCCGAATGAACGTTAGGAATTGACATGGTGTACCCCCAACGATTTGTCTCATCATGATCCCCGCACTACTCAAAGTGAGTTAGAAAGTGACGAGATTGCACATACATACTGCAAATATACCGGTAAGGTTGAAGATCCGATCATATGGGATCGGTTTGGTTGCCCTAAGACCTAGTACCGTCGACATATCCTCAGAAGAGGGTAACGCTGGCGGCGGCGCCGCCCTACGGGACGTCGTCGCTGTTGTTGAATCGGATCACAACGGTGCCACTGATGGACTTTGAAGGAGCAGCAGCTTCGGCCTCGGCTCCCACTAAGAAGAGGGGGAGACCGTTTAATTCTCGAGATTTAAAACCTCGAAAGAAGCGAGTTGCGATGGCACAAATTAATCCGCTCATCATCAATGAGATTGTCTCTGACTATAATTATGTCAATGATCAACTATGTGTTTTCTGTAGGACGCCACAGAACCTTTGTTGATGTCAGAGTACACATAAATCTCAAATTACACAAGTGCGCAAGTGTATTCTGTGGATAAAATTCCACATATGTTGATGATATAATCGCTTATTCCGTTGCAGAGTGTCAACGAAGAATGTATTGGCCGAAGTGGAAAGAAGCAATACAGGCAGAACTAGACTCGTTAAATAAAAGGCAAGTCTTGTTATCTGTTAAGTTGATCCGGAAAGACGTTAAACCTATTGGACATAAGAGAGCCTTTGTTCGTAAGCGTAGTGAGAGAATGAGATCATGCGGTATAAAGCAAGACTCATGACGCAATGTTTCTCTCAACGACCTGGTATTGACTACAATGAGATGTATTCTCTCGTAATGTACATTATTACTTTCCGCTACTTAATCAGTTTAGTAGTGTCCCAAAAACTGAAGTTTGCAGCTTATAAATGTGGTTAATGCATACCTATATGGGGATATATATGCAGATATATACACGAAAGTGTTTGAAGGATTTCTAATGCCTCGATCAAGTGACTTTAAACCACAAAGTCATTGTGCAACTAGATTGTAACGTCTGTTGTAATACTTGATTTGGAGGGGATATAAGAACAATGATTTATGTCTATGAGTGTTTATAAGAAAGACAAAGTTTAGATACAAGAATCCATTCCACCCTAAAGAGGATGATGAAGAGATGCTTGGAGCTAAATACATGTATCTTAGTGCAATTGGGGCGCTATTGTATTTAGCACAATATACTAGACCAGACATCGTTTTCGTTGTGAACTTATTAGCTAGATTTAGCTCAGCGCCTACGCATCGTCATTGGAATGGTGTTAAACATCTGAAAGGTTCCATTGACTTGGGTTTGTTCTACCCCTTTAGCACCAGAGAGGTTTCCACCACCGGTCATCCTCACACCAACGCCACAGGCAACCCCGGCAGCGCCGCTGTACGCCGCGGAACTGCCGCCGACACCGGCGACGTGGAGACCGGCATAGGTGATGATTTCGGCCCTTCTTCGTCCTTCAATGGCCGTCTCCCTTATCTAAAGACTCCCAACAATGTGTTAGTTGGTTTTGTAGATGCTGGGTATCTCTCTGACCCGCATAGTTCTTTTATAATGTGCAACAACAGAAATTTCTGAACATCCAAGTTAATCAAGTGAGTTCAGATGCAAATGTTGCAGATTTGTTTACCAAGTCTTTGAGAAAATCTATGTTTGTGAAACATGTGAAGAGCATTGACATGCGCCAGTTATCAGAGCTCTAAGTTTGTTAGACATCAGGGGGAGTCTACATCACATGTCAATCACAAGTATAGTAGTTGGTGCGTTGTGCTCTTTTCTCTTCGTCCATGCATTTTATTTTTGCCCAAGAGGTTTTTGTTTTGCTGGCAATTCAAGATTTTAGTGAGGCAACATGGTAAGCACCATGAAGACATTAGGCGCTCGACACAAGGGGGAGTGTTGTAGGAAGGTTATTTCCGTAACTTCCTGGATGTGTCTTAACCTAATTAGACTAGATTAGATGATTATGTAATAGATAGGAAATCCCTGATTTATCGGGATACTTATTGTAATGCCTATATAAAGACCTCATTATCAATGAATAAAGTAAAAGTTCTCCCTATTATAATTTCTCCTTAAACACTCATGATTTATTAAAAAATAATATTTTAAAATAATATTTTAATAATTAATTTAAAGCTAATTTTAGAGAAAAGGACCATCTAGCTTTGTAAATTAGAAAAAAAGCCCCCTGTTTTTCACTTCATAAAAAAGGACAGGTTTTTAATACTTTTATCACAAAAACCTCTTTTCAATTTTACTAAATTAGAAAAAAGGGCTGTTTTTGATTTTCTAACGGACGATTTTACCCTTAAGCATTGAATTTTATCCCGTTCTGTTACGTTTTCTCTTTCATCTCTGTTTTCGTTTTCTTCTTCTCACTGCCGCCTCTCTCTCTCTCTTTCTCTCTCCCTCTGATCTTCAATTCCTCATTGCCTCTGATCTTCAATTCCTCATTGCCTCCGATCTGCAATTCCTTTTTTGCCGCCGATTTTGTAATTCGTTTTCTTCCGGCGATCTGCAATTCAACTGTTTAATTGCTCAATTTGCGATTCAGATTTGTCTCTGAATATTTGCGTTACGATTGCGATTTGTCTCTGAATGAGGTATGTTAATGTTTTGCAGCTGTTTAGATTTGCTCATTCTGCCATTTTCGTTTTTTCCTTTGCGTCTGTTATTTGTCATACTGTTACTGCTTCGAAAATTTACTCATACTGCTCCGAAAACTTCCTCATACTGCTCCGAAAAGTTCTTCATACTGCTCTGAAAACTTCCTCATCATGTTTTTCCGTTCTGCATTTTTTTGATAGTTAGTTAGGTAGTTACTGATAGTGAGATATTTACCAAGATGATAGTTAGTACGATAGTTACCAATTTCATGGTTATTATTTCAGTTTCTACGATAGTTAGTAAGCTAGTTACTAGGCTGATAGTTGCTGCATTTTTTTATTTTTCGTAGTTAGTAAGATAGTTAGTAAGATAGTTCCAACCATTTAATAGTTAGTAAGATAGTTACCAATTTCATAGTTATTATTTCAGCTTCTACGATAGTTAGTAAGCTAGTTAGTAGGCTGATAGTTGTTGCATCTTTTATTTTTCATAGTTAGTAAGATAGTTAGTACGATAGTTAGTAAGATAATTACTAAAATGATAGTTAGTACAATAGTTAGTAAGATAGTTACTTCGATGATAGATACTATAATGGTTAGTAAGATAGTAACAGATATAATTATGATTCCCTCTGATAGTATTTATAATTATTGATGTTGTTATGATTTTTCCTGTAGGTGCAATGGACAATTTTTATACTGCTAAGCTCATGTATTCTGGTGAAGGAGCAGCACTTTCGTTTGTTCATAATTGTAGTTTTGTTGATTTTTGTCATCAGATACGTGATCGTTTTCCTGACTTGGAAAGATTGGTTTTCAAACTTAAGTACAATGTTTATCCAGATCCTACTGTTTACTTTCTGGAAAATGAGGTTGATATGCGCATGATGTTTAAAGTTTTGGGACGATATCAATCTGATTTTGTTGATGTGGATGTTCATTGTGTCGATCCCATTGCTTCTGTTTCCGAAAGTGCAGTTAGTAATACTATTAGTGAGGAGAGTAGTGTTTTGGTGGAAGAGAATGAATTTTTGGGATGTTATAGGCGTGAGGACCCAAAAATGTATCTTTCTAAAGGATGGAAAGATCTTATTCACTCTAAGGGTCAGACGTTTGAGGGTGGGGCAAAAGAGTTTAGGCTCAAGTTGCGGATGTATGCTGTGGAGACTGGTTTTGAGTATTTTTTTGATAGAAATAAGCCTGAACGCATTGTTGCTTTCTGCAAGAAAAAACATTCTGAAGGTTGTAATTGGTGTGTGAAGGCATCTTTATGCAGGTACATTTTCACTAGCCGTTGCACGTAATTTGTATTTGTTAAATTTAATTTTGTATAGTTGATATCAGCGTGCTGCTATATTTGCGGTGCAGCGGCACGCTGCATTGTGTGCTTCATTTTTTAAGTATGATAGTTACTTAGATAGTTATTTATATATTTCTTAGTTTTGAACTCAGACAAACTTTTATTTTGATAGTTACTTTGATAGTTACCTGTTTTTTTCTTCAGTAGTTAGTAGTTTCTTAGATAGTTACTTTCTATATTTGCGGTGCAGCGGCACGCTGCATTGTGTGCTTCATTTTTTAAGCATGATAGTTACTAGTATAGTTACTTAGATAGTTATTTATATATTTCTTATTTTTGAACTCAGACAAACTTTTATTTTGATAGTTACTTTGATAGTTACCTGTTTTTTCTTCAGCTGTTAGTAGTTACTTGGATAGTTACTTTCTATATTTCTCAGTGTTAACGTTACAGGAATTGTTAACTGGATAGTTATTAGTTACTTGGATATTTACTATGAAAATGTATATATGTTGATTGAGTTTTGCACCTTTTATTCAGGTATAATGGTTTCTTTGTGATCAATGAATTGGTGAACGAACATAGATGTCGTTGTGTCATCCGGCTTCAAAATAGTAAGATGATGGGCAGCAAGATTATTAGGGAGGTGATGCTTGACAAGGTTCGTGAGAATCCCAGTAAGAAAGCTATTGATATACTGCAAGACATAAAGCTAAATTACGGCTTAGATGTTCCCTATCATACTGCTTGGTATGGCAAAGAACTTGCAAGGGATGCTGTGGTTGGTGTTGACTCTGAGTCTTACCAGAATTTATCATGGTTTTGCCAGCGCACATATGAATGCAACCCATATTCTAGGCTAGCTGTAGAGTACGAATCTGAAACACAAAGGTTCCAGCGTATGTTTGTTACGTATTCTGCTTGGTTGAATGGTTTTCAGTCTTGCAGACCAATTCTCTGTATTGATGCTACATTCATCACAAATAAATACAAAGGCATGCTTCTTGCTGCTTCGACAAAGGATGCGAATTGTGGTACATCACTTTCTCTATTGTTTTGTTCTTTCTTTTCTTCATTGCTGTTGGTTTTCATTTCCATTACTTTCAGACCGACAGTTATTGTGATAGATACTATAGTAGTTTCTTATACAGTTACAGAAAGCTCAAGACCAAATAGTTACTTTTGATAGATAGTATGGTAGTTACTGGTATAGTTAAATCAATTTTTCTGATTATACATTTACTTTGATACATACTACTGGAAATTCTTTTATTTTTCAGATTATCCTTTTTTTTTACTTTTTTGTTTTGTTTTTTAGGTGGATAAATATCGTGAAATTTATTGAGATATGATAGTTACTGAGATAGTTACTACTTATTGAGATATTTTTTGATAGTTAGTAAGATAGTTACTAGTTATTTTTTTCCTAGTTACTATCACAATTAGTAGTTACTAATACAGATATTCAACAACTTGATAGTTACAAGTTAGTTTGATAGTTACTATGATAGTTACTATCATAGTAACTAAAGAAGATGATAGTTACTTAGACAGTTACTGGTATATGAATCTGACATTATTTTTTTTCTTTCCTTTTGTTTAGGATTATATCCAGTTGCTTATGCTATTGTCGATTCTGAAAATGAGAGCAACTGGACCTTCTTTCTTATGATGTTGTCTGAAGAGTTGTCGAGATATTCTACAAGGCAAATTACTTTCATATCTGATCGTAATATTGGTCTTCTAAATGCAGTTCGTGCAGTCTTTCCCAATAGTCCTCATGGATTTTGTTATAGGCATCTTCAGGCTAATCTGAGCAACAAGTTTGCATGTGGTTCTTATCTGAGCAAAAGAATTCCATTGTTGTTTATGAAGTGTGCTTATTCTCGCACTCGTGAATATTTTGAGATTAATTTCGAGAAGTTGAAGCATGAAGGTGGTGAGGTTGTTGATCAGTTTTTGAAGGATCTGCCTCTGGAAACATGGGCTTGTAGTTTTTTTAATGGTGAAAGGTTTGGTGAAATGACAAATAATTTGGCTGAGTGTTTCAACAATTGGGTGAAGGAGTTGAAGAGCCTTCCCATTATTGAATTTAACGAAGGCATTCGTGTTAAGTCTATGGCTTTAATTGCTTCTCGGAAGGAAGAATCTGCTAGATGGGTTACTGAGCTGTGTCCAAATTTCGAAAAGAAGCTGGTTGACAACTTGGAGTTGGGTAGACACTGGTTAGTGAGTAGATCTGATACATACGTTTATGAAGTTCAGTGCCAAAAGTATTCTGTGATGGTAAACTTGGAAGCGTTATACTGTTCATGTGGAGAATGGCAAGTTCACGGATTTCCTTGCTCACATGCCCTTGTCGTGATTCAGAAACACGGTTCTAATGTGTACTCATATGTCAATCCAATTTTCAAGGTGCACCACTTTTCCTAAATTTAACATTATTTAAACAGTTACCGAGGTAGTTAGTAAGATAGTTACTTCAAATAAAATAGTTACACTGACAGATACTAGTTACTATCACATTTAGTAGTTACTAACACAGATATTCAATAACTTGATAGTTACAAGTTAGTTTGATAGTTACTATGATAGTTACTATCATAGTTACTAAAGAAGATGATAGTTACTTAGACAGTTACTTGCAGATAGATAAAAAGATAGATGCTCAGTTGATAGTTACTATCATAGTTACTAAAGAAGATGATAGTTACTAGTGCAGTTACTGGTACAGTTATATGAACTTGACATTATATCCTTTTTTTTTCCTTTTTTTTTTTTTGTTTTTTAGGTGGATAAATATCGTGAAACTTATTCTTTCGCAATCAATCCGGTTCCTACTATTTCAAAGCCGGTGTATCTAGCTCAGCCTGCATTGTTGGTGCAACCACCATTAACAAAGAGACCACCTGGAAGGCCAAAATTACAGAGGTACAGAAGTAAAAATGAAGTTAAAAGGACAGTCAAGTGCAGCAGGTGTAACAAATATGCTGGTCACAACAGAACAAGCTGTACAGAAATTATATAGTTACCTAGACAGTTATTCATGCAGTTCTATTTTTTTTTAATGATTGTTACATTGAAATGTACATTGATTGTTTACTTGTTTTATAATAATTGAAAGGTTACTTTTATTATTTTATTCATGTTGAGTTGTTGCGCGGTGCAGCGGCACGCTGCATTCTTCATACTTGGATAAGTTTCTCTTCTGTGCAGCAATTTTGTTTTTCATAGTTACTTATATAGTTACTAACACAGAGTCTGGTTGGTACTTAGATGTTTGCTAGCAATATAATAGTTACTTTGATAGTTAGTAACTTAAATAATAGTTAGTAAGATAGTTATTAATTTGACAGTTAGATAATTAGAAAGTTAATTAGGAAGATGATAGTTAGTAAGATAGTTACTAAAATGATATTTAGTTTGAGAGTTTCTGGGTTAAAATGATAGCTATTCATGCAGTTCTATTCTTTTTTTATATGATTGTTACATTGACATGTACATTGATTGTTTACTTGTTTTACAATAATTGAAAGGATACTTTTATTATTTTATTCATGTTGAGTTCGGCAGCGTTCCGCTGCCGCTGCGCGGTGCAGCGGCACGCTGCATTCTGTCCTGCATTTTTCATAGTTAGCAACTTAAATGATAGTTAGTAAGATAGTTATTAATTTGACAATTAGATAATTAGAAAGTTAATTAGGAAGATGATAGTTAGTAAGATAGTTACTAAAATGATAGTTAGTTCGATACTTACTTGTACAGTTAATTTGTTAGTTAGTTTCCTGCATTTGATAGTTCATTTGATAGTTACTTGTACAGTTAGTAACGAAAATGATAGTTAGTTTGATAGTTACTGATATGATAGCTAGAAAGATAGTTTGTATTTACATAACTTCTGAACAGATCTGTACTATGCATAGAATCATCTGTCTAGTTGATCACCTTTCAAACTAGACAGAAAAACAGGGGTTTACAAACTCAACAGAAACATAATCAGATTGCAAATAATGAAAAATCTGTTTAATCCATCTAAGGCCTCCAACTATGCCGATTCTGCGCAAACTGCTTTAGAATTTGAGCCCTGAACTTGTTAGCCTCTTGCTTCCCAAATTTCTTCGCAAAATCACCTTGTGTAAAAATGATGTTCATGAAGTACATCACATATACTCCACAGTCGACGCTGTTTTGTCAAAATAAAAAGATTACTTAAAGTCAGACAGTTATAAAGATGACAGTTACAGATATGATAGTTACTGAGATAATTAGTACTATAAAAACATGATAGTTATTGAGATATGCTGGGTTTAGAAATTTACGAATCATCTTTTTGTTGAGGCAATTTTCCCTTGAACGGTGCTAAAGTCAGGTCGGACTTGTAGTTCTTCTTAATCCAGCTTATTGTTTTAATTTCATTTTCAGTAAGAGCCTCTTCCACCATTTTCAGTTCTGTGCTGGAGCTTTTGCTGGTGTCTATTTTGTACCGGCATCCTTGCTCCAGCATCTCATCGGCTTGATCAAGGACAGCTCTCATCCATATATCAATCATTGCCACCTGTTAATAACATAGTTAGTCAGATAGTTCATATAAGATAGTTACTGAGATAGTTACAGACATAGTTAGTTAGATAGTTACTGAGATAGTTGGTAAGATGATAGTTATTCAGATAGTTACTAACATATATACAGTCACAAAGACGATAGTTACATAGATAGTTACTGAAATAGTTGATAGTTACAAAAACAGATAGTTACTAGAATCATAGTTACTAAGATAGTTACACAGATAGTTAGTAAGATAGATACTCAGATTATAGTTACAAAGGTAGTTACTATGATAGTTACCAAAATAGTTGATAGTTACTAAAACAGAGAGTTACCAGAATGACAGTTACTAACATACCATTTTTTTAGCATCGTTAAAACTTTGCCCGGTTGCTGGTCTTCTGGATCTGATGGAGTCGAAGTGTGCAAATCTGCATGCCTCCGTGTCAAAAGCCAGTAGAGTATGGTGAAAATTCCTCGTGTGAGTAAGTGGGATCAGAATCATTTCTGCTTTACCTAGATTCTCGTATAGTGGTTCACATAGGAACTGGTGCATGGGTTTTGCCTCTAGCTCTTCTGTGGACATCTGTTTTCAAACAAACAAAACCTATGATTAGTTATCTCATAATTTTTTACAAAGTATAATTGTCCGGTTAAAAATTTATCTTACCCATGAGTGAGTCTGTATAATTTCTATTTTATACTGATGTGGATCGTCCATGTCTATCATTTCTGAATGCAATAGAGCAGCATATGCATCGATCATGTTGTTTGCCACTTCAGCTCCGGTCACCACTTGATTTATTTCGTACTTGGAAATTTCTGTTCCCACCTCTTTTCCTTCCCAGAAGAACACTCTGCACACATGATATAGAATAAGTTGATAGTTACAAGTTAATTTGACAGTTACTATAATAGTTACTAGTTAGTAGATACATTGATAGTTAGTAAGATAGTTACTAGTTATTTTTTCCTAGTTACTATCACATTTAGTAGTTACTAATACAGATATTCAATAACTTGATAGTTACAAGTTAGTTTGATAGTTACTATGATAGTTACTAACATAGTTACTAAAGAAGATGATAGTTACTTAGACAGTTACTTGCAGATAGTTAAAAAGATAGATGCTCAGTTGATAGTTACTAACATAGTTACTAAAGAAGATGATAGTTACTTAGACAGTTACTTGCAGATAGTTAAAAAGATAGATGCTCAGTTGATAGTTACTAACATAGTAACTTAGACATATACCCGGAAATAGTTAGTAAGACAGATAGAAGGATAGATTACCCGCTCGGCGCCTTGTTCCAGTATTCTTGGAGCCTTTTCTTCGTGTTTTCATCCATGTGATCTTTGTAGACTGTCTGGTCATCCCAGTCCATCACCTCTTGTTGGCTTGGAAGATACTGTTCCTCTGAATCTCCAACAAGGAATACGGGTTCACCTTCCTCTGTCACCCCAGCCACATTGTCGAATGACGTCTGAAGAGCAGTTACTGGTTCAATCTGAACAGCAGTTACTGATTCAACCTGTTCTTGTTGCATCAGGTTTCTCAAACGTTCCTCCTCTTTTTTTTTCCTCCTCTCTTCTTCAAACTTTTTTCTGTTCTCTTCCTGCCTCTTTCTTTTGGATTCCCTTTCAGCTTTGACTTCACCCCACCAGTATATGTCGTCCTTTCTTGACGTCCTCTTTCTGTTTTTTATGCGCACAACATATGAATACATTCCCAGCGACTCTGCTGAAGACCCAGTGTGCATTTCATCAATCTTAAATTCTGTCATACTTTTGTCTGATTTGAAATTCACTTTTCTCTTCTTTCTGGCCTCAGCTTGGTTGAAAACAGGCGTGGTAACCGGTGACTTTATGATCTGGAAATTGTGAGGTTCAGCTAACATTTTATTCAGAGAGGGTGATGGAGTCCTGACATATACTCCTGGAATTTCAAATCGCTGCTGCGGTGATGCAGTTGGAGTGCTGTAACCTCCCCAAGGAGAAAGAATCCCCGGCAAGATGCTGAAAGAAGGCATTTCCGGCATTTCTGGCATTTTCGTCACTGGTGTCTTTGGTGACCATCTTGCTTCGTTTGGTATTTTTCTTCGATGTGTTCTTGTTTCAGCCGCAACATCTACGAGATAGGAAATCAGATGATAGTTATAGTTACAGTTATAGTTACTATTACAGATACTCAGATGATAGTTACTCAGTTCTTTTGATAGTTACTAAGATAGTTACTAAGATAGTTAAACAGATAGTTTTCTCAGATGATAGTTACTAAGGAATTGCACAAAATAGGGTACAAAGATGATAGTTACTAAGATAGTTAGTAACATATTTACACAGAATAAGATAGTTACTAATATAGTTACTAACATAGATACACGGATAGTTTTCAAAATTGATAGTTACTAATATTATAGTTACTAATACAGATACTCAGATGATAGTTACTCAGTTCTTTTGATAGTTACTAAGATAGTTACTACAATAGTTAAACAGATAGTTTTGTCAGATGATAGTTACTAAGGAGTTGCATAAAATAGGTACAAAGATTATAGTTACTAAGATAGTTACTAACATATTTACACAGAATAGTTTTCAAAATCAGATAGTTACTAAGATAGTTAAGCAGATAGTTTTCAAAAATTGATAGTTACTAATATTATAGCTACTAAGATAGTTATTCAAAATTGATAGGTGATAACAAATTTTTATTACCTTTGCTTTTTTCTTCCTGTCTTGTTTTTTCAGCCTCTTCCTTTTTCTTTCTTTCTAATTCTTCCTCAACTTTTTTCAAAGCCTCTAGCTGATCTGCTACAAGCTGTTCTTCTACTTCTTCTTTTTCTTCTTCTTCTTCTGCATTTTTCTCACTGCTTTCCTTCACTTCAGTTGGCTGCCCTATTTTTTCGGCTTCAGTCGCCAGTTTTTCCAGGCCATCTGATTGAGATTGTGGTGGTGTCATCTCCATTGGGTCAGAGAATTGAGTCAGTGCGGCCACAATTTTCTTTTGCTCCTCCAATTCAGCCTTTAATTTTAAAATTTCCAGCTCTTGTGCCGTTGCAGTCTCTTTCATCACCACAATTTCAAGTCTGGCGTCTTCCAAATCTTGTGACATCTGTTCTAGATTTTTCTCCTTTTCTTTCAATTTTTTTTCCAAATGCTCAATCTGCATTTGCATTTGCTTTTCCCTGAGCATTTCTGAATTTTCTTTGTTGATTATTCCAGGTTGCATTTGTTGTACTTCAGTTTGCTCAGCTGCTTCCGGTTCATCCTCATCCTCACTTGTCCCTTCCTGGTCTTCTTTGCTTTTTGCGAAATGTTTCTGAAAAAAATAAAATAATAATTTCTCACACAGTTACTGACATAGTTACCAAAATGATAGTTACCAAAATGATAGTTACTAAAATAGTTAGTCAGACATAGTTACAAAGATGATAGATAGTCACTTTTTATAGTTACTAAGATAGTTACTGACTAACATAGTTAGTCAGACATAGTTACAAAGATAATAGTTACTAACACAGTTACTAACATACTAACGCAGGTTGTTTACAAAATTTATAGTTACTGAGATAGTTACTAATATAACTACACAAATAGTTTTCAAAATTGATAGTTACTGAGGTAGTTAATAACACAGTTACAGAGATAGCTATTTCAAAAATGATAGTTACTAAGATAGTTACTGACTAACATAGTTAGAAAGATAATAGTTACTAGCACAGTTACTAACATACTAACACAGGTTGTTTACAAAATTGATAGTTACTGAGATAGTTACTAAAATAACTACACAAATAGTTTTTCAAAATTGATAGTTAATAAGGTAGTTACTAACACAGTTACAGAGATAGGTATTCAAAAATGATAGTTACTAAGATAGTTACTGACTAACAAGTCCTTCAGTTGATATTTCCACATCTTTTTCTTCAACTTTTCCAGGTCCCATTTCCTGATCTGGTGTTGTTCATTCTCCCTCCCTGGAATTGGCTCCACTAAGTTTGTCTTCATGCACAGCCAATACTGGTTGCAGAAGGAATGTTAATTTTTTATAAAACAAAATGTTGTAATATAAAAAAAAAAATAAAGGAATATAAAACTCCCGCACTTACCAGAATGACATGAACACATCCTCCTGTATTCTTGGATGCATGTCTTGATTTCTTGTACATTGTTAGACATTTTCTCAAGAATATTTTCACTTCTTTTGCCCAGGCATAGGAGGATGTCTCTTCTAAATCCTCCACAGCTCTGACCATGTCTATGTGGAGGCTTCCCTTTGCATTTGGGAAGAGAAGCTTGACAAGAATGTCGATGATGATCAGCCTTGCTATATCTCTGTTTCTGCTTCCTCTTTCCTCATCAGATTGAGGATTCTTATTTAATTCGGCTCTTATGGCTGTATTCACCATCTTTTTATTAACTTCCTTTGATTGTCCGAAAAATTTTATCACAAAATCAGAAATGGGCGTCTCTTTTCTCTGAATGTACACTCCTGTACGGTTCAGCCCTAGAATTTGTGAAACATCTGATGATTTTATTCGGAACTTCTTCCCAGCAAACTGAAACTCATCTCTTAAATGATCATAACCTTCTAGCACCATCCCCACTTGGTTGTTTGATTTTGAACCGTAAACAAGGTTCTGGTGTAGTGCTTGAAAAAGCTGGGCAAATGGAGTTCTCAGGACCAGCTCCACCACTTCTTGTGGTATTTCGCACCCATACTCTTTGAAATTTGGAATGGTGCTTCTGAACTGTAGTGTTGGGCCTTTTTGCTTCTGCTTCTGTTTCTGCTAATTTTAAAACACAATTAACACAATTAAAACAAAATTAGTATGACAGTTGATAGTTACTAGTGTTACTAGTTACTTTGATAGTTACAATGATAGCTACCAGTTACTTTCATAGATACTATAATAGTTACTACGATAGTTACTAGTTACTGTGATAGTTACAATGATAGTTAGTAGATTTTTTGATAGTTACTATGATAGTTACTAGTTACTATGATAGTTACTAGTTACTTCTTCATAGATACTATGATAGTTACTAGTTACTTTCAGAGTTTCTATGATAGTTACCTTGATAGTTACTAGTTACTTTTGATAGTTACTACGATAGTTACTAACATAGTTATTCAGACATAGTTACAAAGATAATAGTTACTAACACAGTTACTAACATACTAACACAGGTTGTTTACAAAATTTATAGTTACTAAGGTAGTTACTAAGATAACTACACAAATAGTTTTCAAAATTGATAGTTACTAAGGTAGTTACTAACACAGTTACAGAGATAGCTATTCAAAAATGATAGTTACTAAGATAGTTACTGACTAACATAGTCAGTCAGACATAGTTACAAAGATAATAGTTACTATGATACTATGATAGTTACTAGTTACTTTGATAGTTACTAGTTACTTTCAGAGTTTTCTATGATAGGTACCTTGATAGTTACTAGTTACTTTCATAGTTACTATGATAGTTGCTAGTTACTGTTATAGTTACTTTGATAGTTAGTAGATACTGTGATAGTTAATATGATAGTTATTATATACTGTGATAGTTACTTACAGGATTTTGCAGTTGATGTTCCTCTTTTTCTATCAGTATGATCTTCTTTGCACCTTTATCATCATCTTCATCAGTTTGATCATCAGATCCACTACCACTACTTGATGCATCATATTCAGTTTCATCACTATCATCCTGTTGTTGCCATTTTCTTTTTTTATCTTGAGTTCCCCTTTCTTCCCTTATCTGCACATTTGATAAACAAAGTTACTATGACAGTTTTTTCAATTATAACACAGTTAGTAAGATAGTTACTCAAAAGAAAAACAGTTACTATGACAGTTACTTACTGATTGTGATGCTTGCTTTCTTTTTCGTCCATCAGCAGCATCATTATCATCCCCGCTGCTTTCACCATTTGTTTTTCTTTTTCTTTTGGCAGGTGACGATACTTTACCTTCGCGTGGCTGCACATTTAATAAACACATACACTGAGACACTCATTCAGTTGTAACATAGCTACTGAGGTAGTTACTTATAAGAAATACAGTTAGTAGTTTTTTTACATACTGATTGTGGTGATTTCCTTTCCCGTTTCAATTCATAGTTAGATGATTTATACATTAACATTTTGCATTTACCAACTTCTTAATAGTTACATTAATAGTTTCCATATTTTCATAGTTACTATGATAGTTACTATCTAGTTTTGATAGGTACTATGATAGTTACTACCACCTTTTGATAGTTAGTAGATACTATGATAGTTACTATCTAGTTTTGATAGTTACTATGATAGTTACTAGCACCTTTTAGTAGTTACTAGTTTTTTTTTTTTATAGTTACTATTTTATTTTCATAGTTACTATGATAGTTACTGTCATATTTCTCAGTTTCTATAAAAAATAAAAGTTTCAGTTACAAAGATAGATAGTTACCTTTTGCTGAATTTGCTTTGCAGTTGTTTTGTGGACGTTTTGATCATTCTTTTTCTTTGATCTTAACTCGTATTTCATTTCATCGTCACTGCTACTGACCTGTTTTTCTTGAGTACTTGTTTGTTTTGGTGCCATTTCTGCATATATATGTATCAGCAAATTCCACAGTTACTAACACAGTTATTGAATACTTATACAAGATAGTTTCATTCACATAAATTGAAAACAGTTTGATAGTTACTAGAATAGTTACTGATATAGTTTCATTCTTATACAGTCAGAATATTTAGCGCTCAAGCAAAATTCAAAATGAAATAGTTACTTTGATAGTTCCAACCATTTATTCTTTCACAAAATGTTCTATAAACACTGCTAAACACTGTATATATGTAATAAACCTAAAATCATCTTCGATTTTGTTACCTGAGCAGCTTAGATCTGTGGAGATAGAGGAGAGGAGAGCGGTCGAGATACGATTTCGGAGAAGGTTAGGAGACCGGTGGAGGTTCGTCGTCTGAGATTCCGCGTCGGATAGAAGTAAAAGGCGAGAGCGGTGGCGATGCGTCGTCTGATAAGGATTAGGTTTTCGGAGTGCAGAGCAGTGGAGAGCACACCGATGGAGAGCACAGCGATGGAGAGCCCAGCTATGGAGAGCACAGTGATTGAGAGCACAGTGATGGAGAGCAGAGCGATTCGTCGGAGAAGGATTGAGGGAAAGAGAGTGAACAGTTTTTGATTTTCAGAGAATGAATAGGGTTTGATATGTGGGTAACATGTAACCAATCAACGGTAGTGGCCTTTTGTCCGTTCCGTTCCGTTTATTCAGTGGCATGATATGTAAATATATCAGTTATTTTGAGTATTTGTTAACTGGTGCCCTTTTTTATAAGGTCTTTAAAATTTAGGCCTTTTTTCTAATTATGGACTTTCAATAGCCCTTTTTTATAATTGGCCCTAATTTAAATTTAATTATAATTCTTTATTTTAAGTTAATTTCATTGTTATTCGTGTCATTTCCATTCATTCCTATTCCTATTTTTATTTTTATTCCAAGTAAACGTGCCATTCATTTCTTTTTTCACCGTGTAAATCGAGTCTTCGGCTCCGCAAGGGTTTTCTGCCACCTTTTCCATCACTGAAGAAGACGACGACGACGACGACGACGACGTGACGTCAGAAATGTCGAGGTCAGTCTCTCTCTCTCTCTCTCTCTCTCTCTAGTTTCTATTTCGACATCGCTGAATTGAAATCTTTTGTCTTAAATGATACAACAATGTCTCGCATGATAGAGAATCACATATAATCTTTAGAAATGCTGCTCAATTTTAGGGTTTTAAGGTTTATGGGTTTACTAGTCTGTGATCATTTGCATATACACAAGACGAAGGAAGTTGCTAATTGATTTGACTTTGAATGCAATGAAATTAAAAACAAGAACACAAAGATTATCTCTGTTTCACTCTATGTATGTATGTGTGGAAATGGCAGAAAGAAATTGGAATCTGAACCAAAGTTTGAGACTTTTCCTTTGGAAATTCTCCTGGATATCTTTCATAGACTACCCATCAAGTCTTTGATCAGATGCACCGCTGTGCGCAAGGCATGGAGATCAGTCATAAGAAACCCGAGCTTTATAAGCACCCACCTCCGCCGAACACTCGAATCTGATGACCAGAATGGCACTCATTTATTGTTGATCCATGCTGTTGGTAAAAAACAATATACCTTTTATGAGAGTGATAGTGATAGTGATGATGACAGCTATCGTGAGGCAAAGATATTGGAGCTTTACTCTTTGCATTATGATAACCCTGCTTTTGATAAGCACAGCGATATTGAAGTTCCAAGTGTTCAGTTGGTATATGGCTACTTTCGTGTGGTTGGCACTTCTAATGGCCTGGTGTGCCTTTCCGATGATATGATGTCATATAGCAACACATACATACTATTAAACCCAAGTATAAGAAAGTTTTTAAGGCTGCCCCTGCCTAATGTTATGTATTCGACTCATGGTGGGTATCAGGCTTCCATTGGGTTTGGTTATGATGCTATGACCAACGATTATAAGCTTGTGAGGCTTGCCACTCTTTTGGATGAAGGTGAATACTCAAATGATACCAATTGTCGAACTGTAGCTGAGGTGTTTTCTCTAGCCACAGGCACTTGGAGTATGCTTTCTGATGTTGCTCCTCGGTTTGAAGTTGAGACACGCGCTTCCCAGGCTTTTGTTAATGGGGCTCTTCACTGGCCTGCAAAAAGGTGGAAAGAAGATGGTCCGCACAATTTCATTTTGATATTTGATGTGGGCAGGGGTTTATTTTGTGAGATCATGATGCCAGAGACTTTGAAGTGGGATTCGAAATTAACATTGCAATTGTCTGTTTCTGGAGATGGGAAGTCCATTGCTCTGTTCAGCCTGTATACTAGTCATTTTTGTCGCGATCCTTTTTGTGATATCTGGGTAATGAATGACTATTGCATCCATGAGTCCTGGACCAAATTGATTCGACTTCGTCCCCTTGGGCCAGAACACGAAGGTCTCTCCTTGAGTAGTTTGCTCCCCGAAGCATTATGTTTCAGTAAAAGCAATGAACTAGTAGTGTCCAAACGAAGTCATTTATCCGCCTGTTCTAGACACTCTTGTTGTCCTGGGGATGAACTATTTTCGATACACCTTGGGAGCCAACAATGTAAAAGTCTTGGGATTTGTGGATATACTTATTACACTGTCAATTCTTATGAAAAGAGCCTTGTCTTACTGGACATGGACAATGCGGTTTCCTACTGAGGCAAAGAATAGGTAAGGTGATTTAGATGCTAATTTTATGTGCATTTTTTATCTGCTTTCCTTTCATCTTATCCTACATCACCATCAGTTTTTGCATCTTCAACATTGTTTGATCTAAATGATGATTTACAACTTATAGCTAAGTGATATTGTTCAGGATATGTGCTTAACAAAGTTTGATCTCTATATTGCTTTTGTTGTTGGGTTAGTCCAGTGCTTACATTCTGTGCCTACATTTTGGGTGTTCTTCCCAACTGCTGAATTTTTTTTTTTTTGCTTTTCTTTTTGTTGCCTTGAAACATAAGTTTGTCACTAGATCTAACTCAGAGCGGTGAAAGCTTAGTTCAAAATAAAAACAGAACAGTAGTACTCATGGATAAGTAGATGTTCAAAAATAAAACTGGGTAGTAATCAACGGTAATAGACTGGTGCTTTATAAATGCATGTAAACTACTTGGTATGGCTTTGAACAGTGGAGTGTGGAACTGTTGGATCTACCCTAGTTTTTATATTGAACTATTGATACGGTAGTTTATTTTCAGGTGTTGAATTGTTTAATAGTACATTCAATCTACACTATCTCCCAAAAGTACATTGTGTTGTTTTCATCTGTGGACTTATAGTGCAATAACATACCGACTCAAATGTGCATCGAGTAAGATATTTTTATTTGGTTGCAGATCTGTAGAGCAGTAATATCCTCTAATTGCTGGTGTTCTACAATGGCGTGGGATTGGTATGGATTTGCTGCTTCTCATCTGCATGAAGAGTGAATTTCTAATTTCATAAAAATTTGGAAGTACCTGTTACAAGTTTCGATTGGTCATGTAGTTTGTTTACTGTCAACATTGTCAGTTGCAGTTTTCATTTGTTCTTGTAGTTTTGAGACTTCGTATTGTAATAGCTCACTAAATTTTCTCAACAGTAATCTAATTTTCCTGTACGAATTCCGGTGTTCACACGTCTATGCTTTATTCTTCTCAATTGCCATCTATATTGTTACGCAGTTGGTTGTCTAGCTGATTCAAGTAACCAATTTCCTGACCTTACATGTAAATTCCTTGATAGATATCAGGATCTCTGAACTGGTGTTATGGTTCTATAGCTCCACGCTGTTCAGTTTCGCGTCACTTCTGAATATATTTTTCTTGGTATCATATGTTTGGTAAATGGTAGATACGCATGGATGTAGCTATTAGCTATAATAAGTAGTACAAGCACTACTAAGGCAAAGAATCGGTAAGGTGACTTATCATGCTGATTCTCCGGTTCTTTTTCATTCTCTTTGTTTCCAAAATATGTGTGCTGTTCATTCTCAACAAAATATGTGAGTCACATTCGAAATTCAAAAACATTCGCAATTTTTGGCACCAAGAACCAAGATCTTCCAAACAGAATCCCTACTGCATAGAGTTCTTTCATTGCCCAAAATCCAGAGACAACATCTTAAGTAGAAGTCCAAAATAACTAATCTATCTCCAGGTTGACCTGGAACCCTTGGACAATTCTCGAGTGGAATTTTTTGTCAGTCATAGTCAGAACACTTCATTCCCACCATTTTGGCTACCCTGTTCCAGTAACAACAGCTGTACCTAAAGCAAAGCATATGAAGATTAAGTGCTCAGGTGGAAAATAGAGATACTTGAGGTTCAAGGAACCCTAACAATCAAAACCAACAATAGTCGATTCACTCATACTAAACAGTACAATTGTACAAAGCTGTTGTACTGCAAGGGAAGCGATTCTTCTTTTGCCAAAGCTGCATGTGGAGAAATGATTTGGCTTAAGACCTGGAATCAACATGAGAATCGAGTTCATAATATGATAAAGAATATAGTGTACCTGATGAACTCGAACAAGACAGTTGGGGCTTTCCAAACCTCTTAACCACAGAGGAAAAGAATTAGAGAAAGTGTTATTGAAAGCATGCATCTGAATCATCGGGTTTCTACCTAGGTGCTAGTGAATGGTAAGGCCCAAGTGTGTAAAACCCACTAGTTACGAAAGCTACAGAACGAGAATATGGCTCAATGTTAAAACCCGAGTTGCACCACTTAGACCCGTCCACATGCGGCTTAAGTCCACCTAAACCCTCTTAGACTGCAGAACCCTAAAACCTCCGTTAGGTATTCCTCTTTACCTTTGTAGAAAGGATAATTCATTCGGATCGACATGAGAGTCCAACTACATTGCACTGTCATAATCCGTGTTGTATATTTGAAAGAAGTTGACCCTCTTGCTTCTCTCATGCTACAATCCTCTTCCCGTTGAGCCCCTTTTATACTCAGTCCACAGAGACATAATGTAGGGAATTGTGCCAACAGTTCATTACGAATGGCAGGCTAGGTGGCCGAGTTTTAGAACATTGGACTCACTTGTTTTGGGATACAAGAGATTTCTTTGAGGTTGCGCCAACAACCGTCAATGCGGGACTTGGCACACTCTCACTTGGAGAGATTGATGCACTTGCTGGACGCAAGCTCCCCCAATTACCATTGAGCGGTGTGCCCATATCGTGTACTCTACGGGCTAACCGTTTCTTAAGCAGACTAAATAATGCAGCGTGTGTGGCCGATGTCGTGTCCAAAAGTAATCATATATAATCAACTATATATATGACTGAAAAAGAGTTAATTGATACTATGATTCGATCTAGTTTTTCTTCCATCTTTGAGAATGAAGATTCAAACTCGTGATCCCGCTCAACTATTGCACTATATAACCAACTTGGTATTAACATTGATAAATCATGGTTACTATCTACTTTGTTTTAACAAATCAACTGCTAGATCAATGGTAGCTAGCCTGAGAAGAGATGAGAAATTGACAATCACTAAGAAGTTTGGAATCAATCACCTTCAAGTGAATAAAGTGCTTATTAACATCATATATAGAGGTCATCCCACAACTGTCCTTCCCTAACATTTGGGTACATATATATCTTCTGATTTTATATAAATGGCACTAGATACATACAATTAAGTTATGGATAATGGTGATCAAACTTCATATATGATCAGTTGATCTTGCATCATATGATTAGTTGATCTTGTATCAAATATATATGATATGCGCCACTCACCCATATCTGTGCTCGAATGATTACTTCCCCTCTTTAACATGTTTTCAAGGATGGTGTGAAGTACATGTGGATCAATCAGCAATCTGAATGGAAAATGTGGATGAAATTCTTACAACGAACACAAAATATATCAAGCAAATGATTCAAGAATATTCGTTCATTCAACTTCAAAGAAAAAATGAACCCAATATATCATCTTTACCTAGATTGTCAATGTCATGTATATTCCAACGTGCTCGCAGCTGAAAACAGATTGTCAAATTAGGACTAAACATATAGCATAGAAATCCAAAATTCAGTAGAAACATGCATCAATCATTGTGTACAATTTTGAAACATGCACTGTAGGTCCAAGAAATATAAGTTTGAATAATTTGCAAATCATTTAGTTGACTACATGTATATAGATAAGAATACATGACTAGAAGTTCTTCTTTCATTTGGATAATTGAAATTGTCATTTTGTCGTGCAGTATCAATCACTTAACCTTTTTTAAAAGTATGACTCGTATTATTATTTTTCTTAACAATGAAACAACCAATACATAACTCTAATCCGGTATTAGAAAAACAATCACTACATAACTGTTTTTTTTTAGGAGAATGAATAACTTCATTGGCATAAGCCATATGACCGAATTAAGTCTGGTTAAGCAGGAGTCGAAACTCCACTACAAATTAAAAGTTCCAAAATAAAGCAACCAAATGAAATAAACGATACTAAGGTTTGAATAAAGCAAAAACGTCTAAAACAAGTAGACAAAAAACTACGAAAGCAAGTAACCATCATGATAGTAGAGAGGACTCCACCACAACCCTAGGCCTAAGATCACGCGATGTACCTTTCAAGTAGAGGTAGAGCAACCCTCCCTACTCTCATGATGGGATTCTGGTGAAATAATGTACCACCTCACGTCGCAATAGTCCCATCGCCAACCTCCGAGACCGAATCCGGGTTTGTCACCCCCATCTGCAGAAATCCCTCTAGTGCAAATGGGTTAACTCATGCTCAAACTAAAGAGCAAATAAACAGGATCGAAACCCACTACACTACTACTCAACCAAATGAGAATATTATTATAAAACCCTAATGGCACTGAAGAAAGACAAGCTCAGGCCCAATAATTGACCCGTCCTAACTTTATCACCTCCTGCCCATAGCAGAGCCACCACCGCCACCACAAACCAAAGTTGACTTGCCGCCATAAAGCCACCGCCCCACCATACGACACCACCTTAACTTTGAAAAGAAGAACGATGAACCCACTATAAAACTAAGACGGGAAAATGGAGCCAAACTAATCTTGAGATCTCAACCCATCAATCCAAAAAAACCAAAGGGATTTAACAACGCCCGTCCGGCAGTAACCATCAGACAGCAAAGGCAAACGCCCAAGCTATGACGGCCACCGTTGGACGAGGACGAAACCAGAAGGAGGACGTGCGCTCTCTAGGGGAAGGGAGAGCGGCTAGGGTTTTTTAGTACAATCACTACATAACTTGTATTGCTGCATTGTTTTTTAAATTTGAAATACATTTACACTTTTTTTTTTTTTTGAAATCGAACTAATGCCCTCATGTCGTAACTATTAATAAAATTGTAGAATGCAAATAAGGATATTGACTTAAACTTCATACTGTCATAACATCATAAAATAATACCAGATTTTTATATAATCTATACATTCTAACAAACATCATTTAACGAGGAGTGCACTTTGTGCATTATTGGTTATTTTATTTACTAAAAAACAATAAGATAGTTTGTCTATTCAAATTTATAACTGTAGAAAATTTCCTTTTTTCTTCTTAGATGAAAAAAACTCGAGAAAAGCATCCACTGTTTGGAGCAATGAAACTGGTTATCTATATTTTATTCTAAAAATATGTGTACTTTGTCCAATGATTATGACCGATCACGGCCGTCCACTTCTATCGATTTGATTGAGGCATCAAAGGAGATATTGTGGTCCCCACCACCGAGCACCCTAGTTTGACACATGTAATTCGAAGCTGCATTATGTGGTTTTTTTGTGATCCTCTGCGTCGCGTCACAATTTAAAAGTAGAGGCGTCTCATCTTTTGCCGCCTCGTGTCAGTTGACATCCATAGCTAGCGAGGGAAGGCGGGGCAATCTCTTCTATGAAACAAGTAACCAACCAGTGAATGACACGTAAAGAGAGATAGGAAATGACACGTACAGGTGTGGTCGAAAAGTCCCCTGTTCTTCTTCGATTCTCACTAGCTTGGATGTTTAATTATTGGATCCAGAAGTGGATTCCACAGATTTATAACATCCTCAAGATATCATACATGGTGATCGAGCTAGTATTGACTTCAAAAGCTATCCAATGTCTATAAACTTACGATTTCATTTACCGAAAGCTATAACATTTATATATATAGAGGATCTAAAGAGGATGTCCTCAAATTTGAGTTATAGTACGGATTTTCATTTTTGACCCATTTTTAGATCGAATTTTCTCACATCCACCATCTAGTATCTAGATAATATTGTGTAGATCATCACTGCAAAAATTCAGCCAATTTGATAATCGTTAAGGCCCTTAAACTCAAAAAACAAATGGACGAACTGAATTCTGTCAAACTTGAACCGTTCATGTTTATCACAGAAAAACGTAATTTTGAGAGTCTTAATGATTACCAAATTGGCTGAAATTTTGCATAGATGATCTACACAGTATTATCTAGATACTAGACGGTGGAGATGAGAAAATTCGATAGAAAAGTGGGTCAAAAATAAAAATTCGCACTATTAGCAAGTTTGAGGATGTCCTCTCTAGGTACTTTCTGTACCGTATGCTATCACTAGGGGGAGTTGGTTAGGCAAGACTAATTCTATCATCTTAATCTGGATTAGTCATTGTGTGACAATTCTTCTATGCAACAAGGTGTCAATGACACAACATTTATGAGCTACATCGAATGTTTAGAAAGAAAAAATAACTTTATACATATAGGCCGATAAGACTCATCATATCTATTGTTTGCTAAATTTGATAGCGATAAGATGATAACTTGATGCCAAAACATGCATTACTTTTAAAAAAAAAAAAAAAAAAACAAGAACTACTATGGTTTCCCTCCTACCATGTCCATTAATGAAACTTTAGAATACATCCGGGGCATTGTGCTAAAACATGCATTTTTCATTTATTGAAAGGAGCAGAACTAAAAGCAAACTAAAACTCAAACTAAAAGCAAAACAACCTACATGCAAAACTTAGTAGAAATTATTATGATGGGAAACTAAGCACCGAGGTGCACTTACGTTGGTTGGTTCACATTAAATATGTATTTTTAGTGGGACAAAGCAAACCCTAAACTTATTATGCTCTCTGAGAAACCCTATCACGCAACCGCCCCCTCTGACGCTACTGTGGTTCGAGAAAGGCTTTTATCAACCAAATTTTATCAAAATTCCCAAATCATCATCCTTTCTACACCCACAGGTAGGACAGTTTCTTGTCCTGGCTCGATGCGAGTTGGTGGGAGTTAGCCTGGTGGAGGACATCGAACATGGTGGTTTATTTCGGCGAGTGTCGATCTCGAGGAGGCAAGCCAGCCATTGTTGCTAGTAAGTCATGCTTGTCGTTTTGGTCGTCTGTTCGGCCAACACTCTGATCTGATGCGAAATCCCTCTTGAGTTTTCTGGCGGCGCTGCTCTCTTCTCAGGGGCGATGACCATGTGAGTCTGGCGATGGCGTGATGGAACTTTCGTCGATCCCATGTCGGCGCTGCTCTCCTCTTTTCTGGATCTGCTGTGCTTAGGTGGAGTAGGACGGCAGGCTGTGAAGATGTTGTTTCTTCAGCGTTCAAGGACGGCGGAGACTCTAGACGCTGGATTTAGTAGATCTTGGGGCTTGTGGGATGGTGGGAACCATTTCAATGCCGAGGAAGTAGTTTTGGCTGGAGTAAGGTTGCCTCAGTCTCCAGAATCGACAAATTTTCGAACAACCTTTTTGGGTTAGGGTTTGGTATTGGGCCCGATTTTCTTTTAACTTGGGCCTTCGCTCTGATGTGGTTTGGTTGGAGATAGGTAGCTTGGAGACATGTAACTTACTAGGCAAGGAGGTCCGCCTCCTCCTGCTAAATTGGGTTGATTTTGAATCTAGTCACAGAGTTTAGAGTATTTGGTTGTTACTCTTTAATCTTGCTTCTAAGTATTCTAAACACTGAATTTCACTGTGCTTTATCGAGAGAAAAGGTAGGTGTATTTTTGGCTCTTTGGCCTAGTATATGTTGGTGAGTCATAAGATATAGCTTTTATTGTCGGCTCTAAATGCGTGTGTTATCTTTATACTGCTTATTGAATAATAAATTTCTTGACTTTCGAATAAAAAATATATATATATATATATATATATATATTTTTTTGGTTATTAAAAAATAACTAGTTTGAAATTACAAAATAAATGTTGTGTCTTTAAATAAGAAAATCCAAAATCACGTACTAGGAGAGATCGGTGGTGGACATAAATGTTGGTGAAATAGTACTGGTGATTGTGGTCTCTTAGATGAGATCTCGAACCAACCCACTTCATACTTCGTCTGTAATAGTAGATCTAGATGTGGGGAGTGGGTGGGCTACATGTTTTGGGATATATGTCTATAGAAACTATACGTTTCATATAAATTTAATTATTTCGGATGCTAGTTGTTTATAACTAAATTAGGCCTCATCATGGGCCGGGCCGGACCAAGTCCTACCCTAAAATTTAGGGCTTAGGGTAGGGTCGGGCCGGGCTTTGACTAAGTCAACATAGCTTAGGGTCGGGCCGGGCCGGGCTAGGGCTTTGATATGTAAACCCTTACCCGCCCTTAAGGCCCATTCTATTAGGGCTAACAGGGCCGGGCCGGGCCGGCCATTTAAATTAGGGCCGGGTTGGGCTTTTAGGGCCGGATATGAAATAGAAGTCAAATTTAATAAAAGAAGTCAAATTTTGAAAAACGCTATGAAATAGAATTTTATCTTTATGATGAAATACGGTGATCGTAAAAAAATCACTTAAATCCGACAAAATTAGAGCCCCGATCGATGCGGTCAACCTTATTTAAACTTATCTCTCTCTATGTGAAGTCATAGTATCGGGAGTAAACGTTCCCAAATTTTTTCATGGATGATTACGTCTCATCTATTTGAGAGTTTAATGTTTGGAAGAGTCGACGAAACAAGTTCATCTAAAGGTACGTAATAGCGTTTTCGTGTGATAAGTTTTATGAAAATATAGTTGACCGTTTCGATCGAGCATCGAACGTTTACGAAACGAGTTGATTTTTATATTCTACTCATATTTGACTATAACGATCATATCAGACGGTCAAAAAAATTATTTTTTGAATTTAGACATTATAATGACAACATGCTTACTAATGTGGTATAACTTGATTGGTAGATTATACTCAAGTGTACAACTTTTTGAAACAACTATATACAAGAAGTCAAATTTTGAAAAGCGCTATGAAATAACATTTGATCTTTATGATGAAATACGGTGATGGTAAAAAAATCACTTACATCCGACAAAGTTAGAGCCCCGATCGATGCGGTCAACCTTAAATAAGCTTATATCTCTCTATGGGGAGCCATAGTATCGGGAGGTAAACATTCCTACATTTTTACATGGATGATTACGTTTCATCTATTTGAGAGTTTAATGTTTGGAAGAGTCGACGAAACAAGGTAATCTAAAGGTACGTAATAGCGTTTTCGTGTGATAAGTTTTATGAAAATATGGTTGACCGTTTCGATCGAGCATCGAACGTTCACGAAACGAGTTGATTTTCATACTTTACTCATATTTGACTATAACGATTATATCAGACGGTCAAAATTTTCATTTTGTGAATTTAGACATTATAATGACAACATGCTTACTAATGCGGTATAACTTGATTAATAGATTATACTCAACTATACAACTTTTTGAAACAACTATATAAAAGAAGTCAAATTTTGAAAAACACTATGAAATAACATTTGATCGTTATGATGAAATATGGTGATGGTAAAAAAATCACTTAAATCCGACAAAATTAGACCCCCAAATCGCTTAGTGAAGACATTTATATGTATTATGTAATATAAAATAGTTAAAATTTTAAGATAGGGCCGGGCCGGGCTTTTAGGGCCGAGTAGGGCTTGGCCCTAAATGGCTCAATAGGGCCGGGCCGTAGGGTAGGACCGGGTTTAATTTGCTCGACCCTCACCCTACCCTACTCAAAAAGGGCTAGGGCCGACCCGCCCTAATGGAGGGCCGGGCCAGGCTTCGGCCCTATAGGGTAGGGCGGGCTTTAGGGCGGGCCAGGGCCAAAGAGCCAAATGATGAGGCCTAAACTAAATTATCAAAATCATATAATACATGATAAACAACAAAATTATCCATTTTATAACACAACGCCACCATAAATGCATGTAAACCAGATAAATGGTAAGTTAAGTACGTACTAGAGGATGAAGACATTCGATCGAATAATTTTAATGAATTTTATCCTCACTAGATTGTCAAACACTGATTGAATCTCAAAACGACAAAATTTCAATGTTAAGTAATACGCAATGAGGATGATTCACATTAAATAGATTTGAATTCGACAAATGACAAAATCCTAGCTAAAATATGTCATATCAATGATAGTCGATATATATAAAATATAAGAGAATAATGAATACAATTTGAATTCGAGTATTGAAGTATAAAACTATTGACAAACTACTCATATCATAATTCAAAAAAAAGGTACCAGAATACCCGCCTGATAAATCAAATATTAAGATTCGATTGACTGGAGAACCAGTTGCATCCCAGTTAAGTAGGTTTGTTACTAGTTATTTCCCATTAGAATCAACAAAGTCCAGCAAGTGTATTCTAGCAATAAAAAAAAAAAAAAAAAGTTATCGAAAACATCATCTTGATGGAAATTCGATACTTTTGGATGTCTCCAATCAAAATACTCTATACGATAAACGACAAAACTATCATTTAAGAGCAAACAACGTTGTTAAAGGCTTCTTGGCGTTTACAGTTCAAATACCAACTACAATACATGACGATTTAAAATCAGAACTAACAGAGTCTCTGGCCAATAGATTTTTCATACCCAAAGAGGATTTGACAACCAACAAATTTACATTTGAAAGAATATCATTAATAATTTTTTCAAATGCCTTTGATAAATTAACTAAGTAATTAACTAGATTAATAAGCTATACACTGGTGTAGTTTCAATCATTAGTGAGTTACTTCATATATAGAAGCATAACAACTTTGATTCGTTTTAATTTAATTTAAATTTTTTTTTAGGAAATCAAGTTGATTGTCCTAATTCTCAAGCTAGAAAATACAATTACATATTCTCCCTCTACCGACCAGGAGTAGATAAAAAGTTTGTGACAAACCACATCGATACATAGATTATGCCTAATCATTTGATAATACCCATGCTCACTTATTTAAAATGAACATACTACCAATGTGTAACAAAACATTGTAATAGGCAAAAATAAAATAAACTTAAATTTGCTCCTTGCCCTCACCATTAGGCCGGGCTTGGAGGATGACTAGAAAAGAGGTAAGACAATAACACCTCAGCACCAGAAACCATGACAGTAGCAGTAGTAGCACCCTGCTTTGTTGTGGGATTTTTGTTCTTGGATCCCAACGGTCCACCCAACTTCTTCTTCTCAACAACAACATAAGCTGCCTTGTTTTTCAATTTCATACTAGTGTGTGTCTGAACCAGGCAAGGAGCTTTGGCTGAGAGTTGTGGAGCAAGATCTTTGCTATGCTTGTGTCCTTGCAGTTGATTGGTACTGTGGCTAAAATACGTGATTGGCTTGGTAGGTGAGGATCTCAACTTCTGTTTAGAAGGGCGATTTGGAGCTGAGGCAGCAAATAAAAAATCATCAGTGTTTCCAACAACCACAACAAAATTTGTTGTAGAAGCCATAGTAGTAGGTTCAATAGTCACAAGCATCCATCACAGCTACTTTATTCTCACTATTAGGAGAAGCACCAGGTTCAAAACTCAAACCTAAATCCATCTCAATGCCAGCACCACTTCTAGGAACATCCGAAATATTAATCGTTGATGTTATCAATTCCAAGCAAGATATCTTAGACTGTGATTTAGCAGTTGTTCCAACAGATAATTCAGCAACATTCATAGGCATTATTACATTTACATCAATAGGAACCAAAACTCTAGCAGAATCCGAACCAGTTAATATATCTTTTCTAATAACCACTGGTTTTAGCAGCTTTGGTGTAGTAGTAGTAAAAACTGGTTTGGAGATAGGCGGTACAGAAGAAGAATTACCTTCTTTGAAACAGAAAGCACCAGCCGAAAAAGTACCATTCACAAAAGTCGAAACGCCATGAGTTTGAATTAGATTTTCCTGTTGTATCATAGGGGCAGTCCCAATAGGGCTACTAGCAAATTCGCACACTCGACTCATGAAAAATCATGTGGCATCTTTTACATTTACCAACCAAATTTTCATAAAAATAGGAGATTTCAGCCTATACTCATGTTGCAAATCTGATTTTTTTTCTTCTGAATGAAAGGCTTTCTAATATTATGTGCGACCCTGACCCGTACCTTCTTTGTTGCCCGCCATTCCCTATCATCATGTTTGATAAAACAACCAACGACGACGACCATATCTTCAATGATGTCAGGTTTTTCTTTGAGCGGGGGAATATCAAAAACACGAACCCAGAAAAAAAAAGAGATCGCATGGAGATAGTTTGAACAGAAGCAAGGCCATCATATTCCTCTATAATCACAGGAGCCCGATCATGGTACTAATGTCCTCCCCACAAAACTCAGTTGCGATCGCGAGTGAGATCAAAACCAATCATGAACAGTTGATCAAAACGTTCTTGCAAGCGAAACTTGCCGTGCAAGATCCATTCTCTTGTAAAGGTGCGTTGCAGGTCAGGAATCGAGCATTGCCTCGAAGTGAGAGGCTTAGCCAAAAGATACAATTGCGGTGCACTCCGCTTAGGATTACCTCGCTACGGTAGCTTGAATCGGGAGGAGATGTCAAGAAAACATTTTAAAAAAGAATTGATTGCATTGCCCAATAATGGAGCCATAAGACATGCCGGGGTCTGAAAGAAATTCTAGGACTAACCGGATAAGCTATCTAAGCCATAATTAAACTCGCTCTAACTGGACGATCGCTAAAGAACATATGCCAAACTTAGCAATACTAATCTCGCTCTAGAATAATTTGTTAAACACAATTGTGGTACAAATATTAAGAGCATCTCCAACAGCTCATATATATATATATATATATATATATTTTCTATTATAGAGGAGGAAATCACAAAATCTTTAAAATAAAAAGGGCTCAACTCCAACACCTCTTATATTTTATCATACAAAATTAAATGTTTTCATGTATAATTTAATAAATTTATATAAATATTAGGGAAAATGGCTGAATTGATCACTGAAGTATGCCCCATTCTAAACTTTGCTCACTGAAGTTTGTCCAATATCACTTTGCTCACTATCGAATTACACTTGTATTCACTTTGATCACTCCGTCTAAATCAGACGTTAAAATTTTGCTTATGCCGTTAAAACAAGGGCACGTGCCACTCATGTGCAAATCTTAAGGACATTTTGGAAATTTCATGTGGTTTCCTCCCATTTTGAAGTCAAACAATTGAACAAAATGGGGGGAAAGTCAAATACAGGTTTGCTTCTTCGAAACTCTTATCGTAATCTATATCTTCTTGGTAATTGCATAACAACTTCTGATCAATTGTTTTTATTTTCTGAAGGTGAGGGAGGCGAGCAGCCCTCTCGTATGGAGCCTCTTGCCGATGGTTCAAGGAATCCAATGAGGAGTGCAATTAAGCAGGTTGCAAGTGGGAGGTTTGGAGTTTCAAGTTACTACCTTACGAATGCTGATGAACTCCAGATAAAAATGGCTCAGGTATGTTCATATAAGATTTGATGCACTGAGATTTGGATTTCTTACATTCTATTGTAGATCATTTAACAGAGATTAAGCTCAAATATGTGCTCTTATGGACTGTAAGCTTTTCCGTTGTTGCACAGGGGGCCAAGCCTGGTGAAGGAGGTGAGCTTCCTGGTCACAAGGTTATTGGAGACATTGCTATTACTAGAAATTCCACTGCTGGTGTGGGACTGATCAGTCCACCTCCCCATCATGATATCTACTCAATTGAAGACCTTGCTCAATTAATTCATGATCTTAAGGTATGTTTGTTGTTTATGTTCCCATTAACTGTTTTAGCTCCCGTCTTGCACTCCACTCCCTTCTTTTGGTAGATGGTAATATACTCTTTGCTGCTTATGAAGCATGTCTATGTTTCCTTTTAAACTCAATTTTGTTCCAATTTTCTGCAGAATGCTAACCCAGGGGCTCGAATCAGCGTCAAGTTAGTATCTGAAGCTGGTGTAGGCGTAGTTGCTAGTGGAGTTGTGAAGGGGCATGCTGACCATGTTTTAATTGCCGGGCATGATGGAGGCACTGGGGCCTCTAGATGGACTGGCATTAAGAATGCTGGGCTCCCATGGGAACTTGGCTTGGCAGAGACCCATCAAACTTTGGTTGCTAATGATCTTCGTGGCCGCACAGTTCTCCAGACAGATGGTCAACTAAAAACTGGAAGAGATGTGGCCATAGCCGCACTTCTTGGTGCAGAAGAGTTTGGGTTTAGCACAGCACCCCTAATAACCCTTGGCTGCATTATGATGCGGAAGTGCCACAAGAACACCTGTCCTGTTGGAATTGCAACCCAAGATCCAGTACTTCGTGAAAAGTTTGCTGGAGAACCTGAACATGTTATCAACTTTTTCTTCATGGTAGCTGAGGAGGTGAGAGAGATAATGGCACAACTTGGTTTTCGAACTTTAAATGAAATGGTTGGTCGTTCAGATATGCTTGAAGTTGATAAAGAAGTTACTAAAGACAATGAAAAGCTGAACAACATTGATCTCTCCCTGTTACTTAGACCTGCTGCAGACATTCGGCCTGAAGCTGCACAATATTGTAGATCATTCCATCAGAGAAAAGCTGTTCGGTGCCACTGAGTTTTATGTTTGGAATGCTGAGAATGTCAATCATGGTAGATGCTTCAATCACCTGCAGGCTGGAGATTGAGAGGAGGATTGCTTATAGGTTGGACATGGTTACACTAGACGATATTCTTATACCGTCCATTTATGCAGCGGGTTCACTGTATGATGTTGATACTGTTCATTGAATACTTGTGAACTTCCTGCAGCAGATTGAAGAAGAAGAAGATGAAGACTGTGGATATGGGAGGAAACCACATGAAATTCCCAAAATGTCCTTAAGATTTGCACATGAGTGGCACGTGCCCTTGTTTTAACGGCATAAGCAAAATTTTAACGTCTGATTTAGACGGAGTGATCAAAGTGAATACAAGTGTAATTCGATAGTGAGCAAAGTGATATTGGACAAACTTCAGTGAGCAAAGTTTAGAATGGGGCATACTTCAGTGATCAATTCAGCCATTTTCCCTAAATATTATATATTTATCTGAGCCAAACAAAAGTAAATACTTTTTTTATTCACTTCTTTCCCTTTTTGAGGAGAGAGAAAATGAATTCTAAATTATAAGCAAAAAAATTTAGAGATTTGTTAACGAAGTATACAAATTTTGAGAATTCTATAGATATAGAGATTTTCTATTTTTTTTCCCACGTTTTGTATTATAGAAATTGGTTTACAAGAGCTATTGGAGTAAAAAAATGGTGTTTTTATTGTAAAATAAAAATATTTAATTTTCATTAGAGATGCTCTAATTAAAAATATTTTTAAAATGCTTAATAGACTTGAAAGATAAGTAATAAGGGAAATGATTTGGGGTCTCATTGAAACCTAATATTTTTGGTCTCAATTCTAAAGGGCATGCTATGTCACCTAGACACGTACATCACCAAATAGAAAAGTCATAACATCTCATTTTTAACTAAAATAACAATCTTATCCTTCTCAATTTAACGACTCTAGATTATAAAAAAAAACATATTTTCGTGGTTTTTCTTTCTTTCTTTTTGTCACGATAATGCTTTGATTTAAGCTCCAAAGTATATTTTGAAAATTCAATATTTTTGAAGAAAAAAGTATTAAAAATTCAAAAAATGTGAGTTTATATGAAAATCTATGATATATATATATAGGCAGGATCTAGAGGACATCCTCAAACTTGCTAATAGTGCGGATTTTCATTTTTGACTCATTTTTCAATCGAATTTTCTCATCTCCACCGTCTAGTATTTAGATAATATTGTGTAGATTATCTCTGTAAAATTTCAGCCAATTTGGTAATTAATCGTTAAGGCCCTCAAAATTACGTTTTTCTGTTATAAACATGAACGGTTCAAGTTTGACAGAATTCAGTTCCTCTGTTTGTTTTTCGAGTTTGAGGGCCTTAACGATTACCAAATTGGCTGAAATTTTACAGCGATGATCTACACAATATTATCTAGATACTAGACGGTGAAGATGAGAAAATTCGATCTAAAAGTGGGTCAAAAATGAAAATCCATACTATAACTCAAGTTTGAGGACATCCTATATATATATATATATATATATATATATATATATATATATATATACAGTCCCTATCTAGAGCGGGGCTCCGCTCTGAAATTAAAGAGCGGGGTTCCTTATTTGACTAGCTTTCTGATCAAATTTCTACATCTCCACCGTTCAATATTTAGGTATATGCGTGTAGATCATCTATGTAAAATTTCATCAAATTTGGTGATCGATAAGGTATCAAAATGATAAAAAAACAATGAACATACTGAATATGTTCAGTATGAACCACTTGTGTTAATTATGACTGGGAATGTTCAAACGATTATCAAATTTGATGAAATTTTACAGAGATGATCTACAGGCATATACCTGAATACTGAACGGTGGAGATGTAGAAATTTGATCAGAAAATAGGTCAAATAAGGAGTCCCGCTCTTTAATTTCAGAGCGGAGCCCTGCTCTGGATAGGATTATATATATATATATATATATATATATATATATATATATATATATATATATATATATATATAGGCAGGATCTAGAGAGGATGTCCTCAAACTTGCTAATAGTGCGGATTTTCATTTTTGACCCACTTTTCGATCGAATTTTCTCATCTCCACCGTCTAGTATCTAGATAATATTGTGTAGATCATCTTTGCAAAATTTCAGCCAATTTGGTAATCATTAAGGCCCTCAAAATTACGTTTTTCTGTTATAAATATGAACGGTTCAAGTTTGATTGAATTCAGTTCGTCCATTTGTTTTTCGAGTTTGAGGGTTTTAACGATTACCAAATTGGCTGAAATTTTGCAGCGATAATCTACACAATATTATCTAGATAGTAGACGGTGAAGATGAGAAAATTCTATCTAAAAATGGGTCAAAAATGAAAATCCGTACTATAACTCAAGTTTGAGGACATCCTCTCTAGATCCTCCATATATGTATATATAGTCCAGATAAAAGATTTCATCCTTTATTTGATAAAAGAAATTTTCATCTCAGAAAGAAATATATGTAATTCGTCCAAAAGAATTTCAATAGAGATTTTATATTTTTTTTTTCAAATTTTAATGAAGAATATGGTATATATAGTATTTCTAACCCATAAATAAATTTAATATAGTCATGTAAGGTAACTAAATAATCTTGTTGAAAAATGTTTGGTATGATTGCTAACTACATTATTACTAATGAATGTGGTATATACACATTTCCATTTAGATGATAAGATTATTGAATGTGTAAGAAATTATCTTTAAAAATTTGATTCTGATTGAGTTTTAAATAGAATTGAAAATGATATGACTGTCTTTTTATTTAAGAATGACATGACATTATTTTTTCAATTGGTGACATGACATACTACTTAGGATTGAGGTCATAAATCTTTGACCTCATTCATTCATTTATTGAAGTCCTATATCAGTATCCTAAGTAATAATTTACATGAAAGATCATAATAAAGTAGAAAGAAATACATACAATTATTTAAAAGAATAATAATAGATGAACCATGGATGGATGAGTAGAGCGGAAGATGACTAAATGAGAGCCATGGCCAGGTGTGACGCTGCTTGCCACGTCCGGACGGCGTCAGATTAGAAGAAGCATGACCAACGTGAATACGTGAGCGATGTGCCAGGTCCTTGGCAGCAAACCCAGATCGTCGCTCAGCGCTGCGCAATATACAGGAGGCACTTAGTTTAAGGACGCCTGAGGTACGTAGGTTACCTGCAACAAATAAGGCCAGAGATCTCTCTCGAAGGAGTCGAGTCGAGACAGCCACTCCCACGTGAAGTTCTCTTATTCTTGGGAAGGCCCTCTTCTCAAGTCTGTTTCGGCTCCTTAACTCTTTGCTACCTTTGGCCAACCACTTCTCAATCTACAGTTAGTGTGTCAGCCACTATCACCATATCGGATCCACAATTTCAGATCAATATTTTATATACGCCACAAAGCATAAAGAATCGAGGGAAAACTTATGTCTAGCATAGAGACTAACCAGTAGAGCGAGAAGAAACCCGCATAGAGAAGAAAGGTCTCTAACAAGTTTGTTTGTGTATATGTCATTGTTTTTGTGCATCAAGTTGTTGATCTATCACTCTGTACTAGCTACGTGTAGTAAAAAGAGATGGTGGTGTCACATTCGCATGAAGAATATCCGACTCATGGTTACATATTGCATCTTTATTATGAGTTATTGTTATACACGTTGTTACTTACTAATAGTCTAATAGTGTAGACGACCTCATGCCTATTGGATGTCCTTGCATGATATATTAATTGTATTTTGTCACTTAGGCACCACTAATGTTACATGAAGATGTCTATAACTACATCTGATGTATAAAATTTGACACTTGACAAGAGTTTAGTTTTTTAAATATGAGTTATTTTAGCAGATAACACACACAATCTTACTTTATTTAGAGACTTAATTATGTTGATATAGTAATTAAATTTTATCATTTACACACCCCCTAGTACTTGACTTGTTATTCACTATCACTTACTTAGTTAAGAGAGTTTCATACAAAGTTGGATGCATATAATCTTTCAAGTTGCACTAATGTATCCTCAACAATGTTGTCACAAATCAAGATAACCATTCTCTCTCTTGAAGACAAAGTTCACCTAGCACGACTGTGGCATATATTACATTTTCAAACATCAACCAAATGGAATGGGGAATAGAGTAGTTAGAGGTGGAAAGATAACAGTGACATGTCGATCAAATTTGGCGTCAGGGCCGGTGGGAGTTCTTCAGCTAGCCTCGGGCTAGGGACTTGAGCCTTTTCCCTAAAATGGCATAAAGAAGAACCAGAAAATAAGGTTGGCCATGACCAGCAAAGATCCAAAGTCTCTTTGATGGCCCCGCACTTTGCATGCTGAAAACGTACGGACTGAAGGCTCAGTCTCACGAACCAACATGAGAGTCCTACACGTATCAAGGGGTTAAGGCATACGAGTCTTCCTAGAGAAAGCCGAAAAACTGCAAACTTAGCCAACGCATACAAAACGGAAGAGTGAGGCTGGCCACGAGTTCAATCACGTAAACACTGCTGCTCAGTCGACGATATCAGCCAGCCAGGTCAGTAATAACTCTTTTTTTTTACCATAATCCTTTTGTATTTATTTGTGTATAAATTACGAACATAATAAGGAGCTGATCGATGAAACTGAAAATTGAACCGTTTATGATTGAAAGTAAAATTAAAAGTTTGTTATAATGTTGTTGTATTTACTCGATAACATTTGTGTCAATTATTTATGGGTCTTTTCGAATCAGTAATTTCTTGACACATCTTATTTGAAAGAAGAAGAGTCATGCATCTACATGATCAACTTTATTGATATTTTCCATTTCTTCCTTTAAGAAATGAAGCAGTTTTCCCTTTTAGGTCCTAACAAGTGTTATTAGATGGGTCTTTTTAGAGTAAACAAGGGATCATAATCAGATTGAATCCTTCGTAACCAAATTTTATAATAACGTGTCCTATCAATATCTAATATGGCTAAAGGAAGGTGGGGATGGACCGTAAAGAAAAAAAATATGCATAGCAAGGTGTTGCCATAAACGTGATGACGTGTGTCCCCCAAACCCAACTATAAAACCCCCACACTCACCACTAATTCGGGCCAAGTCCACCTCTTCACGCCAAATCATCAATCCCTCTCGCACTTCTGCCCTCACTCTTAACCACCATGCAACTTTTCTCATCATCACCTCCTTTCTGTGCAGCTCTGCACTCAGACTTTGGTCTCTTCCTCATACCAGTTCTTCTTCTGCTCTTGGGCTTGTTTCTGCTCCAATGGCAGCACCCGAGATTTTACAGGCGCCTCCCCCCTGGTTCAATGGGGTGGCCGTTCTTCGGAGAGTCTTTCGAGCTCTATAATGAAAACCCGAATTCCTTCTTCTCAGTCCGGCAAAAATGGTATCCACAATGGACTCTTTGGTTTTCATTTCCTAGCTGATCCCAGCTCCTCTTCTTATATTCTTCATATAGGAAAAAGCAAAAAGAAAAAGAAAAAGAAAAAAAAACATCTTGCTTACCACTATTGTATGGAACGACAACACCTCTCTTATATCAATCTGTTGCTCAGTTTGCAAGGGATTGATTACAGCGCTTTTATGCAAGATTTTCTAAATCATTATATGAACCAAGTGTTCTCGTGTCGAGGGAAATTCTTGTGTATGACTGTTGTATATATCTGATCTCTAGCAAACATTGCCAGAGGTTGTCATTTGTAAAGAACTTTTGCTGTGGTACACGAGTTTTTGATAATGCATTTACTGTAGGTATGGGAGTATATTCAAGAGCCATGTTTTGGGGTGCCCCTGTGTGATGATAACGAGCCCAGAAGCAGTCAAAATGGTTCTAGTGACTCGAGCTCATCTCTTTAAGCCGACTTACCCGAGAGGCAAAGAGAGGATGATAGGGCCGGAAGCTATATTCTTCCACCAAGGAGCCTATCACTCAAAGCTAAAGAAGCTTGTGCAGGGTTCACTTCTGCCCTCAGCAATAAAAGGTTCAGTCTCAGAGATTGAGCAAATTGCTCTAAAGCTACTGCCCACATGGAAGAACAAGACCATTAACACTTTGCAAGAGATGAAGAAGGTATATCTGTCAGTTTATTGGAATATTTTTTGGACTTTTTTAGTGTAGCTGGACTCTGTGTGCATTTCAGAAAGGAATCTAATAGTCTGTTTCTCTTTTTTTTTGTTTGGTTTTGGTGTGCCATGCCAGTATGCTTTCGATGTGGCAATGAATTCAGTTTTAGGCAACAAAAGGGACATTGAAGTGGAAGGGATTAAACATCTGTATCATTGCATTGAGAAGGGCTATAATTCCATGGCGCTTGATCTACCTGGAACTCCCTTTCACAAAGCCATGAAGGTAGGTATCTTCTATTATATACACTATAGTGGTCCATCCAGATTTCTGAAACTTAAATATCTATGCCATAACTTGGTCTTAAAGCACATGCATAAATTGGACCATACTACTTATATACTAGACTAGTATGGTCCTAATTCTTAAGCTTCTCTTTGGTGTTCTGTCAATTTTTGCAAGTAATTTCCGATGATCCTTTTGATAACTGCATGCGTAGGCAAGGAAGCGCCTGAATAAGACACTGAGAGAACTGATACAGAAGAGAAGGGAGAGTGGTGATGTGCAAAGTGGTGGATTGCTGCAAGAACTGTTGAGAGCAAAAGATCATCAGAAACTTAATCTGAACCTCAGTGATTCTCAAATTGCTGACAATATTATTGGGGTTATCTTTGCTGCTCATGACACCACTGCTAGTGTTCTAACATGGCTTCTGAAGTATCTTCATGACAATGACGACCTCCGAGAGCGTGTTACGGTGAATTTCTTATCCGATTCTGCATTTTTCTCGCTTTTATCGCTCGTAAACAGCCTGTGGTTGAGAATAGTTACTCGATCTCTTCATCTTCCTAACATCGTTGTTTTTTTTATAAGTATACATAATAATGATGTTGACAAGCTGATGTTTCAGAGGGAACAAGAAGGAATTCAACGAAAAATGTTGAATGAGAAACGGGGGTTTACGTGGGATGATACTAGACGCATGCCTTTGACTAATCAGGTATGATAATCATTTTGATTAATACTAATGCCTATTTAACATTCTGACATAGTAATATGCTGTGAAACTATCTAACTGTTTGAATGAAACTCTAGTTAATAGGTATTACGCTCCTATATCTAATAACATGGAATCATGCATGCACGGACTCTTGCTATGTTTTAAAAACCATCGATTATGACCGGCCACTGATAAAGTAAAACCTAGCTTGCTTAGAACTTATAATCTTATATAACATAAATATATGTTATATGTACATATATATATATTACCTTTTACTGTACATGCATATTCTGATTAATAAAGTGAAATGAAAAATGTTTCAGGTGATTCAAGAGACTCTAAGAACGGCAAGTATACTGTCGTTCACATTCAGGGAGGCAGTGGAAGACGTGGAGTTTGAGGGTTACTTTATCCCTAGAGGTTGGAAGGTGCTGCCTCTTTTCAGAAGCATTCATCACTGTGCAGATTTCTTCCCCCAGCCTGAGAAGTTTGACCCTTCAAGATTTGAGGTACCAAAATCCAACCTTAGCCAGAGAAAATTAATCCTCACGGTGATGAAGAATATCCCCAGCTTCCTTGTTTACATGTGATTCATCAAGTGGGTCATGCATTTTTGAGACCCTGTACTGTTAACATCACTATCTTATTGTTCTGGCCAAAAAAAAAATGTAAGGTTATGATCAATATGGTTGGATCATTATCTCAGTCATGTCCTTTTCCTTCCTATGTGAATCTTCTTCCACTATATGTGATCTGGTACTCGATCGGGGAATATCTTCCCCAGTATCGCAGGTCACGTGACCTAGTCTTGTAGGGTAGCAGTATACTACTTCCTTGCCTGGTTTACTAACTAGCTAGAATGATTCTTGGTTTTGGTTAGTTTGTGATGTATGTGTGATGTTGCAGGTTCCACCTCGACCCAACACTTACATGCCCTTTGGTAATGGCGTTCATTCCTGTCCCGGCAGTGAGCTGGCCAAGCTTGAGATGCTGATCCTCGTTCACCACCTCACAACTTCTTACAGGTAGATTAGTCATCTCTCTCTGGTATTCTGGTTGATAAACATAATTTAGTTTCTGTATTAGTTACATATGCTTACTGGTCACAGGTGTATTACTCATCTCTCCAAGACTCATTTACCGATCGCATATTCAGATTATTGATCATATATCCTCCCTAATAACACCATATATCCTCCCTAAGATGAAACTCAATGTAGAGATCGATGTCGGTGCGTGTCGGTGCGTGTATCGACGATATCTATGTGAGAACATGCTATTGATCGATCAATTAGTGTAATACATATACTTAGGAATCCGTTTGATTCTCGCCTTTGTTGGCATTTAGTTGATTGGAGGGGGAGTGACCGGGAAATGATTGCTGGTCCAGAACTGGTCCTTAGGCTATGGAACTCATGGAAGTGGTCCTCGATCTTCTCGAGGGTTAGTGGCATATGCCGGGTTTCCATCGAGTTAAGAACATTCCATCATGACATATACACCCCAACTGAATAAAACATGGCATACATGCTCCATGTTCTTCCAGTAGGAGTGCGGTAAAGTACGTACTTAATTATTTCCAAGAAAAAGAACCAAAGGACTTTCCCTTAACCCTAATTAACAACTAGCTATGAGTAGGACAGAGACAACTTCCCAGAGATTTAGATTCTGTTCTCTCATTCCAGGGCATCAGATCCACAATCTGTCATAAGAATAATGCACTATCCCAATCTGTTTCAAATCAGTAGTAGTTATACGGCTAGCTATATCAGACTGTCATTTACTAATTAAGATGGAATCGCTATGAAATGCATTGTTTGCCAGCTGCATGTAGGCAAGGGTGGTCACCTGTCACCATTCATCTCAGTCTGCATAATCTACACCACAACACACTTGTCTACATCATCAAATATCTCACAGAAACAATGCATATATGATGCATGGATAATTAGCCTCACTATTTTGTTAGTGCCGTAGCTAGTTTTATGTGTGTTTTTGCTACGCAGATAAGTTCGACACTGTTTCTGATGATAACACTGATGTATATTAGTGATGGTGATCGTTTCCAACTGACTTGTAATGTTCATGAATGACAATTTTAGGTGGCAATTGTTGAGCGACGACGATGGGATTGAGTATGGCCCTTTCCCAGTTCCCAAACAGGGATTACCCCTCAAAGTGTCTCTGAGGAACAAGAATAGGACCTGATCCAAATGACATCCCAGGTCTCCTAGCTCTCAGATTCTTGACGACCATATCCAAAACTTTTCCAATGGGGACAAAAAGCAAGCAAGCAGACCCCATTGAGACTCTAGCTCTTCCTCCTCTTGCATCTGAGTTTTTTCTTTGGCGAGTTTGTCGTTAGGCATCCTATGTCAAGTTCCTTATTAGCATAGGTTAAGCTTCAGTCTGTCAGTTCAGTCTACAGTCCATGTCAGCTTAATGTAATATGCAGAAGAATAATCAATGAAATGCAAGCAAGTTTCATTCCATTAAGAGCAAAAACACACAGGTTTGTATGTGTGAATGGCAGAGTTTTGGTCTCTTGGCCTGGGGATCAAATCTGTGTGGTTTTGATCGTGGATGAAGTAACTTTCAGTTTTCTGAGATTTTTCTTTAACTTGGGCGTAAAAATTAAAGAGTTGACAGACAACCTAGGCCAACCGGGAATTCTGTCTCCTTATGTAAACCTCTTAATTATTATTATAACAGAAATGACAAAACTGATGGAGTCACAAGGCGTCTGTGTGTATGAACTTTCATGAATAGATATATATGTTGGGTGTGCACTCTAGAATTCCACGTAGGGGAATGTGTCAGCACAAAACTGTAGCATACGTGGGTTACTAAACATGTCCAATTAATCAATATGCTTCAGCCAAAATGTTACATATTTGAGGAAACTGGAGGTTGAGACCAAGAAAATGATAGGCAGGGATGTTCAACCTTACTGAGTTACTGGGCTAGTCTTCTGGCTTGCGTGAAGGTTTTGCTCTGCTGATGTTAATCGAAAATCAGTTTGGAACATCACAGTGTTACCGACAGTTTTGGATGGCAGTCCCACATCTCATTGGAAGATTCTTCCACGATACTAACGGGTACAGAGAATGAGCTGCGTTCACATCATGATACATAACAAAATGGTATCAAACTGTTTGGGCCCAAATTAACATTTGTCCGACAGCATGGGTAAGGCCCAAGAGGTTATTCATTAAGGAATAATCTGAAGTATTTTTCCTTCTTGGAAAAGAATTAGGGTTCCTCTAGGAATCGAAGAAGAGGTGGTTTTGGGTAACCAAATCCTAATTGATCTCAGAATCTATTATACTTTATACACAAGTATTGGGGTTCTGCATTCTCTATATAAAGAGGCCATGGTGTTCAAGAAAAGGGAGCTCCTCCACACAAAAACCTTTGCGCAACGCAAACTAAAGTCCCTCCGGGGCATAAGCCTCTCCGGAGTGCTTGTCGCTTCCCTGCACCAAACTCAGAGTCGTAGCCATGCACCAAGTTTCGGTCGCAGTAGCAGTCTCTCGCGAACTGCCTTCCACCAACTGCAAACCACCGCTCCAACCTTGCCGCAAACCTACGCCCACCACCGGTCGCCGTATACCTGCCGCAGTTGTCGAAAGTGCCTTGCGTTCGTGTCGAAGCATCGCAGAGACATATCGAGTCTAGTCGTCACACCTTGTGACAAATCGAGTCGTTACTCCGGTAACAACACCATGGTCCCAATCTGCAAAAGGTTGGATCAAACCCTTCCCAATCTGAAAGAGGTTGGAAGATTTCCCAATCTGCAAGAGGTTGGAAGACAAACAATCTGCAAGCCAATCTGCAAGAGGTTGGAAGCAAACCGTTTCCCGCGGTCTTGATTAAAGCTCTGCTTTGCATCTCAGGATCGAAGTAAGATTACTCAATCTGCAAAAGGTTGAGAGAAAATCCTAGTAACAGTTTATTAGGTCTTGTTCGAGCCTTTTACGCCGGCATAGTCAACGCCCGCGTAACAGTCGCTTGATCCAGAAGTCAGGTATTCGGGAGTAAACGAGTACGCTAGCAAGGGTCATCCACTCGCCAGGGTCATCCGCTCGCCAGGGGTCGTCCGCACCAAGGTTGTACCTAACCCAAAGGTACTGGCACACTCGCGCACAACGCACCAGGACTGAAACTTACGTCCGCCTCCTCCACGTGTTGACTGTTCGACAGGTGTCAAAACCGACGCGAACATTTTGGCACACCCGGTGGGACCAGTATCAAGATTGCGGGATCTACTACATATCATATAGCGCTATCAGACCTCTCAGGATTGAGGGAATTGATAATAAAGGACATCCAATTGGGGTGACCTCACTCGCTATAGTTTAGGCTGGGGGGCAATCCTCTTCCTAACATTGCTCGTCCAGGGGGCAACTTCACTTAGTTTTCTTGGCATTGCTTCATATTCCTTATATTCGCCACAACCAAGTAAACTACGGGGGGCAACAGTTGGACAATATCAAAAAGTTGCATCCGCTAGAGTTGGTTCGGATTGGGCTTTCTAGCCTTTATCAATTTCATTGTGCCTTTAATTTCAAAGGCTGGGGGGCAATGTTTGGGCCCAAATTAACATTTGTCCGACAGCATGGGTCAAGGCCCAAGAGGTTATTCATTAAGGAATAATCTGAAGTATTTTTCCTTCTTGGAAAAGAATTAGGGTTCCTCTAGGAATCGAAGAAGAGGTGGTTTTGGGTAACCAAATCCTAATTGATCTCAGAATCTATTATACTTTATACACAAGTATTGGGGTTATGCATTCTCTATATAAAGAGGCCATGGTGTTCAAGAAAAGGGAGCTCCTCCACACAAAAACCTTTGCGCAACGCAAACCAAAGTCCCTCCGGGGCATAAGCCTCTCCGGAGTGCTTGTCGCTTCCCTGCACCAAACTCAGAGTCGCAGCCATGCACCAAGTTTCGGTCGCAGTAGCAGTCTCTCGCGAACTGCCTTCCACCAACTGCAAACCACCGCTCTAACCTTGCCGCAAACCTACGCCCACCACCGGTAGCCGTATACCTGCCGCAGTTGTCGAAAGTGCCTTGCGTTCGTGTCGAAGCATCGCAGAGACATATCGAGTCTAGTCGTCACACCTTGTGACAAATCGAGTCGTTACTCCGGTAACAAAACCATGGTCCCAATCTGCAAAAGGTTGGATCAAACCCTTCCCAATCTGCAAGAGGTTGGAAGATTTCCCAATCTGCAAGAGGTTGGAAGACAAACAATCTGCAAGCCAATCTGCAAGAGGTTGGAAGCAAACCGTTTCCCGCGGTCTTGATTAAAGCTCTGCTTTGCATCTCAGGATCGAAGTAAGATTACTCAATCTGCAAAAGGTTGAGAGAAAATCCTAGTAACAGTTTATTAGGTCTTGTTCGAGCCTTTTACGCCGGCATAGTCAACACCCGCGTAACAGTCGCTTGATCCAGAAGTCAGGTATTCGGGAGTAAACGAGTACGCTAGCAAGGGTCATCCGCTCGCCAGGGTCATCCGCTCGCCAGGGGTCGTCCGCACCAAGGTTGTACCTAACCCAAAGGTACTGGCACGCTCGCGCACAACGCATCAGGACTGAAACTTACGTCCGCCTCCTCCACGTGTTGACTGTTCGACAGGTGTCAAAACCGACGCGAACAGAAACTATGAATCTATTACTATTTTCTTGTTAGAATTATGACCACACTTTATACTAGCGATGGCGGCGTGGTGGAGGGGTGGTGGTTGTGCTGATGATAAAATTTTAAAGAGGAACAATAAGAATGAACTAGGCTAGCTTCAGAGTTTAAAGGATGTCACAATCTAATGTAGGATTGTAGGCATTGAACTGATTGAAGGCATTTCGAAAGTATACCTTCAGTAACGATCGAAATCAAGGTATAACAATGGATGTTGGATGATCTCACTACTCTGCCAAGTTTAACTCTGTAAATTAGCCTAACTAGGTTGCTTTATTTTATGCACAAGGGGAGCGACACCCACAACTATTCCTTAGTTGGCTCCACCGATGATGGATAGTGATACAGGCGGTGATAACATGCGAAGTTGGTGATGGTGCCATGGGGGTAGCTAGTGACAATGACAAGATTGGTATTCTCTTCACTTAATTTTTTGATAATCTTTATTCATGTTGTTTTACCATAATCCAAAACCAAAGATGGGATGAAACTCTCCTACTTGAAAATAGTTCAAGGTAGAGAAAAGCAGCTTCCCGAAAGAGTATCAACTGCAAATAAGCATCCTTATCAAATAAAGGGCAGCTACGTAAGAGAATTCAGTATCAAGGAGAATTGAAGATGGTTAAGAGAAGCTAAAGTCTGTTTTAGATACAATGCAGCACCTGCGGGAGGAGTTACTCTGTGAAGAAAGTTTTCCCATCCTCAAAGAAACACCAGCTCTTTTATACACACCTAGAAATACTAATACACACAGTTACATACTAATACTAAGTCAAAGAACAAGAACCGCGAACTCTGTGTAAATTAGTGTTCTTAGGGTAGAAAATTTCATGTTCATACAACAAAGTGTTTCTTAGGGTGGGATATCTCATGTTCATACAAAAAACTAACATAGTTATGATGTGATATCTGCACGAGTGTATCAGTCGTACAATTGTGAAATCTAAACTCCAATCCCTCTAATTCACTCTTGTACAAGAGTGGTTACTTCCCACATCATGTTGCTTCCTGCTTCCAATCAAAGAATCTGAAATGAAATGCTAAGATGTTCGCACATAAAGGGAAATTGCCCATATGTTTCACAACTACACATGAACTAAACACGACCAGTTGTTGTCATGCGCAGACATGCACTCACAAAAAGGAAAAACAAGAAAAGAAAGAAAAAAGGAAACTTGACATCCTACACATTTGATGTGAAACCTTGCTTCAGTTTTTAGATTATCAAATCAAAGTTCCATTCCCTCAAGTCTGGCAAAATAGAAGCATGCCCAGTTGCACAGTTAACATAGTTCTGACTTCCGTGAGGATAATGAGCAATACATGAACTTTCAAGCATTGCATCAAAATCGGTTAATTCTGTTTCCATATCCTAAACATAATTTCTATAAGCATACATCTTATGTTACAAGTCAAAAGCTGTACAACAGTTAACAAATTCTTTATCACGCCAAAAGCTTGGGTTACAAATTAATCCAAGTGGAGTAGGAACAGGTAAATCGTAAATTCCCAACCACCCTGACCTGAACACAAGTAACATTCTTCATGCTGCCCGACCTACACATATAACTCATAAAGAGGAAAAACAGGAGATTCTACAGGGAAATAAATCACAATAGCATTAGAAGAGTGTTATGTACAATGGAAAACTATAGAAACTAAAACAAATTGAGTTGCTTGATTCCAACAGGAAATTGTTTGGTTCTTTTAATTGTTGTAATGCTGGATATCAACTTTCCTGTGCAGTTGAGTACATATATGGTTATCAGAGATAAGTTGATATATTTGATATACAAAGGCAGAAGTTTTATGTATTTTCAAATTATGATTTCTCTGTTATGTTCACGAGATAGTTTCTAATTTGGTATTCTAGACACAGAGTTTGCACTTCATAGTGCCAGTGTATACAACTTCTCAAACATTCTAAATTTGGGTCACCAGAAAACATATAAAAAGCTGGTGGGTGCATGCCACAGCTTTTGTTGCACTTCCAGATAGTAAACAGACATTTTAATGATACCGCATGAACACCAGGGGACATCAGGGGCATTTGTAATATAGCGGTATTACTACTACAATTTAGCAAAAAGTTTAATCTTGCTTCATATGGATTCAGAAACTTGGTTTGTTCCAAACAAGATAAGGTATCAGGATTTCTTAAAATCAACTCCTTCACTATGGTGGGAACCAGACATTTCTTAATCAATGACTTGATTCATTCCAAAGAGAGGGCTAGTGTTCTGCTAATCAGATTTATAGTAATCAGTCGACACCATCTGGAAGGAGGGATCATTTAAACAGATAAGGATGTTTAGAGATCCAAGCGTAGAACGAGAACTAAAGTTGGTTCAAGAGACAAGCTGAGTTACCTAGCATCTAAACAAAGCAGAAACATAACAAACTCCCATAATTATCTAGATCTTATGGTTTAGAGTTAAGAACTTAGTTTTGCAAACTAATCACAAACTGCAGAGACAATGTCACTTACTTAGTTCACATGTGCATGCATGCCTGAGCATCTTAATAAAGACCATTGATGAGCATATAACTGTCCGTAAATAATTCTACAGTGTTTACATAAATTGAGAAGAATCTCTTATAAGAAAGAAGTAAATGACTTGAAAAATCAAGTCATATCTACAGTATATGAAAGCACCAAATGGACAATGAACCAACTTCATTGCAGACAAGTTCAACCACAATTACAATTTTCTCTTCCCTAAAGTAAAGATTAATTTGGAAAGGAGGAACTCGATCAAAATAATGATTAGCCTTCCCTCATGCCCTTGCAATTTCTTCAGTTAAACTGAATTAGCCTTCACAGTCTTCTTTTATGACAATTAGTTCTTTTGTAACCAGCTAAAACTATCTTAAAATTTCGCACTGGATTTACTTCAAGCTATCTTAACATTCTTCTTCAGCCCAAAATATAGAAAAAATTTCCTATCTCAACCGACTATAGTGGTATAATAATCAGTCCCCAGTCTTCATGATGCGGGAGCATCCAAGAGTCCTATATTAATTTAGGAGTTACAAATTGTTTAGTATTCTGTGAGTCTTTTTAGTTTCTTGCCAGGTTTATTATTAATTACTGCTATTATTAGGGATGTATTAGCTTAGTATAAATACCTAAGGATGAGAGTCTTGTAGGCAGTTCATTGTTGATTAAAATCAGTTTATATAGAGTTTTGTTGGGATTTCTAGCCCAAGAACTCAAGAATTTCGTTCCTTACTCTAATCTACAGCAAGTTTCTCTATTTTCTGGTTTGTTTCCCTCTATTCTAGTGTCTACCCTATTTCCAGCCCCAAAACAGAAGCTTTAAGCTTCTTTCCTGCATCAATTTGGTATCAGAGCAGCGCTCTGGGCTTGCAAAATGGTGGGACGTGGTAGAGGCCGTGGAAGAGGAGTCTCGGAGGATCAACAAACAGAGATGGCTGAGATGCGCCGTATGATTGAGGACCTGACAAGAGCAGTTCAAGGTCGGGGACGTAGGGGAGCCCGTATGGAGAGTCCGGAAGGCAGCCCCAACACCTCGGAAGATGGATCGGAAGGTCATCCCGAGGAAGAACAAGACATTGACAACCCTTTCCGTGATGGTGCTAGAGATGGAGAACGCCCAAATCGCAGCAGATTGGAAGAGCGGTTGGTCTGTGCCTTGGATTTGAGTGATGGAGGAATTGAAACTGATGTTTCTGACTTCTTTGGCTGGATGCATGGAGAGGATTATAATGATGACTTAAGCATCCTTGAACCTATCTATGATGACTATGATGATGATGATGAAGTTCATGTCCAAACGAAAGAAAACTTGGAAGAGTCTCTTTATCACAACGATTTAGATTTTTCATGTCTAGATGGCGAAAATGAATCCATGTTTCAACACAAAGTCCTTGCGTGTGCATGGAGCTCACCTTCACCTAGTGATGGTTTGGAAGAGAAACAAGGTAAGGATGATGATCACTTTTTCATTTGTGAGGATACTTATGTGGAGTTCGAAGCAAAAGTTGGTTTTTCATATGCATCACATTACTCCATCCCATTTCAACCTCATGATCCATATTGGGAGAATTTCATGGGAGCGTACATCAATACGGGTTTAAATTCCAAGAGTGAATTATTAAGAGTTTTGAAGTTGGATGCAATTTCAAAGAGGTTTTATGGATCACAAAAGTTTCTAGAGGGAATTACATTATGCGCTCTCTATGCTAAGATGCTATTTGTCAACTTGATTAAAGAGACCAAGAAAAGCATGAAGATTGGATGGCGGCGCTATGAGCTCTATGATTTGTTTGACTTTAACTTTACGAACTTGTGGTCAAGTCCTTCCCAACCCAGAGGATATGATGCGGGAGCATCCAAGAGTCCTATATTAATTTAGGAGTTACAAATTATTTAGTATTCTGTGAGTCTTTTTAGTTTCTTGCCAGGTTTATTATTAATTACTGCTATTATTAGGGATGTATTAGCTTAGTATAAATACCTAAGGATGAGAGTCTTGTAGGCAGTTCATTGTTGATTAAAATCAGTTTATATAGAGTTTTGTTGGGATTTCTAGCCCAAGAACTCAAGAATTTTGTTCCTTACTCTAATCTACAGCAAGTTTCTCTATTTTCTGGTTTGTTTCCCTCTATTCTAGTGTCTACCCTATTTCCAGCCCCAAAACAGAAGCTTTAAGCTTCTTTCCTGCATCACTTCACCTTTGAATTAACTAACAGTTTCTAATGAGTAACCTCAACCCCATACCAGGATGGGATCGACTAATCCAGTCACCAGTCTTCTACTTCAAAATCATGTCTCTAGATTTTCTTCAATGATTTGTATCCACTCCATCCATGTATGTTAATCCACACTCAATGTTCAACTTTCCTATGTGGGTGATCAATTCATACTTGATTTTGGGTGATCAATTCATACTTGATTTTCAGCAGAGAACACAAAAAAGTGTGGTGAAATAATACAAAACAAGGATAGAATTTCATAAATTCCTCAAGCATAGATGCTCCTCTTTTCTAAGTAGTTTAACATGTCTCATGTTCATTTCAAAACTCAGTGCTTGAATAACACATCATATCATTCAGAATGCAGAATCAATAACAGCATACATTGTGACTAACTAATAGATAAAAGGGATGAACTTGTACCTAACCTTACTGGCATACTCCATATATCTCTCCCCAAAAGTCTCAATCATCAAAGCCTCCTCCAGTTTTGCCTTCTGATTATAGTACAACACACCAACTGCTACGACAAATAGCAGGCTCAAAGGTGCCCTAAGCGCAACACAATAAGTGGCAAACAGAAGCATTGTAGATGCATATATAGGATGCCGCACCCACCGGTATGGTCCAAACTGCACAACAGCCGTTGGCACCACCACTTTCTCAGAATACTTTGCAAGATACAATGTCGAGTTATACTGCATTAGCAGAGTGACAATTATCAATCCCCAAATGCCCACATTGCTCCAACCGCCAGGAATGAGGTGCAGCTCTGGCCCTTCAAATGCAGCTAGCCAGTGCCCAATCATGACTCCAACACTGAACAAAAGGCGGCACCACCTGGGAGGGCTCACATCCCACTTGGGTTCATGTGGGCGAGCATAGTAATCTCCATACAAACGCTTCCTCACACTAACATTGAAGAAAAAGAAATAATGGTACACAAGGAAGAACACATAGGGCCAACCTTCAAGGAAGCCATTGAAATGGGCAGGTGGGACAAGTGTAAGCCAAGTGAACACTGAAGTAACAACAGCAAGCTGCTCAAAAATGCTTGCTTCACCAAGTACATGCTTTCGAAAACAGTACAACCCGAAAAGGCCAATCGAAACAGCCACAAACCAAGGCCAGAACAACCAAGTCCAGCTGAAGTACATCCAGAAAAAGGGGCTCAACACCAAATTGGAGGTCCATTTTGTGGCTGCAATTGCAATCGATAAGATTCCAGACCACTTTATGACATCAAAGGGGGTCAATTTGAAAAGGGTAGCTCTCAATGAATCAAAAGATAGGTTCTTGAAGGGTTTTAGTAATGGGTTCTGAAATTCTGGGCTTGTGATGCTGGAATATGAGCATTTCAGAGGAGTTAACAAGTGGGTTCTTGATCTTGGTGATGATAAGATAAGTGGGTTTTGTGAAAGATATGTTCTTGATTGGGTTTTGAGGGGTTTAAGGGTATGGTAAAAGTGAGAATTGGGGTTTAGGGAATTGAGTTGAAGGTGCTTGGTGAAATGCCTGAGAGAGATGTTGGGTCTATCAGTGAAGGTGTAACAGAGAGGGAGTGTTTTGGAGTGGAGAAACACTGACTTGGCTTCCATGGTTTGGTTGAGACAAGAAAGCTGCGACTTTCTAGTCTATGGGAGTTGAGATAAACTGGAAGCGGCATAAGTGAAATGACTAGATGAGAAAGATGCCAGTGTTCTGTTGTTGCATCAAACTTGTGGGTGGATTGGGCCTAGACTGGTTTTAGAAATAGCCCAAACTTAATCAAGTATATAATTTTGTTTGCTAATTGCTGCCTAACCTATAATTAGCAGGGGTGCCCTAACTTGTGGAGAATGTGACTTCATCTAGCCTCACATCCACCATATAAATCACTCGTTTAGTTATAAAGCCACACCATTACAAAAATCGACCTAGTCATGGTACTCGTTATTACACGTACATGTAGCTAAGCCCTTGTACTTGGTTCACTTACAAGGAATGATCCTACTTACTTATCTACTCATCCATTCCAAATAGAAAGAGAGATTTGTGGATTGACCACACCAACTAACCAAAACCTGTTTCTTTTGGTCATGCACAAACTAGTCTCTAAAATCTCGTAGCTGATTCTTGTTTCCCAAGCCAAAGTTTGCCTTATTAGAAAAAAGAAAAAGAAAAAAATTAAAGTTGAAAAAAACTGTGATGTGTCTGCTCACCTCAACCAAATATCTCAGAACCCAAAACTAGGGGTGGACATTCGAAACCGAAAACCGAAAAAAACTGAGCCGAAATCCGAACCGAAACCGAAAAAAACCGAACCGAAAAAAAACCGAACTGAAAGGAAAAAACCGAACCAAACCAAAAAACCGAATTCTCATTAAAAAGATGTCGTTTTGTATTTTATTATTAAATATTTGATTTGATTAATGTGATTTTAGGTTTTATGATTATATATTTTACTTTTTTATTAATATTTTATATTTTATTTTGTTTTTGTGTGAGGTTGTGTGTATGTCAAAATATTCAAAATGTCCGTGTAGGTAAAATATTAAGAGTGTTGTGTTGCTTAAAAAATCCAAGGCCATATTTTTTAAATTTAAAAATATTAAATTATGATGTCATAGTTTGAATTTTTAAGAATTAAGACTTTGGTGGTTACAATTTTTGTAGATTGATGATATGTTGTCATAAATATTACCAATAGATTGTATGCGTATGCTTATAAAAATAAGGAACTATCAGGAACAAAAAAAACTCAACTACTTGAATTGTCGAATTAGCGAATTTTGAATTTTTCACAAAGTTTTTTTTTAAAATACAAATATTTAATATTACATTTTTTACAAAAAAAAAAAAAAAAACCGAAAAAAACATAACCGAACCGAACTGTTCAGTTTTCGGTTCACTCCCTCTAAAAATAAAAAACCAAACCGAACTGAACTGAATTTTTAGTTCAGTTTGGTTCTCAATTTTGGTCAAAAACCAAACCGAATGGAACCGAATCCACCCTACCCAAAACACTCCTTATTTATCTTTCTCTCTCTGTCTATCGTCTTTCTCAGTCTCCTAAAAATCATTGTTGTTTCAATTTTGTCTCTAAGAAAAAACCCAAAAAGAATCAAAATTTCCAAATGGGATAATCGATTCAGCCTCAAAGACTTAAGCTTTAGTTAATAAAATTAAAAAGACACAAGCTTTATCATATTTGGGATCTCACTAATTCCCCCTTCATTCTCAAAGTGATGATTTTTTCAAGAATTGGTCGCTCCTTATCTCGATCCTCACGCTCCAAAGTAAGCTTCTTCAACTTTTAATATGATTTTTGTACCATATTTTTTCTGGGTTTTTGTTTAATTTGGTTTTTGGTGTTGTTTTGTGGGTTTAGAATTTGATTGGTCGGAATGGGCGATCGGCGGCGGCGGCGACGGGTCTGAACTGTAATGAAGGGGTGTTGGGAGTTCCGGGTTCGGGTTCGTATTTGGGTCGGGTTGATGGGGATTTAGGGTTTATGAGGTCCTATATTGCTTCGGCAGTAGGAGCGCATAAGACCCATGTTTCTGATTTGAGTTGCATTCTAGGGAACTCTAAATTTCTGAGGCTGTTTTCCAGTGAGACCCCAAAGAAAAAGAGTAAGCAAGTTTACATTTTTAAGTATTTGTTTTGGTTAGGTTATTTGAGCTCAGTGAATGCAATTGCTTTTACAATTAGGGGGAAGTAAATGATGGGTTCTGTTGTGTTGGTGTTGCAGATTTTGAAAACTTCTATCCCAAGGAAAAGAAAGAAATTCCGAAAGGGAATGATCAGAAATCCGAGTCCAAAGGTAAAGTTTCTGTCTTTTTTAATTTTATTTTTGTAGCTGGAATGGTGTTTATCTTTGCTCATGTGACCATTGGATTACATTTGCTCACATTAGGATTTGTTGTTATTCCCATTTGATGTTGTATTTTATCTAATTGAAACGTCAACCGGTGCTAGATTAGTTCAACTTCCTTATTCATCTCTATATAGCTGGTTTTGTTTTATGTAAAACAAGGGAGAGGCTGTTTTAGACTTTAGTTTATCTCTTATCATCAAATGAGCAATATTTTGGGGGAGTTTTAAACGGTACCTCTATGAGTTATTTGTTGGTTAAAACCCTTTTTTTTTTTTTTTTTTTTTCTTTCTCTGGTAACTCCTGCTTTGAGTCATAGGATACATAACCCTACGCCCATGTCAGAGTCCAATAATGCCATCAATTTCATTCTATACTGGAGATTGTATGTTGTGGGGTCCTGTTATAATTATGTAAGTGACTTCAATCCTGTATATCTGAACTTGACCACATAGGATTTTTGCCAGTGTTCCTGAACATTAATGTTAGAGATTTAGTTGGTATTGTTATGGCTTTTGGGGATCTTTCCGTATTGATCAGAACTTTTATTTGTATATATCCAATATCCCTCTCTCATTATTTCTCTCCCCTAGCTTAATATTCTCAATCCTCATTATAAGTTCAAGAGTATGCTTTTAGCTTCATGGCAAGTTATGTACCTAAAATATCTTTCAATTATATAACCTTGGGTTTTCTTTAAATTTCAGACGAGTCGAGCACAGATGGTCAGGGCAGTTTCCAGGAAACTTTCTTAAAGCAGTTCCAGAATTTAGTCCCTTTATTAATGATTGGGCTATTTTTCTCTTCCTTTTCCTTTGGCTCCAGTGAACAGAAACAGGTATTTTTTCTATAATTTTGTTTACTATTTCATTGTAATATAATTCATAGGGTTCTGTGACTCGAGTGGCATGTTGTATTTGTCTTTCTCTTTTTGGAAATATAAAGCCTAGTCTAGTGACAACGTGCAAGTTAAAATGCACATATATAAAACCGAGGATAACACCTTAGAGTCCAGCATTTTCCTTTTCTCCAGCTCTCTTTCTACCTTGTCTATATTTGACATGACAACCTCCATGTCTTATAGGAGTTGATGCTAAGCTGGTCTTCAGCTTGCTGAACCTTCTAGCTTTGTTACCTTATATCATTTCATATAAAGAATCATATATCATTAAGATGGAGTTGTTTATGGGTCAGGTCATGGACAAGGTCCCGTATAGATTACTTTGTGATAATTGCTTTTTTTGTATTCATGTTCTGGAGTTTTTTGTTTGCAGATAAGTTTCCAAGAGTTTAAGAACAAACTTCTGGAACCAGGTTTGGTTGATCATATAGTTGTTTCTAATAAATCAGTTGCGAAAGTATTTGTTCGTAGCTCACCACGCAGTCAATCAAGTGACGAAGTTGTCGAAGGAACTATTAATGGTACCGCTGCTCACGGAAAAGGGGGCGAGTATAAATACTTCTTCAATATTGGAAGTGTTGACAATTTCGAGGAAAAGTTGGAGGATGCCCAGGAAGCTATGGGGATAGATTCTCATGCTTATGTCCCTGTTACATATGTCTCTGAAATGGTTTGGTATCAAGAATTGATGAGGTTTGCACCAACAATAGTCCTTCTGGGAACCCTCTTGTATATGGGGAGGAGAATGCAGGGTGGACTAGGCATTGGTGGCGGTTCTGGTGGCCGGAGTGGTCGTGGAATATTCAACATAGGAAAAGCCCATGTTACGAAAGTAGATAAAAATGCAAAGAATAAGGTTAGTTATCTGTTTTGCAGTTCAAATGCTGCTACTCTTTTTTAGTTTTTGTATAGTTCTAAAGTGATCCTTTCCAATAGTTATAGTTTAATTTATTTAGCAGTCTACCATAGGTGTTTGTTAGTGCCTTATATTGTTTGTTGACCCAGATCTACTTTAAAGATGTCGCCGGTTGCGATGAAGCAAAGCAAGAGATCATGGAATTTGTGCATTTTCTGAAGAACCCTAAAAAGTATGAGGATTTGGGAGCCAAAATACCCAAAGGTGCTCTATTGGTTGGTCCTCCAGGCACAGGAAAGACTCTTCTAGCAAAAGCAACTGCAGGGGAATCTGGTGTACCTTTCCTATCTATATCTGGATCAGATTTCATGGAGATGTTTGTTGGTGTTGGACCTTCCAGAGTGAGAAACTTGTTTCAAGAAGCAAGGCAATGTGCTCCTAGTATTATATTTATTGATGAGATTGATGCAATTGGTCGAGCAAGGGGACGTGGGGGATTCTCAGGGTCCAATGATGAGCGTGAAAGCACTCTAAATCAATTGCTGGTAGAAATGGATGGTTTTGGAACAACTGCTGGAGTAGTTGTGCTTGCTGGCACCAATAGGCCTGACATTTTGGACAAAGCCTTGTTAAGGCCTGGTCGATTTGATCGTCAGATTAGCATTGATAAACCGGATATTAAAGGTCGTGATCAGATATTTCAGATATACTTGAAAAAACTCAAACTTGATCAAGAGCCATCATATTACTCTCAAAGGCTTGCAGCTCTTACTCCAGGATTTGCTGGAGCAGACATTGCCAATGTATGCAATGAAGGTGCTTTAATTGCTGCCAGGAATGACAGTTCGCTAATCACGATGCAGCATTTTGAGTCTGCTATAGATAGGATAATTGGTGGTCTGGAAAAGAAGAACAAGGTAACTCTTTTCTGTTCGTTGTTCCTTTTCAATTTTTCTTCAATTCAAAGTAATTTAAATCTTTTTGTTGAGATTCCTACTAAGAAAGAAAGAAGAACCAACTCTTTCCATCCTTGTTAGGACTTGGGACATCTGTGTAATGTCCCTTGCATCTAGAATTTTGATGGTACTGATCGTTACATACTGAGGGAAGAATTAATTCATGTTAACTCCAAGACTACTTGTGACAGTTGGGACTTCGTCGTATTCAGTAGCTATATTAATGTGCGCCTTTACCTTGGGTCAAATTGGACTTTCGATGTAGCAGGTTGCGATAGTAATAATTTCAGATGTGCTGCATGAAGGGGTATATGTTTTACACGAAAATGTTAATCTATAGTGGAGTCAGTTTGCATGCTTAGTGATCAATAGAGTCCACATTCTCTCTCGTAAGAAGAAAGTTTGATTCCTACCTTCAGCAATATATATAGGCTATTCCTAAGGCTTTACCTCACACTCTCACAGTTACATTCTTTTCTCTTTATTTTTGCTAGCTTTTTAAACATATTTAATTTTACTTACAATCTCAAGCAAATCTCACTATTCCTAGCATGCAAAAGAAATATCTAGCCTTCAACTTTATTCTGATTTGTCCTGTATCATCTTGACATCATTACTTGCCATGCAGGTTATTAGCAAGCTTGAACGCCGCACTGTTGCCTACCATGAGTCAGGGCATGCTGTTGCGGGATGGTTCTTAGAGCATGCAGAACCATTGCTAAAAGTGACGATTGTTCCTCGAGGTACAGCAGCACTTGGGTTTGCCCAGTATGTTCCAAGTGAAAACCTCCTCATGACCAAGGAGCAGCTTTTTGATTTGACTTGCATGACCCTTGGTGGTAGAGCAGCTGAACAGGTAGCTATGGAACTGCATTAATTCTTTTGTTTTTTTTTTTTTTTGTGTGGAATGATTAACACTAGTACTGGAATTCTTCATGATACATGTTTTTTCAACTCATTACAGAGCTAACAGTGATGTTGAATATGTACGTTTTTTTTTAGGTTCTGTTGGGAAAAATCTCGACGGGAGCCCAAAATGATTTGGAAAAGGTAACAAAGATGACGTATGCCCAAGTTGCAGTTTATGGTTTTAGTGACAAGGTAGGTCTTCTTTCTTTCCCTCAAAGAGATGACGGGTTTGAGATGTCAAAGCCCTACAGCAGCAAGACTGCTGCGCTTATTGACGGTGAAGTACGCGAATGGGTTGGCAAGGCTTATGCACATACAGTTACCCTTCTAGAAGAACACAAAGATCAAGTGGCTCAAATTGCAGAATTGTTGCTCGAAAAGGAAGTTCTTCACCAAGAGGACCTTCTCAAGGTTTTGGGAGAGAGACCATACAAGTCAAGTGAAGTGAGCAATTATGATAGATTTAAGCAAGGTTTTGAAGATAAAGATGAGAAAACTGTCGAGGCCCCTGTTAGTGTCGGGCCTGAGGAAGACGGCTCTTCACCTCTGGAGCCTCAGGTTCTCCCTACTTAAGTTTATTGGAGAAGTTGTTTGTAAGTTGTACATTGTAATTGTTATTCCCTTCTTTTTGTCATTTTAATCACAAACTTTTGTGCTAACGAGGCATATTTCTTGTACGGACGAAATTTGTATCATACGACAATCCCTATATTATGCTTCAGTCTACAGGACTATGTATGATCGTGATTGATTCCAAAGAACATTTTCTTAATATTTATGACCCCCGTTTTTCATCTGGAATTGCACCTTAAAATATCTGTTATGATACAGACTCAAAACTTCTTTTGACAGAAAATTCATGTGGACACCCAATAAGAGTGTGCAAAGGAAGTCGGGACTCAAAACTTCAAAAGCATTTAGCCTGGTCTTTTTGTTTCTTTATTCTAGCTGTATACTTTTGAATTGTTTGGAAGTTGGCCAGTCCAGTCGCATCATATTGTTTCTAGACATTGCGTTTGAACTTTGGACCAGCGTCAAAAGAGGGTGGCATGACTGGCAACAATGTTCATGTGTGGATTTTATGTCCTTCAATATTTATTCTCAATCATATATATATATATATATATATATATATATATATATATATATTCTCTCTACTCTTCTCTGCATAAATTCATCCCTCGTTCACTCCCACCATATTTGAAGTATATATTCTCTCTACTCTTCTCTGCATAAATTCATCCCTCGTTCACTCCCACCATATTTGAAGTTTTAGTTTGTAGAACGAGTACAATGGAATTTCAAAATCAGTACCAACAGCCTCAGATGCCAAAATATGAGTGTCTACTTTTCGGTAAGCCTTTCTGCATTTTGATCTTTTTAAGTCCCAGAGTTTGTGTGCTAAATTCACAGTATAGCTTGTGGCTAAATATATGCTACATTCTTTTGCAGATTTAGATGATACCCTCTATCCCTTGAGTTCTGGTATGTCCAAACAATGCACGAAGAACATTGAAGGTACTATTTTGATCCATCATTCTGAAAGCTTCATCAAATATCTACAGGAATTATTAAATTGGTTATCCGATCTGGTGTCTTATTCTCAGAACACATGGTTCAAAGACTAGGCATTGAGGAAGCCAGAGTCAGATATGTGAATCAACTACTATACAAGAATTATGGGACATCAATGGCCGGTCTAAAGGTATATATAGATTCTCGTCACAACATTCTGTAAGATGTTTATCAAACACACTATGTCAATCCATGACTTAATACTTATTCTCTGTCCAGGCCATTGGTTATAATTTTGACAATGATGACTATCACAGGTATCAAATTTGCTCCTTTGTTTTCCCGTTCTATTCATTCATCAAGACATATTGACAATTTTGAAACAGAATATACTACAGTGTTTGGTAAACACATTACATAATGAAATAAAGTATACATGCAGCCTCACAGATTTCCAATTTTACAGTTTTGTTCACGGAAGATTACCCTATGAGGTACTAAGACCTGACCATGTACTAAGGAGTCTACTGCTGAGCCTCCCATATCGGAAACTTGTAAGCTGCAAATTGCAAAAAGGAACAGTTTGATGGTCTAA